>BTHU01000010.1:7949251-8319251 GCA_036184795.1 Tokudaia tokunoshimensis
CCCACTACACTAGCTCTAATTTTCTGGTCATTTGTCCACATTGCTATCTTTCTACAGCATAATTTTAAATTGTTAATAGCCACATTAATTTTCCTGGCCAGTCCATCTTATTGAATAGTTGGTTTATTTCCATTTTTTTCTCACAGCATAAAAGATGCTGGTTAGCACACATTGTAGAATTTTTTTTTTGTACAAAATGTGATCATTTCCCTGAGATAAATTTGTGGGAGGACGATTTTGTGCCAGGTCAAAGAATGTAGATATTTTTAGAAGCCTTTTTTGGTATTATACTGTCTCTTCTCCTGTGTGTCATTATAAAGAGCCACATACTGGGGCCATAATTCTAACTGGGAACCACACTTGAGTAACAGCATCAGAGGAAAAACTACTTACTGTTTATCCTTGTGTAGGTGGGGCAGCTCATTTCTGTGCGTGTTTGGGGGCATTTTCAGAGCTATAGTTTATTTGTTTGGGAACCTACAACAGATTGGAGATATGGCTATGGTTTGGGGTAGTGAATCATCTTAGGAAAGGATCTCTGAGCCCCTACATTCTTTCTAGCTTGTTGGTGCTTTAGATTTTGTCTCAAGGTAACATCAAACCTGTGGTTTGTTGTTGAAGATGTTGACCTGAACATATGTAGTTAATTGGATTAAGGAAGGCAGGAGCCATCTTGTAAAGGTGAAGGGAGGGAACATGCTTAGGTGGGAAGAACAGTAAGGAAGATGCAAGTAATAAAGTCAGGAGGAGCAATTGGAGGAGGAAACATTGTAACGTTCCATAGGACCATAAAGGATACGATGTTTGGGACTGGAGATGGCTCAGCAGTAGAGAATACTTACCGCTCCTGCAGAGGACTGGGGTTTGGTTCCCAGTACCCACAGCAGCTTGTAACTAGATTCCAGGTGATCCAACATTTTCTAGCCTCCGAGGATACCTCTGCATAGTGGTATATGTCACACTTGCACACACATGCTTTTGTGTACAGGAGAACACATACTTTTGTGAGCCAGGGGTCAACATCTCATGTCTTCAAGACAGGATGGCTCACAGAACCCAGAGTTCATCAGTTTAATGAAGCCATTTGGTCCGTGAGACCAAGGATCCTCCTGTCTCCCCTTCCTCAGTGTTGGGGTTATAGGTACATGAAACCATATTCGCCCTTTTAAATGTGGATTCTAGGGGATTAAACTCGGGTTCTCATGCTTGTGTGGCAAGCCATCTCCCTGGCATGAAAGCTGTTTCCCTATTGCAGAGCTGCATAAAAACATATGTGTAAAAGGGGCAATGGAAAACACATCCCTGAACAGACTGGAACATTTAAATACATACAAAAGTAGGGGAAGGGAGCAAAAGAAGGTTGGTAACTTCTTGCTCACTGACACATGGACAGTATCCCATCAGGGGTATCACAGAGATAAGGATACTCACACACCCCCACCACCACCACCAAGGATACTCAGCAGAGCACCCCGAAGCAGACACCTCCAAAAACATCACAAATCTGGATGAAGTTTTTAGGTCAATGCCCACAACCCCCTTGACAACAACTTTTCCTTCTTTGGCCCAAACTTCCAGAGGCACAGCCCCAACCACTTGCTGCTTTTTTGCCTTCAGGCAAACAAAAGAAACAGAAGTACCTTCCATCCTAACACTCACCTCATTGTGTAGCATCAAGAGAGTCAGTAAATATCACTGGTCCGGTTTTCTCACTGTGCAATGAGTCAAAGATGATGTCCTAGTTAGGATTTTACTGCTGTGAACAGTACCATGACCAAGGCAAGTCTTGTAAAGGACAACATTTAATTGGGGCTGGCTTACAAGTTCAGAGGTTCAGTTATCCTCAAGGTGTGAGCATGGGAGTGTCCAGGCAGAAATGATGCATGAGGAGCTTAGAGTTCTACATCTTCATCTGAAGGTGGCTAGCAGAATACTAACCTCAAGGCAGCTAGGATGAGGGTCTTAAAGCCCACACCTATGTGACACACTACTCCAACAGGACCACCCCTGCTAATTAGTGCCACTCCTTGGTCCGAGCATATACAAACCATAACAGACAATATTATTGCTCATTCTTCTCCACACAGATATAAACAAGCTCTGATAGATGCTGACGCAGCCCAGCACACCAACAGAAACACACAACAGACACCCTTTAGTGTTATTTTTTGATATTTTCCCTGTCTATGGACCTAGGCTGTGACTCCCAGGAGGGCTGATCCTGACACCAAGAACCCCTGGATGGTCACTTTAAAAAGGTGCAGATTGGCTAGGTGAAGCTAAACACTGCCGAGCTTTTGCAATTTTAACTTAAATAGACAATCAGGGATTTAGCTGCCGAATGGATCTTGACGGTGTTGTTTATAATACCTGAAAAACAGACGCAACTCAGGTACCCAGCTGCAAAGGAATACATAAAATTATCAAATGTGCGCAGGACAAATGGCTACTGATATAAATTTCTGTTGGCCTGAGGGCTTTTGCTTTTCTTTAATGATTCAGTGGTAGCCAGCCATCTTGTTATATACAGTCTCTGTTCTTTTCATTTGTTTAGTGTAATGCCAGTCATGTGATAGATTCATCTTTATTTCAGTTATTTATATTTAATGTCTGTATGCAAGAAAAGTGTGTGTGTGTGTGTGTGTGTGTGTGTGTGTGTGTGTGTGTGTGTGTTTGTGCACTCGCGCTCACCCGCACTATACACGTACATGAATATCCAGGTACTAGAGAAGGATATCAGATGCCCTGTTGTATCAAGCAGCACCTTATTCCCTTGTGACAGGGTCTCACTGAATCCAAAATTAGGCTGGCAGCTAGCCCCTGGGATCCTTCTGTCTCTTCTCCAATTAATATAGGGGTTATAAATAAGGTTTCACCTAGCTTTGTGTATCAGTGTTAGGGATTTGAACTTAATTCCTCAGGCTTGTGCACCAAGCACACTTACTCACTGAGCCATCTCCCCAGCCCCTATATTTGATTATTCCTCTTCTGTCCCTCGTGGGTTGTCTGAATGCTTCACAAGCTAATGAATGGGCTTCCTGTCTGTGAGTGCTTCTGTATTTTCCCATTCACCCTTTCTTCCCTTTATGTCCCCACTAAAGTTTGGATTTTCCTCAAGTAGACTAATCTGTATTTTTTTCTAGACAGTTTCTGGATTCTGTTTCCCAATTTGTGAACTGGTTTTCAACTTCCATGTTATAAATATATTTACCCAGATTTCTCCTAGAATTCTTATTGCTTCATTTTTTTAAAAAACTTTTAGATCCTTGAACCATCTGGGATGTATTTTGGTAGGAAGAGTTAGGTGGGAATCCGGCTTTATTATTTTTTTTTCCAAAGAGTTAGTCAGATATCCCAAACCACTTACTGGATAATCCCCCCATGAGACAAATCCTTTTGATAAATCCTTTTCGAGAGGTTCACAGCATCTTTGAGAACTTGATGAAGAATACAGATCTCCCTGGGTTGGGGGAAGTGTACACTTTATATATGCTAAATTTCACACAGTCTTAAGGAGCCCCTGAATTTTCCAAAGCCTTTGGTGGATGGAGAGGGCGCTGTCTTCCCTGGATGAAGTCCCTTAACTTCATCATTCAAGAGGAACAGTGCAGATGCATCAGGGTAGACTTCAACACAGATCAGTGTGCAGCCACATTGGAGAGGAAAAATTGCTAAGAGTAGTCTCCAAGCCAAGGATTCCACAGATAACCTTCAGGGCCAACAAAGAAGTCTAGGGCTCCATTATTCTGTATCCTTAGAATCTAGAACATCCCAACCACATCCTCCTAGTTCATAGCATCCTACAGGTGCTACAAAATCTCCAAAGATGGACCCTCCTTTCTCAAGTTCAGGAAGTGCTTATGAACACTTAGGTGATGGGCAACT
Organism: Tokudaia tokunoshimensis; assembly: GCA_036184795.1. Lineage (NCBI taxonomy): Eukaryota > Metazoa > Chordata > Mammalia > Rodentia > Muridae > Tokudaia > Tokudaia tokunoshimensis. The sequence goes on from BTHU01000010.1 coordinate 7,953,137, forward strand.
TAAGTGCATGTGTTCCATGATTCATGTTCCCTGGATTTGACTCAAAGTCTTAGCTCCTTTCAGATTCAGCCTCTTCTCTAGGACCCTCATCCAAGTCTTTGGAATGCCTCAGATTCACATTATCTGTAGGGATGAAGGCTTGTGTCCCCTCAGCCCTCCCACATGGTCAAGGTGTATGCACCATATCTACCTGTTTCATCCCCTCTTGGTCATGCTGACATGACCATTGGTATCTGTCTGGATTTCAAAAGCTCCTATGGGTTCCATATGGTAACAGAGATCACAAGAGCAGGTCACCCAAGACAGGATCTGCACCTCTCCTAGTTCCCCATCCTGGCACGTGCCCAGAGGTGATATCTGCTCCCCACTCTGGGCTTCTGCTGCCCTGACTGGCTACAGCTCGGAATCTCTTCAGAGGCCTGAGACCAGGAACATCCTGCCCAGTTTTCTATTCCCTCCTTCCTCTCTGGACCTGGAAAAGGGGCTTGAACCTCTCAGATAATGTCTACCAAAGTTAAGGAGGAAAACTACCCTGCTGAGGCCCTCTGTCTACTGTTCTCTGCCCTTGGCCCACTCTGCTCACAAACCTATATGATTTCAGCAAATGTTAACTTAACACCTACCAGTCTCCAGTCACTGTTCAGGCAGGTGATGAAAAACAAAGTCTTTACTCTTGAAATAGCCCACCCTCTGTTTCCTGCAAGTAGAGGCTGCTAACATAAGGAACCCAGTCATGTCCCTGCTCAAAGCCAGAGACAGAATGTTCAGGAAGGATATGAACCCATTAACACATCGGTTGCCCGAGATTGCCATTGTTGGGACATTTGTTTCATGAAAATTGGCAAGAGTCACACATCTTTTTGGGGGACTCTGCAATGGTGTGATTCTCTCTTCTTTAACTTTCATTTTCATATTATTATGTAGGGTAGTAAGCATGTCTACACTGCTGCCTTCACTCAGAATTCTCCCAGAGGATATGACCAAGCCACTTTTGACTTCTTTTGTTTTCAATATTTTGATATTATTATACAAATAAATAACCTTAACACAATGTGCTCAGAATAACTATAGAACTGTAGAAGCAGAGAGGAAAAAAGTGACTAGTTTAGTGTGAGGACCAGAAGACAGTCTGGAGAAACTTGAGCCAATCTGTGAAGGATGAAATAGATACAATCAAATAGATGAGGTAGACCAGATGGCTAAGAGAAGAACGCAACGGTTATCTAGGAATCAATGGTCATCTGGGTATCAAAGATGATGTGTGAAGTACCAAGATGTGGGTAAAAGAGGAGGTTACAGAGATAGCTTGCAAACCAATTAGGAATAACAGGTAAATGGACCCAGAAGGAGGCTGGCCAGTGAGAGGGTTTAGTTCTATACCAGCTTCCAGAATTTTCATCTTTAATGGCACTGCAACCACCACTGTCTTAGTTAAGGTTTCTGTTTCTGTGATATAACACAGTGACAAAAGCAACTTGAGAAGGAATGGGTTTATTTCAGCTTACAATTCTCAGATCACACTCCATCACTGAAAGAAGTCATGGAAGCAACTGGGAGGCAGGAGCTGATGCAGAGGCCATGGAGGGACACTGCTTACTGGCTCGCTCTACATGGCTTGTTCAGCCTGCTTTCTTATACAACTCAAGGCCACCTGCCCAGGGCTGGATCTGTTCCCATGATATGGACCCACCCATATCAACCAAGACAATGCCCTATAGACTTGCCTACAGGTAATCTTAATGAAAGCATTTTCTTAATGAGGTTCTTCCCAAATAACTCTAGCTTGTGTCTAGTTGACAAAAAAGAAAAAAAAGAAAAAGAAAAAGAAAAGAAAGAAAGAAAATCAAGACCACTGCCTAGCTACTGTTAGCGATTCCTCTAGGCTCCACCCTACAGTTGCCTAGCAACAGCCTGCATATCTGTCCCAGAGTCCCAGGTAGAAGCCAGGAGTCCTCTCTCTCTCTCTCTCTCTCTCTCTCTCTCTCTCTCTCTCTCTCTCTCTCTCTCTCTCTCTCCTCTCTCTCTCTCTCTCCCTCCCTCCCTCCCTCTCCTTATCTTCCCTGTCTCTTCCCCACATGTCCCTGGCCAGCCTCTTCCTTTCTTTCTGTCCTTCTCTGTCCCTCTTTCTCTGCCTGTACCCATTTCCTGATCCCTGCTCTGGTCCCCAGCTCCTTCCTGGAATAAACTTACGTTTGTACTAGGCTGTCACATGACTTGATTGTTCAGGGGAACATCTTGGCAAACCACCACCATCGTTTTATAAAACACAACAGCCACTGTCCCCAAAGACTTCAGAGATCGTCCCCAGAGGTCCATCACTGGCAATGGAGTTCCAGGAGAGAGTGCTGCTGAGTCCTGTGACAAGCCTGAAGACACAGACATGTTGTGATTCTTCCCCAAGGTCTTTGCATTCATGTCCCATTGTCCCCAAGTCTCTGAACCCCTCACCCCCATCCTTCACCTAAATCCACATCTGTGAGCCCATATCGTGTTTCACTTGGCCAATAGGAGGCACTGTGTCATGTGCCCTTCCACTTCCACAGGGCACTTTACCCCTATTTTCATCTCCCTTAGGACAGTGGCCAACAGCCCTTCCCTCTCCAGCCCACCCACAACTGTCACTGTCAGAGAGATCTGTGCCTTTCAGCAAAAGAAGACAGCTAGCTAGCAGCCTCCGCCAGCCGTGTTTCCTTCACACATGCCAAGGTACTGTCCTGTGAGTACTTAAAGTCTGTGGATACAACCTGGTCATTGTCAAGGCCATCCAAAAGCATGTTGAAATTGCACCCTTTGGTCCTCTCTACTGCCTAGTACAGGCAGGGCCAATGAGGTCATCTGGGCTTTTATCTTTCACCTTTATCATTTTGTGAGACATCAAGACCACTTTGGGTTAAATTCAGCTTTGCTCCTCTGAGGGGCTACATCTGGATTGGATGTTTCAATAATGGTCAACATGTCAACTGTTCCCATTTCTGTGCCAGGGCAGGCATAACTAATGGATTCTTTTCTCCACCAAGCCCCACCCCACCCTACCCCCACCCCCTACACATAACCAGTCTTCTCTGCACTGAATTCCGTGGAACCGTTTGGTTAGAAGAAGTTGAAATGTCCAAATCAACCATGGTCTAAAAAGACTGGAAACAGGCTGTCGCCTGGTCCAGAGCACAGAGGGGCACAGAGGACTGATGATTGGTGCAGAACACTGAGCAACGGAGGTACTGGAATTAAGTACCTAAAATGTTAAGTTTGTTCTGTTTTACATGAGACTCAAGTACCGATGACAGGGTAAGTGATCAGAACCCTGAAAACAAACAAACAAAACAAACAAACAAAACAAAACAAACAAACAAACAAAACACCCAACCATGAACAATTAGAGAACAGCAGGATAATCAAAGCAATAGCGTGTGCTGATTTATTCTATTTGCAAACTATTTGTTTCACTGGTTGAACAAGCTTCTCCATTTGCCAGGTAGATCCCATGGTAAGTCAGAGCAGAAACTAGAAAGTTCAGCAGTGAGGACAGACAGCAGAGAGCTGGGCTACATGTCACTTGGTAGAGTGCTTACCCAGCATGGACGAAGCCCTGAGCTCCATCCCCAACTTCATAAAAACCAGGCATGGTGGTACATGCCTGATTCCCTCACTTGGGAGGTGGAGGCAGGAGGATGAGGAACTCAAGGCTACATAGTGAGGCCTAGGCCAGCCTGTGTGGATGCTGCACTGAGAGGGAGATGGGAGGGAGGGACAGAGAGAGGGAGGGAAAGAGAGAAAGAGAGCAGAATTTGGAGTCAAGAGCTTCAAGTCTGGTCACTTGGATCCATCTGACCTGCAGCCTTCCTTTTAAAGGAAAAGCTAAATCATCCTTGGACCTTGGGCCTCTGATAGCTAGGACTTGAGATACATTCTCAGACACCATTGTTCAAAGCAGTGGGCCATCCTTGGTCCCAGCAGAACGCCTGACTCCTCATTGGTGTTCAGTAAGTTCTTAGTGATGAATCGTTAGTAATAGGAAGGGCCAGAACCTGAACGTGGGTGCTGGTGTTGGGGTACCCTCTGTCCCTCACTTCCAGGAAAAGATCGCTGTCTCCTGGACTGTCATTAGGGAAGATGGGAAGGGTACAGGGCTCCTCACATACCAATGAGTCCTGAAGATGGTTTTCTTACCTCTTTCTAATGGCAACCTCCCTGTAATAAAGAATTTAATAACCCACTGTGCCTGTGCAGGGAGAAGACTCATTTGTTTAATAGGCAGCAGCTCAGCTTTGTCATGCTCGTGTGGTTGTTAATGACACACAGTTGTGCCAATATTGATTTTAGCTTATAGGGACTCAAAAAATTTACTGTCTAGATGCATCAAAGACGCAACCATTTTATCTCTCCTGCCCTGAAGATTGGTGGCTCCAGCCCTTGCCTATAAGAAGCCTTGAGCCAGAGGCTGGGCTCGGCTGGAGGTCCAGCTTCCTGCTGCTCCTGTTTCATGTCTGTCCCTTCTTGTCATCAGCCAGGAACCAGACTGGGGCTGAGGCAGGCGGTGAAGATTTCCATCTCAGAGCAGGATTCTGTCAAGGAAACGGGGAGTTTGATTTCCAGGCAACTTTGTGCAATACCTGTGTCTGTGGGTGTCTGTGCTTTTGTGTGTGTGTGTGCATACACATGCCTGCCACTCAGGCACAAGCCCATATCCAAGAACAGATAGAGGGTCCTTTGGGCAATTCAGAGAGTAACTTCAAATGTCATTTGGACCCCTGGGTTGGGCCACCTCTCTTTAACATGACTTACAACGTTGTTCTTCTTTGTTTTTGTTTCCTTTTATTTCTTTCTTTCTTTTTTACCCAGGGACTATATAAACACAGTAAAAAAGATTACTAAGATGAGCCCAAATGTACCGTGTGTTCTGAACAGTTCGTTTAAGCATGAATACATCCAACAGGCCCTTGATATTTGCAGGTTTGACATTTCTAATCTCAGCCTCATGCAGCTTCAATTATTCGAGACGAGGGATGAGGAACGGACAGGAATAATAACCGTCAACATTTTCTTGGCACATATGACGTGCCGAGCCCATGGGCCACACCAATTTGCAGGAATGATCACGTCTCATCCCCGTATCACTACTTCAAAGGGGGAAGCTGGGTAGCTTTGTCTCCACCCTAGATAGAACTTCTACCAGGAGATGGTAACGGGGAAGAGCGGAGGACCTTGACCCCAGGTTCTCCAAGTTAGTTATTGCCCTCTTCAGCTGTGACAGAATACTCAGCAGAAGCAACTTAAGAAAGGAAAGGTTTATTTTGGCTCACAGTTTGAGTACACAATCTACAGCGGCAGAGGAGGTGAGGAGGCAGGAGTGTGTCTGTAAACAAGAACTGTGTATGGGGCTCAGCTCATTTCTTTTAAAAATTTCTGTTCAGGCAGGGTCTCATGTAGCCCAGGCTAACTTTAAATTCACTATGTAGCCAAGGATGGCTTTGAACACCTGATCTTCCCGCCTCTACTTCCTGAGCTCTGTCATTATATACATCTACCAACACGCCCAGTTTCTGCAGTACTGTGGATAAGACCTAGGGTTTTACCCATGCTAGATGGGCATTCCACCACAAGCACTGTATTCCTAATGTGCATACTCTTTTTCGGTCAAGCCTGGACTGCTACCCATAGGGTGGTGCTGATTACATTTAGGACAGGTCTTCCCTTCTCGACCTCTCAGGAGACCTCTCAAGCCCAAAAGTTTGTCTCCATGATTCTAAACCCTACCGAGTGGAGTGGTGACAACCAGTATTTAAGGTCACAGCAGCAAGGGGATGGCTCAGCCAATCATGAGAAACTAAGTTCAGATTATCAGTACCCATATAAACCTGCCTGTAATCCCCGCCCCCCCCCCCGGCAGTGGGAAGGCAAGAGACAGGAGGGTCTCTAAAGTTCACCGGCCAGATATCATAGCTGACTCAGTGAATTACAGGTTCAGTGAGAGAATCTATCTCAAAATACGAAGTGTAGAGGGATCCGGAATGAAACTCGAGTCATCCTATATAAGCACACAGGCACACACACACACACACACACACACACACACCATGCATACTCATACACAGACACACCCACAACATCTGTATCCAAGAGTGAGAGGCTTACCAAGGACATAACTCCCTTATCCAGGCCCACAGACACAAGTATTTGTTTCTTTGGTGTGGTTGGACTCAGCCAGATGTCTCTCATGAAGTCATTGTCCCTTTGCATGGCGTCTTTCTTTCCAACTCCCGTTTTAACATTGAACTAAGGCCAGCATTGGAAGATGAGAGATGGCTCTGTACACAGCCCATTACAATAATGAATCACATTAAATATAATTCCAAGTCATTGGCCTGCTGAGTCCATTTATGTAAGTCTTAGCACCCACTTCATTCATGATGGCAAAGTCATTGAAGATTGAGTCTTAGATTCATTGGAAGGCCTCGTAAATCATCTTCTTCAGTCCAATACCCAAGAGATGAAATGACCTACCCAAGGTTGTACAATTAACTCTGTATGTGTGACCTTTTGTTTTTTCTAGGAGAGATTAGCTTTTGGACCCTCAGCAGGAAGGCAACCCCCATAAGATTCTAGGTCCTTGTGGATGAGTAGATTTCACAAACTCCATTTTTAACTCTCGGGGCCTGTCTTAGTCAGAGTTTCTATTCCTGCACAAACATCATGACCAAGAAGCAAGTTGGGGAGGAAAGGATTTATTCAGCTCACACTTCCACATTGCTGTTCATCACCAAAGGAAGTCAGGACTGGAACTCAAGCAGGTCAGGAAGCAGTAGCTGATGCAGAGGCCATGGAGGGCTGTTATATACTGGCTTGCTTCCCATTGCTTTGTTATAGAACCCAGGACCACCAGCACAGAGATGGCACCACCCACAAGGGACTCCTCATCACTCCTCCTTCATCACTAATTGAGAAAATGCCTTACAGCTGGATCTCATGGAGGCATTTCCTCTACTGAAGCTCCTTTCTCTGTGATAACTCCAGCCTGTGTCAAGTTGACACACAAAACCAACCAGTACAGGGCCATTTCCATGCCCATTAACCACCCCACTTGACCTGCTGTGGCTGATTCCTGCTTCTGTACCTGGTAGCACTGATCCTCTGCATGACCTTCTTTCATTCTCTCCTTCCCACCACAGGACCTTTGCTCAAACCAGAAGACTCTTCTGATACCCCGCTGACAAATGCCTATCTTTCCCTCAGAGGTCAGCAAGTCACCATCGCCATGCCAGGTCATCTCTCCCCACCTCTCAGGGCCTGTCTGCTAGTTCTGAGAGTTCTTCACTGTTGCTATGAAGTCTGAAGTTGACTAGAGAGTCTAATGTCTATCTCCCCAGTTGGATACTACATTCTTCAATAGCATCGTCCAGTCACCGATGGCTGGGTAACGCATGGTCTCAGGCTTGATGGTATAAGATTGTCATCACCTCTCCTTCATGAGTTTGAGGGTCAGGAATGTGGGGAAGCCCAGCTGGGAGCTGTCACTGGATCATACATGAGTATGTACGATGGTAATTACAGCCATGGTCACCCTGTTGGGGAAAGTTCTTTCCTGGGGAGATGTAAGGAATATCAACCTATTCCTCATAGGTCCCAATGGCAAACCAAAGTACAGTTCTATCCTAGTTCACTAGAGGACCAATGAGTTTATTAGGCATGCTCAGAGCATGGGTGAGGGACTGCTGGCAGGAGTAGGGTGATCCTTAAGTAGCCACACTGGAAGATGGCTTCCTTACTACCCTGGAGATAGAGTCCTCTCCTTTCTTCTAGCCTAGATTGCCTTAGGCCAGGGGTAAATAAAAAGACTTGCATTTAAATGGATGGGAGGGGTGGCTGGATACTCAGGTGAGGGCCCACTGATCCACCTGCCCCCTCCTACTAGGAGGGAAGATCAATAGTCCACAGGCATGATTGACATGGTCTCTCGCAAGCACACCCAACTGATCTGTTAAAGATGGAGGCTGTTTTGCTCAGGAGAACAAGTTCTATAAACTACTCAAAGATTAAGTGGGTCTGGGCAACCAAGGTGGTACCTTCAGTGGGCTGCCAGCTCCATCAAGTGAACTGTGGGTCACAACAATTGCATATGCCCCACCAGGAGGGATATCTCAGGGTACCTCAAGTTCTTACAGCCCTAATGGTTTGTCTGATCTGACCTCGGGGGTCAATGAGTCCCATAGCTTCATCTATAAGTTACATTGTCATCTAAGTCCAGCTAAGACTCTTGGAGGAGCACACAAACTCCATCCCTTGCTGAGGAACGATAGGGCCACATTGCAAGAATGTGAGAAAGAAGAGGTATTTTGGCATCTGTCTTAGTCACTGCTCTACTACTGTGAAGAAACACCATGACCAAGTCAACTCTGATAAAAGAAAGCATTTAACTGGAGGTCTTGCTTTCAGTTTCAGAGGGTTAGTCTATGATCATCATGGTGGCACCCAGGCAGGCACCCAGTTGATCTGTTAAACATGGTATCTGTTTTGTTGAGGAGACCATGTTCTACTGAACTGAACATGATCTCCTGACTCTGTTCTCCAGGTTGCTGGAAAAGTAACTTAGAGCTTTACTTTCTGATCTGCAGAGACCAGAGAGAGAGAGAGACAGAGAGACAGAGAGAGAGACCAGAGAGAGAGGGAGAGAGACAGAGAGAGAGAGACAGAGAGAGAGAGAGACAGAGAGAGACAGAGACAGAGACAGAGAGAGACAGAGAGACAAAGAGACTGGGGCTAGTGTGGGCTTTTGAAACCTCAAAGCCCAGCCCCAGTGGCACACCTCCTCCAACAAGGAAACACCTCCTAATCCTTTCCAAACAGCTCATCATCTGGGAACTAAGCATGCAAGTACATGAGCCTGTGGGAGTCATTTTCCTGTAAACCACCACAGCAGCCATCTTTGATATGTGCTATATTAGCTACTGGTCTCTTTGCTATGGCAAAATAGCCAATATTTTGGCTCACAGTTTGAGAGTACAGTGTACCATAATTGGGAAGGGATACAGGCAAGAGCTGTAGGCAGCTGTTCACAAACTCCACAGTCAGGAAGCAGAGAGAGATGAATGTTAGTACTCAGCATACTGTCTCTACCCTCCCCCTTTTAAAATCCAGTCTGGGCCCCCAGCCCCTGGGATGCTGTCACATTCATTCAGGACTGGTCCTCACACAGAAGACCAGAGCTCTGTCTCCTTGGTGATTCAGATTTGATCAAGGTGCAAGCGAAGGTTCACTATCACAGATGGGCTATCCTTTCTTCTTCTACTCAACTCCGGTTAACGGGAACATGAATGACATGTGTATTGGACAATCAGGCAGAGAGATGGATAAATACACACAGATATAGGTAGAGGGAGGAAGAGAATGTAAAGATTAGAAAGGATGAAGGAAGAAAGTCTAAGTGGGAAGGAAGAGAGACAAGAAAGGCACACAGGAAGTCTCAGAAGGGCATGTAACTAGAATGCAGGTGTAATTGAGTGGGAGTGCTGTGGGGTGCTAGCTGTCTTTGACCTTTGACTTTCCTTGTTCTCTTCCTGATACGGCTTTCCTGCAATCCCCACTGGACTTCGAGGGACTCAAATTGTCTACATGTGGGTGTGGACGCAAAGATAGCCTCATTCCAATGTCAGGCAGAGAAAAGTGTGCCAAGGAGAAACAAAGGCAATGGCGGAGTCAAGCTCACACCCTGTGTTTCGAAGCCCAGAAGAAATATAATTTAATTACCTCGGCCTCCTGATTTTGCGTCTGTTGCGGCAGAGAGGTGACTCTGTTTTATGCTGTGTCACGCAGCCGAGGGCACTTGGGGCACAGACAGCGTCTGTGTCCCTAAAGCGAATGATTCAATAACGTGGACTTCTCTGATTTACTCTCCTTGGTGGGTGGCAGGTTAATAAAACTTCAATCAACACCGGGAGTCGTCCTGCTTGCTGAAGGGATGTCGTGCACACACACAGCACATTGGAAGCTTGGCTCTGAGCATCCCCTCACCTCTGCCTCACCATCCTCACTACTGTGCACTGTGTGCTTGGTAGGGACAGATTCATGGGCACAGTCTGCCCACTGGGCTAGCCTGGCACGCACGTAGACTGCAGGAACTCAGTGTGTCTGGGGATCCAGCTTGTCAAGGGTGTCAAGAGTTCTCAGTTCTTGCTCAGTCATTTACCCACACACCTGTACCCCCCCTCGCCATTGTCACCAGGCCCCCTCCAGCCCCTGAAGCCATTAGTCCTCTCAGCATACAAAAAGGCAATCGACAGAACACTCTATTGACAGGCCCTCACTGAATACAATTACCCAACGGGAACCATCCTGGGTACATTAGCCAGAGTGGAACAAGCTGTGATCTGGTGAGACTCCCAAACATCCAGGAATGCTGCCCATCAATAACGAAGTGTCATTCTTTCTAAAGGTCTCAGACTATAGAGCAAGTATCTAAATCATATAAACTCTTTGCCAGAGCATGCCTTCCCTTCCCGAACAAGTCCTGTAGGCTGTCATCTTGTGATGGCTGTGAGATGCTCAGTCTATGATTTCATCCTTACTGTTCTGTTGGAGGGGCTCAGCTGTACCCTCCACATGTGCATGAAGATACCGAGAGGCAGAGAGGCATAATGGTCAGCTGCAGGAACCATTACTGATACATGTTAGAAGGACAGCAGAGGCCCAGACTTGACATGGTGGCCTCCAGCCAAGTAGATCCCTGCAACTGTCCCGGGGATGCCTTTCAAAGTGGAAGACATATAATGCATCCCATTTACTGTCAAATGGCTGGGGTGTCCCCGGTGTGCTTGGACCAAGGGCAAACCCAGTCTCCAGCCCATTGAAGTTCCTTAGTTTCCAAGGGCCCCTCAGCAACACTGGTAATCAGCTTCTCAAGGGGTGAGGGGGATGCCTGGAGGCACAGAGGGCTATTCTAGGGCTTTCTAAGACTGTTAGACCTTGCCAACCACCACAGAAGGCAGGACCTGCCATCCACTTTATAGAGGAAACAGTGGAGGTACAAGGAAGGCAATGAAGACTACCCACAGCTCGCGGTTAGAGTATAGATTTGACTCCAGCCTTCCTAGTGCCCAAAGTGCATCTCTTTGCTAACAGGTGACTTAGTACAAGGCTTCCTGGTTCCCTCGAGCCTCTGATACCAAACATCCCAGAGTCTGGGAATACACAACAGAATCCTGTTTGCTTGTCAATGGAAGTCTGATTGCCAGTCACGTGGGAGGCCAGAAGCCAAATACCCAGAGTCCACAGGTTGGCTTTTCCTGAAGCCTCTCTCCCAGGCTGCAAATGACTGTGCTTTCCCTTATGGCCTCACCTTGACTCACCTGCAATACCACATGGCCCTCATCTCTGCATCTTGATCCCCCTTTCTTATAAGAGCAACAGCCATGCCAAGCACGGTAGATCACACCAGTAATCGCAGCATTCAGTAGGCTGAGGCAAAAGCATCACTATGAGTTCAAGGTCAGCCTGAGCGACACAGTAACACCCCATCTCAAGATAAATAAAACACTTTACACTTATCTCAGAGGAGCAGTGGCCGCCTGGCATGTGCAAGTCCTGGGGGTTTTGTTCCCTGGAATTAAAAGATTTCTGCTGAATCAGGGCCAGTCCTGGCTCTGATGTCACCACCACCAGACAGTCACACTCTGAGGTACCGGGGTCTGGACTTCCAGATTGATTAGTGTGATGTTGGAAGGGAGGGGTACAATTTACACCATAACACTTAAGAATGTCATTTTCTGAGGGGGGTGGGGGTGACCAGGACTGAGGCGAAACACTGACATAACATGGAACTCTTTTGTCTCCCCGAAGCTGAGGTAGGATTTCCTCTTCCAGTGAAGAAGAAGGACAGAGAAAGCAGATGTGCCTCAGGGGCACTGGCAGGGGGCAGGGGCAAGCTTGAGATGGTACCAAGAACAACCAACTGGCTGCGAGCAATGAACACGACTGGAAGAACCTGCAAGAGATTCTCAAGGGAGGGTCCAGGAGCTCTGAGGTACACTTGGGGGTGGGATATGGCCGAGATCATCTCTGGAGACATCGTGGGCTAAGTGACAGGAAACTCCTGCAGGCTAACCAACCCTCACCCTCCCTCTTGCCCTCCTGTCCATGAATAGCCAATTCTAGAGCTCAGGTTTCCATGGACAGTCTTCAGACAGAAGATACCATGTGGGATATGATCTTTATTTTGTTCTATGTCATTGTGACAAAGTGCCTGAGACTAGATTTTATTACAATTCCTCTCCTGTGATAGCTAACCCTGCCCCCATCACTTGAGAGGCAGAGGCAGGTGGATTTCTGAGTTCGAGACCAGCCTGGTCTACAGAGTGAGTTCTGGGACAGCCAGGGCTACACAGAGAAACCCTGTCTCAAAATAACCAAAAAAGAAGGGAAGGTTTATCCATTCACTGCAACAGATCCTATGACCCTAGTAACCCCTTAAAGGTCCCCCTGGGAGTTTCTCACACCTCTACTTTGGGATCTGCATTCAGGCATCCATCATCATGATTTTGTGCTGATGATTCTGACAGGTGGAGCCTGGGGTGGGGGTGCTGAATGCGCGCTGTCCCTCGGGTTCCATGCGGGAACACAGTGCTCAGTAAATCGGTTATTCACAAAGAATGAACCTCGAATCTCTCATCAGAAAGAGTTTGAGTTCAAAGACAGCAAGTCTGAGCCCCCTGTGCCTGAGTGGTTTGCTGTGAGGGGAGGGAAAAAACCCTGAAAACCAAACAAAACAGCTTACAGATCTTAAACGTAACAAGGAGAACTGTGCGTCTGAAGCCGGTTTCTCCCTGGGCCCTGAGGATACTGGGGCTCCCCGGCAACCCTGCCCGCTTTGATCCCAGAGGCTGCAGTGCACGGATCAATGAGGGAAAGGCTGTGTTCTCTGCACCCTGTATCGGAGGCAAAATGCATGTGGAAATAGAGAAATCAATTCCCAACCTTGGAGCCTTCCTGGGAGACCATTCCTCTCTCTAGAAGGTGAAAATGAAGGGAAGCGGGTGGTGCCCGGCCCTCAGCATGACCGACCTTGGCCTTGAGGCCAAGCTGATAGGTTTAACAATCAGCTTCTCTCACTCATCAAATACCAGAGAGCTTCAGAGGCTACAAGGTTGGAGCACTCACTGGAGGCGGGGCCGATAGCATGTCGAAGCCCACGAAGGATGTAATGTGCTTGTAGCTCTTTTAGGTGTGTATATGCAATTATGATTCTGTAGTTCTGTGTTATCATCCTGTCTGGTTGTGTGGGTTCATTGCAAAAATACAAGCACATATGTGTGATTGTGTGTGTGTGCAGTTATAGCTCTGTGGACTTATGTGTGCTTAGGCATGCATGTGCAATTGTGTGTGTGTGTGTGTGTGTCCATGCACATATATGTTAATGCATATGTGCTCGTGTACATGTGCGTTCGTGTATGATTGTGTGTGCTCATGTACATGCATATGTGTGATTATGTGTGCACATATTTATGGTTGTATGTTCTTATGTGTGTGAGTTCTGTAGTTATGTATGCCTATGGATATCCATCCATTTATGTGTGGTTGTGTGTATTCATGTGCATGAATGTGATGTATGTGTTCATAAACATATATATGTGTGATTGTGTGTTCACATTTGAGCATGATTATTTGGGACCATGCATGTGATGCCACAGACTCCCAGATCCTGCAGACACTGGAGGGCAGGCTGAGGGCCTAGTTACTCAGTTTATCCGTGAGTCTCAGGGCCTGTGGAACACCATCCTGGTACAAGCTCCTGGGTTTGGTGCCTGACAGAGGGATCCTTCTTTAAATATGTTAAGAAAGAGGACAGCCTTCCTGTTAGGGCAGGAGGACAGCCAAGCAAAGATAATTTCCAGGGAGTCTAGCCTCAGACTATTCCACAGGGACCTCTGCTCCAGAGACAAGGGGGTTGGGCCATTCTGCCCTCAGTCTGTGACTCATTCTCAAGGACAGAACAATGCTGCAGAAAGCAGACAAACGGGGTTGCCTAATGAGGGTACCTGGTTCAAGTACCACCAGCTCCTGCAAGAGGCTGTCTAGGCATCCTGAGGTGGCGTGGAGCAAAGCATCAGTGACAGGGGCCACCACATCGCATTCCTGGGACCTCTGGGATAGGCAGGGTCTACGATTCAGTTGGAGCCTAGGGAGGGAGAATGTGCCATCCAGAAGTCAAGACTAAGGGTCAAGGTTGTGCCAAGCCAGATCTGGCTGTGGGCGCTAGCAAATGGTCCCAGCCCCAGCCCTCTGCTTAACTCTATCTCCATGAGTCTCAAAGGTGCACACAGGGTCTGCCAGGTGTGCCCAACATACAATGCAAAAGCAAGAGAGACTAGAGATACTGCTTTAGGGACATTTCTTATCACTGACCCAACTTATCCACAAAGCAAAGGACTATGTCTGTTAGCCTTTGACCCAGCCAGGGACCTGTGTGGTTCATGGCCCTGTAGAATTGCCCACTCCTGTCTCCACCTTTGGAAATCAGAGGCAGGGGAACCACCTAAGACCCCAAGCCTGCCCCATGTTGCCTAACACTGTTTCCAGGGTGGTTGGCTGTTTGTTTCATTCTGGCATGAGCTAGGGCCTAAGAAAAGAGAGAGTGTCCTTCTACTGCCTCTGGTGAGCCTTGGTTTCCAGGGACAGACCAACTCTGGTGGAATCAACATTCACTAAGCCCCCTGGAAATTGCTCCTTCCACAAATGTCATGTGGTAAAAGAAAAGAAAGGAGACCAATTCACACCATTGGTACCTCAGCCAAGGCAGGCAGGCATGGATGGAGGGTAACTCAAAGCTGAGAAATCCCACTGCTGTCTTATATTCCAAATACTGGTGTCCCTGATTCCCATCATGTGGCTTACCTTGGGTCTGCAGGAGGAGAAGCTTCAAACACCCCGCCTCAATAAAACAACTCAAGAGACAGTACTGTATGAGGTGAGAGAGGGGCTAGACTGTGGTCCTGTATCAGGAAATGTTATTTGAGTCAGGATTGGAGGATGCTTATACACGGCAGGGTGTATCTGCGCAGTTCTGGAGACTGGAAGTCCCAGATCAAAGTGAAAGTGGACTTAGGGTCTGGCGAAGATGAAGGTGCCTTCTGTTTCGTAGATGCTGCCTGATGGCCGTGTGCTCACATGGTGGATGAGGCTGGGGAGCTGTCTGGGCCTCTTCTAAATCCCGTTTGCAAGGAGGACTCTGTGACCTGACCACTTGCGAAGAGTCCATCTTACAATTCCATTACCATGGAGATTAGACCTCAACATGGGATGGGGGGAGGGAGGAAGATGACAGACACTCAGAGTTCTGTATTCATGGAGGACCAGGTGGGGCACAGGCCAGGTCCATAGAGAAACTTCCTGTGGGTTTTGGAACTAAAGAGAAAGGCCTGAAGCTTTGGCCCCACAGAGACCAAAGGAAGACTGGGCCCAACTCCCTGTTCTCCCAGATCTAAGATGGAATGAATAATATAAGGGTAGATTGAATAATATAAGGGAATGAACAATATAATATAATTTAACAGGACTTGACAGGATCTGCAACCAAGGGCACACAACACCTCTAGATGTGTCTATGGGAGAATTACTAGATTTGATGAATTAGGTGGGAAGACCCTTCTTATCTGTGGGAGGCACAGCCTATGGACTAGGTCAAAAAGAGGAAAGTAAGTTGAGAACAAGAACTCCACTCTCTGCTTCCCGACCGTGGGTGCAATGTGACCAGCTGCCTGCCTTCATGTCTCCCCACCCCAGTGAACCAAAGGGAAAGACACACTCTGAATCTCAGGGGCTGGTGTCCCAGACCAAAGAAAGATGGGACAGGAAAAGGCAAGCTGAGTACCAGAGTTCTCCTGTCTCTACTCGCTCATCCACTGTAGCTGTCCAGTAGCCATGGATGAACTGGGTACCTGAAAGGGAGGCTGGAAATGAAACAGAACGAGGGGGTGGGATGGGGCATGATAGAAGGATGAAGCCAAGACAAAGGTTTCTGATCAAGGCTCAAAGTTTAATATTTAGCACCGTATTTATATAGGGAGAGCCCACAGACCCATCCTTTGTTTCAGCTGGATTATGTTGCAAAGCAAGCTCAGCGGGCCATCCGCTCCTGTAGGAAATTGACTCCACCTGGGTCATTAAGGTCCAACTGTGGCAAACACTCAAGGTCTATTTAACCTGCTCAAAGCTGGGGGAAGGACACAATCCATCAAGATGTGAGTACTCCCAAGCACACCGTTTAATGTCATAGGTTCTCCACCAAGACTCACTTCACCCTCTCAATCCATGAGCCAGATTAAGTCTCTTCTCCATTAGGGTGCCTCATGCCAAGGATGTGGTCACAGTAATGCCTAGAGTAACTAGTTAAGCCCCCTTTCCAGGACTGCTAGAAGATTGCATGGACAACTGACTCACTGAGTACTTGTAAATGCCCAGTATTCTTCCAGGGACTTCAGGCTAGCGTTTCTAACCTGTACCGGAAGCTCAGGAGGTAGGGAGGAGGCACTGAAGCCAAAGGGTCTCTATCCAGCTTGCATGTGGAAGATGGAGCGTTTGCATGATGTGTTCTTCTAGTGACTATGTTGGGATTCAGTGTGAGCCACACCTGCCAAGCACAAAGCCAAAGTACCACCTGAACCTGGTAATGGTAGCTGTCAATGGACCGGGGGGGGGGGGGGGAACAAATACGATAGGATTATATAATGAAGGGCCACCCTGAAATTTGGAGATTCCACCGTACCAAATGTCATCAAGAGCAGGGATGGTCTTCTTTCATTTGATCCAAGAGCAAGTGATTCTGATGAGATAATCGTGTGTGGGGAGTATGTATGTATGTATATATGTATATACTTGAACGAGTGTATGTATGTACATGTGTGCATGTACTTGTGTGTCTGTGTGTATATGTGTACCTGTACATGTGTATATATGTGTCTATGTTGTATATATGTGTATACATGTGTATATGTGCCTATGTTGCATATATGTGTATACATGTATATATATATGTATACTTGTATGTGTATCTGTGTATGTGTGTCTATATTGTATGTTTATGCTTGTCTGTGTATATGTGTGTATATATATGCGTATGTGCATCTATGTATATGTGTCTGTGTTGTATGTATGTGTGTGTATATATATGTGTATGTGCATCTGTGTGTATGTGTATATATATATATATATGTATGTATATGTGTTTGTGTGTGTGTTTTTCATTCTATTGGCTTTTCCATGACGAAGATTCAGGTAAAACATACACCCATCAGCAAGCTCAGGCTTCACTCAGATGACAACTTGTAACTGTTAGAGACTTGATCCGCTCCCAACCCAGGCAAGGAGACACACGTCGACATGGCACTGAGAGTTGCGTCGTACACCCAGCCCTTTGTAGCTCCCCGTTTCACAAAATACAAAAATAGGAGGCAAGCTCGAGACAGCTCCACCACCTAACTCAGAGGAGCTCAGCCAAGGGAGAGGAAGGGAGGGCCAGGGGGAGTTCCGCAAAGGGAGAGAGAAGGAAAATCAGCCACTTAAGGTCAGAGCCTTGAGAATAACAAGGAGCCACTGCCACTCCAGGGGAAGTGAGCTGCCTTCAAGGTCGGAGATGTGACAATGGGGCCTGTCGTTGCCTCGGGGCTGGTGCCACCATCCCAAAGACAGGGAGGGTGTGCGGAGGGGGGAGGCTAAGCTTCAGATCTCAGGTGGGCTGTGTCAAGGACCTCCCTCCCTTGAGAGACTAGCTACTGTCCATGCTGGCCTCCTAACCACAAGTAAGGGTGGGCGCCTAGGGCCTCTTCAATTCTTGAAGGCTGATGGAGGAGAGATTTGATAGATGGTAGGCGGTGGGATGACATGCAAATGTATGCAAACGAGGCATCTGAGACCAGTGGTGCTTTATTTGTTTATTTAGTCGAAACAAAAGAACTATATGTTCATTGGAAACAAATCGGGAAATTACAGCAAGCAATGAAGAAAAAAAAATAAAATAAAATCAGAATCCTTTGTTAGACCCTCCACCCAGAAAAAAAAAGAGACACAAAACCCCATTACTAACATCTTGATGTATATTCCCCCAGACAATTTCCAGCTCATACATATATAGTTTCTTTTCCCCAAACCAAAATAAGTTCTTACTTTACATGCTGTTTTGCAACCTGCTCATTTTTGCATTGGAAATATATAAATGAGTGCTGGGCTCTCTTCATACATCCAGTGGAATCCCCACTTCAGAAACTTGGGTGGTATCTAGTTTTCTTAGCCAAGGTTAGAGACCAACCCACCCCTGTGACATAATTGGGAAAGCAAATGGAAGATCTCGAGGTGCAGGTGAATCCTGCCCATATGGGGCAGGGGGCAGGGGGCAGGTGTGTGTCATGAATTTAGAGGAGCAGACGAAGCTCAAACTATAATTCTGTGGAGCAGGATGGAGAGAGAGGGAATGCTCCTTGGATAGCAGAGCTACAGACCAGAGCAAGTGACATAGCGGCCTTGCTGCTGTCCTTGCAAAAGGCTCCAGAGCCCTCTGGGAGTCTTTGCCAGCTGGAAGGAGGATTAGGCAGTGTCCCAGGGAGAAAGAGAAAGGAACACATCCCATAACTCACCCATCTTCTCTCTCTGCTTTAAGGACTTGGCAGCGTTGGCACTAATGCCCCAAATCAGCTATCGGAAGGAAGAACGAAGAGGAGCCAAGCTCACAGCACAGACACTCGAGAGAGAGACTCAAGGACAACGAAGATATCGGGCACAATGTGAGGACCAAAACATTCCTTGTAAACCGTACGTTCCAGTGAGAAAAGATAAGAGCCAGAGCCATCCCGCCGACTTCGCCTGGCTACCCAGGGTTTGACCAGCTTTGTGAGCCTCTCCCATGTGCGCCTGGTGTGCCGTGAACATTATCCTCTGAAGCCTGCCATGAAAGTTCATCTTTGTTGCCCACTTGGCTGGATTTGGAGTCACCTGGGAGACACACCACTGGGTGTATCTGTGAAGGTGATTCTAAAGAGGTGTGTTTGAGAAGGGAAGACCCACCCTGAATGCAGGGGTCCCAGGCTGAATACAAAGGGGAAAGGGAGGATGTGAGAATGTGACTCTCTCTCTCTCTCTGTCTCTCTGTCTCTCTCTGTCTCTCTCTCTGTCTCTCTCTCTCTCTCTCTCTGTGTGTGTGTGTGTGTGTGTGTCCTGACTGTGGACACAGTAAGACAGGCTGCCTTACATTCCTGCGGCAATGCCTTTATCACCATGACACTATTCCTTCAAAATAGGAGCCGGCATGGACTTTTTGTCCTTTAAGTAGTCCCTCGTCGGACATTTTGTCACAGATGGCATTTTCTCACAAAGAGAAATACACGTCCCTGCTATATTCCTAACCTAGGTGGTTTTGTAGATAGTAACAGCTTTACTCCTTCCAGGAATCCATCCTTCTGCAGAGGGAGACAGTCAAGGATCAGAGAGAGAGAGAGAGAGAGAGAGAGAGAGAGAGAGAGAAGGAGTGAGAGAGTGAGTTTAACTTTCCTAGAACCAACAGGCCACATAAAGTATGAATTTAGGTGCTTCAAGCCCCAAGATAAAGGGTGAACTGTAGCTCCATTGGCAGATATCACGCCTAGCACGCCGGAGGACCTAGCATCTACTCTAATCACCATATAAACAGAGCAACATACAGACAGTGCATGTCTGTATTCTCAGCATTTGGAAGGGGGAAGCAGGAGGATCGGAAATTCAACATTGTCCTTGGTTGGATAACTAGTTTAAGGCCAGCCTGGGCTACATAAGACTCTGTGTTGTGGTGCGGTTTGTTTGTTTGTTGCAAGAGAAGGCTGCCTTCTCCAGGTGAGAATGTACTGTGGCAGAAGTAAGCCCATTTAAAGAGTAAAAGTCAGAAAAATCTCAGAACACATCCATGGGCTATCAAGGATGATGTTCTAGTGTTTACTTGCATGTATATATGTACTTCTCACGTGTGCCTGGTACCCGCAGAGGTCAGAAGAAGACATCGAATCCCCTGGAACCATGATTGTGAGCCACCCGTGAGTGCTGGATTCCTCTACACGAGCAACAGCGCTCATAACCGCTGAGTCATCTCTCCAGGTGCTCAGCTAGCTTCATATACAGACCAAGACCACCTGCCCAGGGATGACACTGCACCTTCCTGCACCAACTAACATGATGACAACCTCCACACAGGCATGCCCGCAGGCCAACCTGATCTAGTAATCTCAGTTAAAGCTCCCTTCTCAGATGACTCTTGGCGGTGTCAAGTTGACGATCAAAGCTCACTGGGACGGGGGACCAGGCCAGACCGTCCCATGGACCCTAAGGGTAGACAGGAGGAGTTAGAAATGGTTAGTGTTTTCTATCTTTTTTTTTTTAAATATTGAAATCATTTTTATTTTTTTGTTTTCTCTTCCCTCACCCTCTTGCTCCGGCCCCCGCTCACTGCAGCCCAAAGGGCTTTTTATTTGTTTGTTTGTTTCTCATTATGGATGGTTGTGAGCCACCATGTGGTTGCTGTAGTGTTATCTATCTACACTGCCTGCTTGCTGGGAGAGGGGCACTCACAACCCCTTGGGAGAAAAGGCAGTACCCACCTGTTTCCTCTAAAGCCTTGCTCCCCGCTACCCACTACCCTGAAGCTCCCGCTATCACCCCTGCTAATCACAGCTCAGCACCCAAAGTGAAAGCCACTTTGGGCAGGATTTATTAAGCTTCTGCCTTCACTGCTAAGCTTCATTTGTTTTGTTCCATAATGCTGGTGGCTCCTGTATGGCGTTAATGGCCTATTTGGGGGTTCACAGTCCTCCCGTGTCCTCACCGAAGCAGGAGGGGGCACACATAGTTTTTATCTGGCCATTTGGCTTGCTTTTTAATTACACTGGGGTGGGGTGGGGAGCAGAGGCTCTCAGCGGGGGTGGGGGGGAGAGAATGCTGCTCCCAGTATTTTTCATTACCGTTAATATTTTCGCCAGCAGCGATCCCAGTAAATGAGGAACTGTAATCCAGAGGATTGGGGTTGTTAATTGAAAAATAATGCTGGGGAAAGATAGGTCGAGATAGATGGAACCGAGGGGAACAGGAAATGAGCGCTCCCCTCCTCCCACTGTGCCGAGGGCCTTTCCGCTCTCCTAGAGGGCTGACCGGAGCCCGGGGAATTGGAGGGAATGCCGTGGCGGATTTTATTATTAACACGAATAATATTGACGAATGAGGTGGTGCGTGCTTGTAACCACAGTGCTGGACAGGCAGAGGTGGGTGGATTTCTGTGGATCGGGAGCCATATCTGTTTCAAAACAAGGGGTGGCTCCTAAGGGATGACACTTGAGGTTTGAGCTCTGGCCTCCATACCCTTGCACCTACATACTTCTGAATGTGCACACACAGCATATTGATAATAGTGTTGTTTTAGAAAGCATATTTGGAGTATTGAGTCTGGGAAGGATACCCTGAGGAGGGCCAGGGACAGTCAGGAGTTCTGAGACTGTCTTTGAAGTCAGTTCCTTCACCAACTACTCCCATCCCTTAGGATAGAGAAAGCTAGAGAAAAAGCATACTAGTAAAAACACCCAGACCCAGTAGGGGACAGTGACCCTCCAGCTCAGTCACCACAGGGATGGAATAAGCTTGGAGACCTTCTCAGGAAAGCAGTTAAAAATAGTAACTAAAACATCTTAAAGGCATGCCTTCCCTTCAACAATTCCACATCTCAGAATGTGTGTGTGCTGGTGAGTGTGAGATGAAGCCACTTGTGACTGTTGTCCACAAGGATTTGGGGTCAAGGACCCTGGCTTCCCTGTTACTAGAGAAGGCTCTGATCGCTTGCCATGTGGAGGTTACACTAACAGAAAGCAGCTAGCTGAACCCGGCATCCTTTGCAACAGCAGCTCACTTGTCCTGCAGCAGGGTGAGATGTGCGGCTGCCATGGTGAGCGGTGACGTTGTAGACTTTCAGACATCACGAAATTCCCTTTGGAGTTGGGAGACAGCTCCATTTGTGAAATGTTAGTCCCGAAAGCATGTGGACCTGAGTTTGCATCCCTAGAACTCATGAAAACAGCTGGGGTAATGGGACATGCCTGCAATCCCAGTGCCAGGGAGACAGAGACACACAGATCCCTGGTGCTTGTGGGCCAACCAGTTTGTCTGAATGGGTGAGATCCAGGGTGACTGAGAGACCCTGTCTCAAAACCCCAGATGGTGCGAGACTGACAAAGACACCCAGTGTTGACCTCTGACCTCCACACTCATGAGCACACAAGTACATGTGTACACATTTACACATCCACACAATGCATACAAAGATAATACACATTAAGTAAATGAACAAATTAACAAGTACACACAAAGCAAGCACACATCTTCTTAAAGTTCTGTTGAATCCCACTCAGTGGAAAGCCATCTCTAACCTACTCTCACTCGGCAGCCAGAGTGATATGTCGGGAAATATAAATGTTCAGTGGGTAAGTGTTTACTTCATAAACCTTATGACCCGAGTTTGAATTCCCAGAACCCACATAGAAAGCCCGACGGATAGCACACATCTGTAATCCCTGCACTCCTTCAGTGAGATAGCAGGCAGAGAGAAGTACTTGTGAGCTCTTTTGTCAACTAGCTTAGAGTATGAAGAACAGTGGCAGAAAACCAAGAGAGACCCTGCCTCAAAACAAAAGGTGGGACTTACTGCCTGAAAGTTGTCTGCTGATATTCACATGCACTCGTAGCATGCATACCTAAACACACACACACACACACAAACACACACATATACAGACCACACAGCACACCAACACATACAGACCACACAGCATACCAACACATACAGACCACATAGCACACCAACACATACAGACCACACAGCACACACACACACACACACACCACATGTACACACACCCCACACACAGATATACTCACCATACACACATCATACACATAGAGACTACACAGCACACCAACATACACACCACATAGCACACACAAACACACACCACACACAGACAAACACACACACCACACACACACCACACCATACACAGACATACACACACCACATACACACACACACAGACCACACAGCACACCAACATACACACCACATATACATACCCACATACCACACAGACATAATACCACATATACATGCATACCACATACAGACACACAACACACACTGACACACATGTAACACACACATAGACATACCACATACAAACACACACACAACACCACATATACACACACATACCATACACAGACACACAACACACATCACACACACAATACATGTAAGGGGAACGGCAGGGTCACCTCTGTAAATGCTGGGGGGCCGCCCAGCGGCAAAAGCATCTCCTGCAGGAGGACCTAAGTGAGGACTGCCTGAGAGACCAAGGATTGATGATGCAGACCATGCCAGCCAATTGGGAACTGCTGTTTAGAAGAGATGTGTTCTTGGGACCAATGGGGTGTGAGTGGTGGGTATTAAAGGAGCTTGCCGTTTCTCACCTGCTCCAGGAGTCTTTGTAGTTGACTCTGCATCACCTCACCTCCAACTCCCACGGGCAGGTAGGGTGGGGTAGTGAGTAGTGCGGGGCACAGGCAGAAAACACACACAAACACATTTAAAAAATTCAAAAGATACGAGGAAAACAAAAGGTGTTGTCACGTCATGCTGAAACCCTCTGAGACCTTCCCAGTGCCCCCACAGTGAGATTCAAAGTCTTCCCATGAGCCTTTCTGGCCTCCCCCTGAGCCAATCTCTATCTTGTCAGATCTCAACAGTACTGACCTCCGTGGAGTCCAGCATATTCAGATCCTTTTCATCTTCAGGCCCTTCACACAGGTCATCCCTCTCCCCTTCTAAGGCATGACTGCTGATCTGAAAAATAGACTTAGGAACAAAGCTAGCTGTCCAGACACTGACAGACCAGGGCCTCATGGGCCTCGCCACTGTCTCTGCTGAGTATTTCCTCTAGCGATGCAGGGCCTCTGAGGTCTCCTCCCTGCCTTTTCCCTGCAGACAGGAAGTCAGGTGGAAGGCCGTTTTCTAGGGTTTGGAGAACACTGTGTATAGCAGTGGATGAGAGCCCAGAACTGCATCCTGGTCCATCCCCTTACCTCAGCACCTCTGAGCTTCCTGCCCCATGGGAAACACAAGTGGACAAGCATGGACTTCATAGCCCCCTTGTTATCACCGTCCCAGACACCCTGAGTTTGGATCCATAGAACCCCTATAGAAATGCAGCTGTGGTAGCCCACATCAATAATCCCAGAACCCTTGGGGCAAGATAGGAAACAGAGACAAAGCAATGAGTGCGAAAGCTACTCTTTTATCAGCTTCCTTGGCTGATCCAGTCCTCTGCTCTCTCCATCTCCCTACCTGCCGCCCTGAGCCATCACTGACTCCTCCTAGCCCCCTCCCCAAAGGACCAGCTCCTCAAAGACCTGTCTCCTTCCCCTTTCCACCTCTAGGCTCAGAGGTGTGGGAGGCATCCAGTAGGTGCTCAATAAATGCCTGTCACATGAAGGAAAGAAGCAGGGAGCCTCATTTCCGCTTTAGGAACCCAAACTCGAGTTGCCTGAGAAAAGCTGCATGTTTACAGCTGGATACTGAATGGAGTTAAGGCGTCGCTAATGATCTTAATGGGTATTGTTATTTTAAATTAACTAATTAATCTGATTTTAATGTGCTCTCATGATGCAGCCTCGTCGCCATCATGATCATTACTTTATAGCTCTCTGAATTCAGCCTCACATTACAGCCACTGACTGAGCTCCTGTTTACCAGGTGCATTTGCCTCATTCTGTATCTGGGCACAAATTTCCAGGTTTCATTAGAGGCATCCAGCATGGACATTCAGGGACACCCATCGCCACTGGCCTTGCCTGTTATTAATGTCATTATTCAAATTCCAGTGTCTAGAACATCATCAAATAGCCCCCTCTCCTGGGGAGGAAATGAAGGCGTGTGGGGGATGGGGGACGAGGTAAATGATAGACAGCACCCGATCATCACGGAGCCTGATCGCCACAGCGCCCTCTACAGGCTGCTTCTTTCTTCCACATCCAAGCATCCTAACTTGGGGTCGTCTTAAGTGGTACACAGTCATCCATTACACATTGGTTAAGGATCAATTTCTCCAAGAGGTCCCTCTTCTCTTCCATCTCTTCTTTGTTCTCTTTGCTCACGTTTAGAGTGAGTGTCCCGCCCTGGTACCGTGGGTCCTGTCTGCCAGGTCTCCATTCGATGCCCAGTCATGGCTCTCCCTCCGAGCCGCTTCCTCCGCTCTGGTCTCCGACCCTTTCTTCAGCCTTCCTTCCGTGCCCTCTCTCTAGGTGGCAGTCCTGTGCTGAGCACCGGGCATATTAAATATACCACGTAGCCAAGCCGGAGGGAAGGGCATAGCCTCCAGGAGTAGATGGATGGGTATAAAAGCAAAGAGGGGGACACAGACAAACACAGGTGCTTTAGAGCCCCCAAGCGTGGAGAAGGCCATGCTTGCTTTGGTAGAGGGAGGGAATCCAGGGAGGCTTCTCAGGAGCAGGAAGTGGGTGTCATCTTAAGGCGAGCTGTCACGTGACTCTCTGTCCCTGGCTTCACCATCCTCCCTGCTGTAAAGCCCCCAAACTTTTCTCCTCTGTATATAAACTCTTCCCTATTGAGTCAGCTCAGTTGTGACAAGCCACATGCTGTAATTTGGGGCTCCTTTGGGGGGGGATTTGAGCTTTTTAAAATTAATTTATTCACGTCACATCCCCATGGAGAGTCCTCTCCTCCCACTCTTACCTCACAAATCCCTCTCCCCATTACCCCCTCCCCTTCTCCTAAGAGAAGGGGAAGCCCTGGGCTTGGGTACCAGCCGACCCCGGGACATCAAGTGGCAAGACTTAAGCACACAACCTCTCCACTGAGGCCCCACCAGGCAGTCCTGCTAGGGGAAGGGGATCCAATGGCAGGTAACAGAGTCAGAGACAGCCCCCACTCCAATTGTTAGGGAACCCACATGAAGACCAAGCTGTACATCTAGTACAAATATGTGGGGGGCCTAGGTCCAGCCCACGCATGACCTTTGGTTGGTGGTTCAGTCTCTGTGAGCCCAGGTTAGTTGACTCTGTAAGTCTTACGGTGTCCTTGGCCTCTCTGGCTCTCTCAATCCTCTTCCCCAGACTCCCTGAGCTCCACCTGATGTTTGGCTCTGGGTCTCTGAATCTGTCTTTTATCTGCTGCTGGGTGGAGCCTCTCAGGAGACAGTTATGCTAGGCTCCTGTTTGCAAGCATAGCAGAGTATCATCAATAGTGTCAGGGGTTGGTTCTTTCCCATGGGATGGGTCTCAAGTTGGGCCAGTCATTGTTGGCTGTTCTCTCAATCTCTGCTCCATCTTTATCCCTGCACATCTTGCAAGCAGGACAAATTTTGGGAGCGAAGGTTTTGCGGGTGGTCCCGCCTGACTACAGGCGGGGGGAGCCACTTCAGACTCAGTATCCCCTTCTGCTACGAGTCTCGGCTAGGATCACTTATTTTTGGACATTAGCAATATAGTAGAGGATAACCATGCTACAGTCCACCGACCCAAAGAAACTAATAAAGAGGTCCCAAGGGAGGATGCCTGAATCTCACTCAGAAGGGGAAATAAAATAGACATTGGAGGTGAATGGAAGGAGGGAACTGGGTGGAAGAAGGAGGTGGGAATGGGAATGGGAGTGAAGATCAGGTATAGGGAGAGGGGGAAAACAGAACTCAGTGGGGGCATCTCTGAGAATGGGAGGGGAAGGCTCCCAGAAGGCTATGGGAGATTTGTGTTTTTAAACTAAGTCCTACTCCACAGAAAACCCATTTGATAGGTATCCTCTTTCTGGGACAGCCTCACCCCAAATGTCCCTAGAGGTCACTCCCTCACCTCCTTCAGAGCTTTTCCCACCCATCTACTCCCTGCTCCAGGGTGTTCCTCACCCTACCCTCACGACAACACGCCAGAATCTTTCCAATTTTCCTCACTAGCTCATATTTCCAGATACCATACTATGTTTTCATTTGTCTGTGGTATCTCACTCTGCTAGGAGGCAAACTCCACAGAGCAAAGATTCATGTCCATTCCTTCAGTGTTGTAACTAATGGCCGCCACGGGGCGCAAGGGACACAGCAGGCGCCTAATCTGTGGCTGTTAATCTAGCGAATGCAGGGCGGTAACACAGTTGTACTGTGTCATTTCCTATAAGGTAGCTTTGCAGAAGCCTCCTCTCTCAAGGCTGACTGCATGTCTGTTACCAGAGTAGGTCTCTCTGTCACTGGAGAGCTTGGGAGAACTGAGCTGGATCTCATGGCTTCTTTACCCATGACATACAGAAAACCTAGCCAAGTCTGCTATGGAGGTAAAGGCTGCCTTCTGCTTGCTACTGGCCACACCTGGGCGTCTGCCTCAGTTTGGCAGATCAGCCTCAGATCAGACAGGGGTATCTGCAGGCCCCAGGAATGACACGTGGTGTCTAGTCACTGTGGATCCTGAACAGAGACCACTGAGGCCCCAGGAGAGGTCTGGGAATGTTCCATTGTAGTACTGGTCCTCCAGCTCTTGGCTTCTTACTGACAGAGCACCTCTCATGCCTCTCTTGGCCTCCTCCTCTCCAGAACCACCATCCTTTCCTTCCCAGGGTTCAGCAGGTGGATTCCACACTGCCCAGAGTAACTAGGGTTCTGGGACCATAGAGGGGTTCTAACCAGGGCCTTCCACCGTGGAAGAATGTCCCCAGCACATCCAATGTACCAAGGGTTTGGGTGTTATTTTGATGCTACATTGTTGGCCTATATTGCAAGTTTCGGTCCTCAACTTACAGAGGACAAAAAACAGGCCCCAGAGGTGATAAACAGTGTACCAAGGTCACCTAGTGAGATCTAAAGTGTCCTCCTCAGCTACAAAGAAAAAAAGGGAGGCTTACTTTCCCTCTGCCTCATGCCCTCCCCCAGGGAACTGTTTCAAAGTCGGGACTTGCCTGACCCTTCCTTCACCTGCCCCGCCCCCTGTTATCTTCCCTGGCTTCAGCACCAGCACCAGAGTCAAGGGTGACCCTCTTGGTTGCCACATCCCATGAGGACATCTGAGTCTCAGCACACTTTACCTTGCAGCAGATTCTGACACTTGATGAAGAAGACACTTCATCAAGAAGAAGGCCTCACCCACTTTGGGAGGTGGTCACGGGTTGCAGATTGAACAAACTACGGGGACAAGCCAGTAAACAGTCACGATCTTTACTTCAGTTCTTGTTTCCTGGCTCCACTTGAGTTCCTGTCCTGACTTTCCTCAGTGATGGACCATGACATGGATGTGTAAGCCAAATAAACCCTTTCCTCCGCAAGTTGCTTATGGGAATAGTCTTTAACTCAGCAATCGAGAGCTAACTAGGGCACCCAGTACCTATGGGACTGGGGACTGAGCTCAGGGTTTCCTGGCATGCTAGCTAAGCTCCCTTTCATGTGAACTGTAGCTCCAGTCTGGGTCTATTGCGTCACTGAGAGTCCCACAGTCACAAATCTATTGGCATGCTTTTTCTCCACAGAATCCAGATGCCCAGGAGTACAGGTGCCATGCCTGGTGCCCCTCTACCAGCTGGAACACGAACGCCAGGGCCTGAAGCATGGAGAAACTCTCTCCACAATGCTGTGGGGGTTCAAGAGCCAGGAGTCATGCACGCACTGTCGGTTCATAAGCTCGTTAGTTTCATTGACAGATGGCAGGCTATCTCTATTCAAGCCTGTGCCCTGGGCCGATTGTAGGTGACCCCGATATCTCTACTCAAGCAGCATTCTGGGATTTTAATGTGCACACAAGCCCTTCTAGAGATCTTGTTGACATTTACATCCTACTCAGCAGATCTGGAGTGGTCCTGAGGTCTCTTGCATTCTAGAAAACTCCAAGCTGATAATGGGGACCACACAGGCCATTCGGGGCATCAGGAACTTCAAGGTTCCAACTTGTAAACGGTCAACTGTAATCCCAGAATTATAACAAAGAGGAGGGGATGGGGCTGTGTCTCCTGAATCCATGAAGGGTGCCAAGTATGGCCGAGTCAGAGTCTATTGCACATCCCTTGGCTCTCTGCAACAGCACTCCTTGTGCTGGCTGTGAGGGATAAATACACTCATTTTCAAGTGCTCCCGAATCCATAGTAACTTCTTCAGCCAGATGCCAGACCTATGGAGGATGGTGGGAGGGGAACCTAGGGGGTTCCTAGCCTGCTCTCTTCCTGGCTGGCAGGAAATAAACATTACAAAGATGAAAACCTTGGGTGGGTGGGGGGGACTGGTGGGAGGGAGATAGGACGACAAAGAGGACAGGGACCAAAGCAGCAGCCTGCAGAGCCGCTTCCTGGAGCAGGGTCACACAGTGCTGACACACCAACATGCTCTCTGGGTTGGCATGGCAACAGTAATCCATGTAAATAACTGACCCGTACTTAATTAATAAAACGAAAACAAGGGAGGGCCGGGGTGATAATGCAGTCAGTAAAGTGCTTGTTTTGCAAACACAAGGACCTGAGTTTGATTCCCTAGGGCCCACTTATTTTTTAAGACGTGCCGAGTGGCACACACTTATAATCTCAGCGCTGAAGGGGCAGAGACAAGCTGATTCCTGGGACTTGAGGGACAACCAGCCTACCCTACTTAGAGAGTTCTGGGTAGATGACACGCGAAGAGCAACAGTCGCCATGTGTGTGTACATGAGCATCACATACGTACACACACGCGCGCACACACACACATACACACACACACACACACATGCTCATTCACAAAACAAGGAATGGATGGAGAACCCACTTCTTATTGGACCCTCCCCTCTTTCGTGGCAGAGAACTGATGGCCTTCTCTGATTGGGTATTTGTCCTGGTTGTTTTCTTTTGCAAATTGACCTAAACCTGGACAACTCTGAGAAGAGGGAATCTTAACGGAGAAAATGCCTCCATAAGATTGGCCTTTATGCGAGTCTATGGGGCATTTTCTTATTTAGTGATTTAGGGGCAGGGAAGCCCAGCCCGCTTTGGGTGGTACCACTCCTGGGCAGGTGGTTCTGGGTTACAGAAGAAAGCAAGCCAGCTGATCAAACTGCGAGGAACAAGCCAATAAGTAACATTTCCCATGGTCTCTGCTTCAGTTCCTGCCTTCATATTCCTGCCTTGCATCCCTTCAGTGATGGAGCGGGACCTGAGAGCTGTATTGAAGTAAACCCTCTCCTCCCCAAGCTGCTTTTGGTCGTGGCATCTGTCACAGCACCAGAATCCTAACTAAGAGCAGTGGATGTCAATGGAAACCAAGAGAGCTCACCCTGCTCACAACTCCCAACATTTCATAGGTATAACAGGCCATGCCTGTGATGACTCAGGCCAGGAGAGGCCCTCTGTGCTGTGCAAGGGCTCAGTAAACCTTTCCCCAGAACAACAACAGAAGCCATTAAGTTCCTTGGTGCCAGTCCCCTGCCATGCCTTAGCTTGTGTTACTGTGTAAACAAGGACACGGAGAAAACTATTCATATCACCCTGTTTTAAAGGTGGGGAAATTGAGACTTGGAAGTATTTAATGACTTTTGACTTTTTCAAGGTCACAGTTAGCAGCTGTGATGACCCATAATGGCAATGATTGATGGCAATATATAGTCAACTTGATGGAACTTAAAATCACTTAGGAAACACAGCTCAGGGTGAGCCGGCTTCGGTGTTTCCAAAAAACAGGGGGAGGAAAGGCCCACCCATAATGTGGACAGCACCATCTTGTAAGCTGGGGATTCCAGACAGAATTAAAAAGGGAAGGGGGACACAACTGAGCTCCAGCGTCCATCCCGGACTGTGGACACAATGTGACCAGTCACCTCTCACTCCTGCCACCATGCCCTTTCTCACAGACTTGGAGCCAAAGAAAGCTAGAAGCCGCTTTTGTCAAGGATTCTGTTACAGTGTTGCAGCAACAAGAAAAGTAACCAATCCAGTGCCTGGTGCCTTGGCCTATTGACTCTAGTGTGACCTGCTTTAACCCCAAGACATTATACAGTCAGGCGATACCAGTCCTGTGAGACCCCACGTAGCCCAAGCCGTGGGAATGCTTACAGCTGTTGCTTTACTCCCTAAGGCCCTGAGCTACTATATATGAAGCCCAGTTATCCTGGGAGAGGGATGATAGATGGGGGTGGGGGGGAGAGAGAGAGAGACAGAGACAGAGACAGAGACAGAGAGAGAGAGATCTGCAGGAGAACATTGGAAAGGCTATTAGAAGAACCTCCTAATTGAGTCCAGTCCAGATGACAAAATTATGAGCTAAAAATGGTGGTTCTTTTAAGTTGTGAATTTCCGAGCAACTCCAACTCTACCTCCTTAGTACCTGAACACCTTCTCTCCTCCTTCCTCCAGCCCTAGCTCCCACTTGCTCGAACTCATTGACTGGAGCTGCTTCCTGGAAGCTCTCCTGCCTCACATCTTGCTCTCCCCAGGCCATCCGCCCTGCACCTGAGTCAGATGAACCCTATATTTCTTCCCAGCTGGTCTACCTGGCCTGGCATGATGGGACTCCAGCCTACACCCCAGCTTCCTCTATTCACTTCCCATGGGTCCCCCAAAGATACTTCACTCTGTCCTCTGCTCCACACAACTGGTCTCTACTCATTCTCCAGAATTTGGAGTTCCTTCACAAAATCAGGGAGGTGAGGTGCATTTTACACACAGCAATATTCTTGTATCTCGGGCTAGCAGGATGGCTCAGTAGATAAAGCCACTCGCTACCAAACCTGAGGACTGGAGTTTGATCCCCAGGCTAAGAGAGAACCACCTCCGGTGAGTTGTCCTCTGCCAGCCACCTGAGTACTGTAGCATGCTATGTCACCTTCCCCACCACACACAGAGAACAACAAACAAACAAGCAAACACTTTAAAATGCCTGGATGCTAAGTGCATAGTTTGGTGAATTTTGATAAATATTTCCATGGATACAACCATCATACAGATCTATCCTTAGACGGCTTCCAGCAACCATCACTTAGATAAAAATAGTATAAGACTCACCACCAAAGCTTCCTGGGTCCCTTTTCAGGTGGTGTTCTATCTGAACTATAGCTGTTAGTGCTCTGGGTACATGGAAAATACTCAACCACATACAAAGACTCCTGAGCCAAGTACTCTACATATGAATCACATACATGCACACATTTCACACTGACACACAGCACACATTCACCAGTCTTGCACACAGCACATATAGATGTGGAATTGATTACATATTACATGTATCACACATGCAGACAGTCTCCATGTTTCATATCACACCTTATATACAGTCAATATAGGCAAACACACATACACACACTACACCAAAGACATGCAATGCACTACACACTACACATAAATCTTACAGGATACCATCTACACGCATGAATATAATACAACAGTATACATGTATATTGTAGAAAAACACACATGGATGCACTATACACATAGCACACAGACCATAGACACATGATACATATATGCACACAATATACACATATACACAAGACACACACATGCACATAACAAACCAACACATACACATAACTTGTATACAGCATGTACTGGCATGCATATCTGCACACACATACACATAACAAACCGACACACACACACACACACACACACACACTAACCTTGTAGACAGCATGTACTGGTATTTGAAGTTGAGGGAAGGAGTAGGCCTTGGGCAGAGGCAGAATGATGGAAATCCTACAAGATTTCTATGGGAGGAATGGAATGAGAGCTGGAAGGAGATGCTTGAAGTTTGGAGTCTTTGCTATGGAAGGTTGTTTCCCAAATATTTTTCATCAGAATCCAGTGTGGAGACACACACACACACACACACACACACACACACACACACACACACACTCTAATATGTCTTTATTATAAGTAAATACTCTAGGATTATTTTTCTTTTCTTCTGGGCCATTTTCTCTTAGTTCATATAATAAAAATGCTAATCTTATCCACTAGATTGATTTCATGACCTGTTAATAGATTTCTGTGTAAATGCAGAAATAATAATAAAAAAAAAGTTTGAGTTTTGTGTGGGAGAGAAGATTCAGAGGGATTCTTTTGGACATGTGACCTAAGCTGTGGTTATCTTTTCTTTTATTTTAAAAAAAAAATGTATCTTTAAATACTTTTAATGGGAGTCTGTAACGATGCCCTGTGCCCCCTCCCTCCCACTACCCCGTTCTCCTTGTTTCTCTGAAGCGATTTAAAGCCAATCCAGGGCATCTTATCAGCTCACCCCAATGCATCCATACACATTACTAACAAATAACAACAAAATCATCTTCTTACCCAGCGGAAGCGGCAGCAATTATTCCCTACCTCTCTCGCCCGGTTCCTCGTCCGTTTTTCTTGATTGTCTCAAAATGGGTTTTTTTATACTTCGTTGATTCGAAACAGGTTGGGAACAAGTTCCATACATCTCTCACCTTTGACTGCATTTCTCCACATTTCTCCTTCCTCCCTCTCCTCCCTCCCTCCTCTGCCCTCGGATGGAGCGGGCTCAGTTACATAGAACAAAATGAACGATTGAATGGGTTTGGGCGCTCGGAGACACCTATGTAGCAACTTCCTAAATCAACATGTTGGACGTTGGTCACTTCCCAAACTTCGCTCCGGCCTCTCATGCCCTCATCATGGCTCCTGAGATGTCTGTCTCCATAGATTTACCCTGCCTGGGCTTGAAGGTCCTAAAAATGGAGTTATAGGTTTGGTTTTGCCGGGGCTTGTTTTGTGGTGGGCTCACACCTGCTGTGCGCACCTTCGTTGCCCCTCCTTTCATCCCATTGGCTGAGAGGAAGGCAGCTTGATAGCCATTCTCCTGTGACAGACAGCTAGTTATTCTACCCCGGTGAAATTTTTGGTACAGGCCTTTCTTTGTGAGTTTACATTTTTTTAAGCGCCTCAGACAAAGCTTTGTTTTTGAGAATACCCCTTCCTTTCTGTTTTCATGTATACTTTAGGAGTGGCTGGCCAAGGTTTTCTTAAGGAACCTGATGGAGGCTGAAGAAATGGCTCTGCAGTTAAGAGCCTTGGTTCCTATTGTGGAGGAGCTGAGTTCCATTCCCAGCATCCCCATGGCAGCTCACAACCATCTGTAACTTAGGGATCTGGGCCCCCCCTTTTCTGATCTCCCAGGGACTGTGTGCTTGCAATGTACAGACATGCTTGCAGGCAAAAACCTCGTACACATAAAAGTAAAAATAGGCCAGAGGCTTCAGCCCTACACAAAGAACTACAGACAACTAAGGAATGCTGAAAGCAAGAGAAATTATAATCTTCCCCAGGGAAGAGCTCACCAACTGGTTATCCAAAACCAAATGGTCGATCTGAAAGCATACTGACAAGTAACATTATATAGACTAGCAGGTTATATTTAGTAATAAATATGTATATGTTACATTCAGGCATCTGGCAACAATTGATGAGAAAAGAGTCTATGACTTTGGAAAAGATCAAGGAGGGATATATAGAAAGATTTGAAAGAAGGGAAGAGAAGGAGGGATGATGTAATTATAGTCTCAAAAATAAAAATTCTTAAACCAAAAAAAAAAAAACCCTGAACATTAAAAAAAAGAATTTTCTATATTCATAATTACATCACCTGGGAATAAAAGTCATTTTCTTCCCTTCTGATTTTCATAGTTTTAATTCTTCATATTGCTAGATTTTACTGGCCTGGTTTTAGATGTCAGCTGAATAGAAGTAGTGGGAATGGCTACCCTCGTCTGCTTCCCAAGCTTTTGGGGGAAAAAAAAAGAATTTTAGTGTGTCACTCACAAGTATGATTTAGCCTTTGACTTTTTAGTATGCCTTTTATTAAATAACAAATTTGTTGTTGTTGTAAAGGTGATATAAAATATCTCTATTGCCGGGTGGTGGTGGCACATGCCTTTAATCCCAGCACTTGGGAGGTAGAGGCAGGAGGATTTCTGAGTTCGAGGCCAGCCTGGTCTACAAAGTGAGTTCCAGGATAGCCAGGGCTACACAGAGAAACCCTGTCTCGAAAAAATAAAAACAAAAAAACAAAAAAAAAAATATCTCTATCACGGGTAAGAGTTGAGTTTTGCCAAATACATTTCCTGTGTTTACTAAGAAGACGAGGTACTTTTCCTTCTTTATCTGGTTACATGGAAGCTTGACTCACATTAAAATTTTCACTAGTACTGAAGATCCAATCCAGATTCTTAGACAAGCTGGGTGTGCATTCCACCACTGAGCCACCCCAGCCACATGAATTTAGTTTTGAATGTTAAATTAACCTCGTATTAATGTGTTATTTTTTTTAAAAAAAAATATTACTGATCAGGGTACAAAAGATGGCTCAATAATAAAGAGCATTTGTTTATCTTCTAGAAGGACCGAGGTTTGGTTCCCAGCACCTACACAGTGGCTCACTACAGCCAGTAACTCCATTTCCATTTATATATAAAACATTAATTAATTAATTAATTAATTAGGTAGTTAAAATTTCAAGGTGTAATGGCACACACTTTTAATCCCAACACTCAGGAAGCAGAGGGATGCCATATCTCTATAAGTTCAAGACCAGCCTGATCTACACAGTGAGTTCAAGATCAACCAGGGCTCTCCGTGGTGAGACTATGTCTCTAAATAAATGAAGTTTGTGAATGACCTTGGTTAATCGTTTCCTTTACTAGAAATGTGCTGGATTTAGTCTTGGAAATATGCTGACCTCGGGAGGGGGGGTCTTCCCCCTCATCATATATACCTGGGAGTGAAATATGCCCTCCACCTTAAAATTTTGAGAGAACTTGCTAGCAATCTACTAATGGGTATTCTGTTCTTCCTGTTGCGTTGCTCTTAAGTTCAGTTTTTTAGAACCAGTGTAATAAATACTATTTAGATTTCCCATTTTCCTTAAACAGATTGTGTTTTTGCAAGAAATTCTCCTGTTCCACTCAGGATGACATAACTTTTTACACCTGCTGCTTTATCATTCTTCTGTCCACGGGACCTGTAGTGATGACATCTCTCCAGCTTCTAATGCTGGACATTACTCCCTCTCTCCTCTCCTCTCTTCTCTCTCTCTCTCTCTCTCTCTCTCTCTCTCTCTCTCTCTCTCTCTCTCTCTTTCATCTCTCTCCCCCCTCTCTCTCCCTCCCCCCCCGTGTGTGTGTGTGTGTGTGTGTGTGTGTGTGTGTGTGTGTGTGTGTGTGCGTGTGTGTGTGTGCAGTAGTTAGTTAGTTAGTTAGTTAGTTTGGCTCAGCATTGTCAATTTTATCAACCTTTCCCTAACCTCAGCTTTAATATTTTCTATCCTTCCAGTTTGGGTTTAATTTGCCTTTTTTGCTTCTTGATTCCTTCAACTGTGTTCGAAGCCTTTCTTCTCTCTCTATTACAAGACTTTCTGTCTGTAAATTTCCCCAAGAATATTGAATTAACTCCATTGTGCAACCTTCGATATATTACAGCTCCATTTGCATCCGATTTAAATTGCTTTTTAATTACTTTCTCTGGCCAGTGAATGACTTGGAAATGTGTTGCCTGATTTCCACGTATTTGCAGGTTTCCTAGGATCTTGCTGTTATTGATGTATGATTTAATTATGCAGTGCTTGGAGAATAAACTCTATTTCATTTTTCAGTCTTTGAGAGTGTTCTCCCTCCATCTCCTATGTGGCGAGTCTTGGTGAATATTCCCGTGCATTGAAAGGGAACTGTTCCCACCGTTGCTGAGTGCAGATGGCTTCCCAAGCATCAGCTGTGTTCGGTTGTTTAATGTCATTACTGAAGTCCTGTTCGTCCTTCACTGACATCCTGTCTCCTAGGAGGTGGTAAAATCTTTAGGTATGATTGTGTTTGTGTCTTTATGTCATTTTTTTCTTCGCATATTTTAAGTTCTGCTGTCATGAGTTTTAACCTTGGCACTTGAAGTAGTGGAGGGGGGAGGCTTATGCTTCTCGTGTGGACAGATCCCTTCTTGGTTAGTAACCTCAGAGCAACCTCTTTCTCATGCTGAGGTTTGCATTCGTGCATTTGGCTCTCTTCCTGCCTAGAACTCGGCCATGACTTTATATTAAATTGTGTTCCCACCATCCCCCTCCTCCTTCCCACCACTCTCCTCCTCCCCACCCCCTCATCTTCCTCCTCCTCCTTTGTGCACATGAATATTTGTGTATATGGGCATCGTGAGAATGTCCATGTGTTTGTATGGGCATGTGGAGGACAGGGTCATTTATTAGGTGTCGTGCCGGCATGTTTTTATGCCAACTTGAAGCAGGCTAGAATGAGTTTGGAAGAGGGAACCTCAATTGAGAAAAATTCCCCCACCAGGAATTTCAGGCAATTGCAATCAATGATTGATGTGGATGGGCCCAGCTTATTGGTGGGGGGGGGGATTGCTGGCCCCTCTAGGCTGGTACTCCTGGGTGCTATTAAAAAGAGGCTAAGCAATGAGAAGAAAGCCAGTAAGCACTGTTCCTACATGCCTCTGCCTCAGCTCCTGCCTCCAGGTTCCTGCCCTGGATTCCTGCCCTCGTTTCTTCTTAGTGATGGAGGGTTACCTGGAGGTATAAAATGAAATAAACCCTTTCCTTTCCAAGGTTTTTGGTCATGGCACTTATCAAAGCAATAGAAAAGCTAACCGACGCAGGTGGCATCCCTCCTCCCCTTTCAAGACAAGGTCTCTCACAACTTTAATTCTTTTAAACACCTCTAAGAAGCCAATGAGTCCCAGGGATAGGCCAGTCTCACACACATACCATGCCTGGCTCCTTTACAAGGGCTCTAGGGATCGAACTCAGGTCCATGGGCTTGCAAGGTAAGCACTTCACCAACTGAGCCATCTCCCTAATCTTTCTTCTTTTAAATGATGTATAACCAGATACTGATGATCTATTCTGGCAATCTCCATCTTTTGAGAGTTGAACCCTTCTATACTTTAAAACTTATTAGTATAGAGTATACTTTTGGCATTTGCTGTTTGCCCCAAGGCCTGCCATCCTGATATCTAACCTATACTTCCTTCTGGTGTTAATTATTTTCCAGTGTTCCCCTCAGCATCTCTTGAAGTCTTTCCTTCTTCTTTTTTTCTCTTTGGTGATTGCTCTGGGTATAATATGCACCTTCCACTTAATATCACTGGTTTCCAATAATTTTATATCACTTCAAAAACAACATAAAATTCCAACTGCATAGTTTATATCTACATTAAAAAAAATAAAGTACATTAAACATTGGTACGATTTGTGCATTTTCCAGTAATCTTCTGCAGACAATTTCAAACATATTCACTCACATAAAATGCAAATATCTTGTTATTCACTTCAGATTGACACCTTTGGAGTCTATATTAGTTAGCGTTCTTGCGGCTGGGACCCCATACCCAAGAGAAACAGCCTCAGGGAGTGAGGTTGTTCATTTTGGCTCATGGTTCCAGAGAGTTCAATTTATGGCCACTTGGATCCCTAGGCTTGGGCAGAACACGTGGGAGAGATGAGCACCTAAACAGAAAGCAGACGCTGAGACAAGAAGAAACCAGAGACAAGGTAGCACCAATAAGCAGCGACCCAACAAGCAGCGACCCAACATGGATGCTCTCTTACCCCGCCCCCCCGTCTAAGCCCCGCCTCCTCAAGGTTCAGGGCGTGTCAGAGAGTGCTCCACAAGCCAGACCTGGGAGGATGGCGCGCATCTCTCTCTCTCTCTCTCTCTCTCTCTCTCTCTCTCTCTCTCTCTCTCTCTCTCTCTCTCCTACTCCTACCCCTGTTGCCTTTCTTCCTCAGCTGTAGGATCCTCTGGAAAGTTCTTTTTCTTTACTTCACTAGTTCGATCCCTGACTTTATGAGTTTGGTGGGGGTTTTGTTTGTTTGTTTTTTGGTTTTTGGTTCTTGGGGTTTTTTTTAATCCTTTGAGACAAGAGCAGGCTTCCATCCTGTACAAGTTGTCTTCCAACCTCGCAACCTTCTGCTGGCCTTTCTTGTGGAATGCCTCTGCAGGAGAAAAGGATTCCTGGGCTTTCCTTATCCAAATTGTATTTTTACATTCACTTTGGGAAGATACTGCCACTTAAATATAAAATTCCAAATGAAAAGCCCGACGTCTCTATTCAGAACCCTCTAGAGAGACCATGGCACTATCGCATGGCCAAGATCTTCTTTGTTGCTCATTCTAACGGCGGTCTCACTGGCCTTTAGTGGACTTCTTGTAGTTTGGTAGTTCGGGTGGTTTTCTCGGTTCTGATAGTTTTCAGCTGTTTGGTTGCTCAGTGTCTAGGGACGGTTCTGTTTGTAATTGCTCTGACGGAAGACTGTGGAAGCTCTTGGACCTGTGAGTTAACATCCTCTGTCAGTTTGGGAATAGTCTCCACTCTCACCCGTCCCAGGATTTCTTGTGTTGCGTTTCTCTTCTCTCCTTCCGGGACTCTAATTGGACGCTGTATTGAGTCTTTCTGATAATGTCTCTCAGGGTGCATATGATCTTGTATTTTAATGCATTTTTTTTTCTTTTCTGCTTTAAGTCAGATGATTTCTTTCATCCCACCTTCAAGTACACCAGCCTCTTCTTCCACAGTGTTGGGTCTGCTCTGAAGCTGACTGAGTGAATTTTATGTGTATTAGGAAATAGATCCCAGTTTCCAAATAATGGTTTATGCTATTTTAGAGTTTTGATGCTAAAATTCACCATCTAAGTAATGGGAAGCGTTGTTCAGTTGGTAGAATGCGTGCCTAGCATGTGGGAAGCTCTGAGCTCAATACTTAGCACCATGTACTGGGCATGGTGGAGGCATTTGAGAGGTAAAGACAAGAAGGTTAATGTTGCGGGAAATATTATAAATGAACCCACCAACTCTCTGCACTCTTGCTTCTCTCAACCCTCCAACTCCCGAGGGGCCAGACAGCGCTCCCACACTCTTGCCACTGGCAACTCTCTCCAGCTACTCTCCACAGCCTCTGGCCCATTTGTCCCTGGAGCCACTTAGTCCCCTCTCCCATCTGTGGTCTCACATTCCAGTAACCAAGTAAAACAAAACTCTTGAACCTTATAATCAACCAATCAGATTATGTACCAGTACATTCTCAATTTACAAGATGCCAATACAATAATTTCAGATAATGATAAAAGCTTTAGCCCAATTATTCCAACCTTATGATATCATAACTACCTGT
The DNA here is from genome assembly GCA_036184795.1 of Tokudaia tokunoshimensis. NCBI lineage: Eukaryota > Metazoa > Chordata > Mammalia > Rodentia > Muridae > Tokudaia > Tokudaia tokunoshimensis. The sequence goes on from BTHU01000010.1 coordinate 7,993,312, forward strand.
GGCTGATTAAAGCCAAGCTGGTTCACATCTGCCTCCATTCTCCTTCCCTCTTCTCCCCGTGAGACGCCGTCTCTGCCACTCTTAGCACCGCCTCCCTTTTCCCTGTCCAATCACAGGCCTCCTGCTTCCCCTTATGTAATTGGACAGGGAAAATCCTGCAATGGGTTAAGAGTTCAAGTTTATCCTTAGCTACATAGCAAGTTTGAGGCTACCCTGGGATACACAAGACTCTGCCTTTAAAGAATAAAAATTCTAAGGCTGGCAAAATGACTCAATAAGTTAAGGGGTTTTTTGCAGTCAAGTTTGAAGTCTTGAGTTAGGTCAGTGGTACCCACATGGTGGATGCCTTAGGATTTCTATTGTTGAGCTAAAATATCATGGCCAAAAACAACTTGGAGAAGAAAGGGCTTATTTCATTTTATACTTTCAGGTAACTGTCCATCACCGAAGGGAGTCAAGGCAAGAACTCAATTAGGAACCTCGAGGCAAGAGCTGAAGCAGAACCCATGAGGAACTGCTACCTGGCTTGTGCCTGATGGCTTCCTTAGCCTGCTTTTGAAATCCCATCCAGAACCACCTATCCGGAGGTGGCACTACCCATAGTGAGCTGGACCCACCCACATCAATCATTAATCAAGAAAATGTCCTGTAGACTTGCCTACAGCCAATCTTGATGGAGGCATTCTCTCACTCCTTCCCAAATGAACCCAGCTCCTGTCAAGTTGACATAAAAACTAGCTAGCACAGTGGTAGACCAGATCTGACTCCAGCAGGCTGACCTCTGACCTCAGCGTGTGCACTCTGGCACCTTCACACACCCATATGCATATACATGCATGCACACCCATGAATGAATATTTTTTTTAAAAAAAAATTGCCCTCTATTCTCTGTTCCCAATGCTGCTACCACTCATTGAGATAATTAATGTTGTCTCTTAAAGATCCTTTCTGGCTATCACGGCCTCTGGGTTAGCTGTGGGCCTGCTTCAATGGCTCTCCCCAATCCTGATTATAGGGCACAAATTCCTGCTTCATCAAGTGTTTCATAATTTTTAATTATATTTCAGGCATTGTGCATAAGAGAACAGTCGAGGCTAAAGAACATAATTGCTCGCTGGGGCGGGAGGCTGAGTCAGCTTAACCTGTGGCTGTGTTGAAGACTCTTGAGCTACGCTGTGTTTTTATGCTCAGCCAGTTCTCCAGAGGCATCACGTGCTCCGAGGTCTGAGCCAGGACTTTCTGCAGCCAGACTTTGGATTTGAACATGGGAGATGTCTGTCTCAGTTAGTGCCACATGCTGTGTCTGGGGTCCCTTGGGGTAATTCTTTGGCTTTCCAGCTCTACCGCTAGCTGAAAAATTCTCTGTGTTTCTGCCCTGGCCCCTTTGGCTCGCCTCTACCTTGAACTTGGTGGTGTTCACAGTCCATCCAGGGATTTTTCAAGTGGCTCCATATCTTCCTCAGTCACTGCCAGACCCAGGGAAAGAACTGGAAGATATGAGCAGGCTCTGCAGGACATAATCTGTCATTATAATGCTTTTCATGAGACTATCAAAGGGCATTACATTTGACTCTTACTCTTTTTTTATGCATGTACATGTATACATGTGTGTGTATACAAGTGCATGTGCTATGTGTTCATGTATGTGTGGGCAAGTGCCTGTGTACATGTGTGCATACGTGTGGAGGCCAGAGCTTGACATCAAGTATCTCTCCATCATCTTCTTTTTTTTTCTTTTTTTTTTTTTGAGGTTTATTTATTTCATGTATGTGAGTACACTGTCACTCTCTTCAAACACCCCAGAAGAGGGCGTCAGATCCCATTACAGATGGTTGTGAGCCACCATGTGGTTGCTGGGATTTGAACTCAGGACCTTCAGAAGAGCAGTCAGTGCTCTTAACCACTGAGCCATCTCTCCAGCCCCTCTCCATCATCTTCTTTCCGTCAGAATCTCTTCACCAAAGTGAACAACCTGGGGTCTTAGTTAGGGTCTCCATTGCTATGAAGAAACACCACGATCCAGGCAGCTCTTATAAAGGACAACATTTAATTGGGGCTGGCTTACAGGCTCAGAGATTCAGTCCATTCTCAATCACCAAGGTAGGAGCATGGCAGTGTGCAGGCAGGCATGGCACAGGAGAAGCTAAGAATTCTGCATCTTGATCCAACTGAAGCCAGAAGAGACTGGCTCTTCTGCTCTGGATGCAACTTAAGCATAGAACCTCAAAGCCCATCCCAACAGTGACACATTTTCTCCAACAAGGCCACACCTATTCTAACAAGGACACCACCTCCTGATAGTGTTACTCCTTGTGGGCTATTCAAACACACTATGGGAACCAACCTATTCAAACCACCACAACCAGCCGGTCAGCAAGCCCTAAACACCTTCTTGTCTCTGCCTCCCAAGCACGTACTGCATCTGGGTGCTTTAGATGGCTGCTGGGGATCCAGACTCAGGGCCTTGTAAATGTCTGGCAAGCACTTTGCTGAGTCATCTCCTCATCCCCAACTTGTGTCCTTTTAACCCCCACACATGGTGGATTTATCACTTTCCTGATATCCTTACAGCCCCGGGTCCTTTCCGGCTCACACGTCTGTGTCCTCGACTCTGTTATGGATTTTGAAAAAGATGTGGTCACGTAGTTTATCTTGTTTTCATTTTTTAGGATAGAAGGTGGAGGGATGCCTTCTTGTAACTCTCTGCATCCTTACCCGGAGCAAAATTCCATTCCAACCAGAAGCAGATGGCCTAATAAATAATTATTAGGCAAGTGTTAGTGTCCTCCTTGGGGATAGCTCTAGCGCTCCCTGTCAGTCTAGAAGATGCTCACTCAGCCTCCATGGCTTCCTTCTGAGAGTCTTTCCCAATTTCACCAGTAGCCCTGGGCACTTCTTCTCCTCGGCTCCTCTATTCTTTGATCCTGCCTACATTAAAGTTATTTTTCTTACTGTACCATAATTGTTTGCATGTCTGTCTTCGCCACAGAACTTCTCAGTTCCTCCAGGGCAGTAACCCTGTAGTTAATAAGTTATATACATATAAATATGTATACACAGAAACGCACATGCCTATATACAAATACTGTGTGTGTGTGTATGTGTGTGTGTGTGTGTGTGTGTGTGTGTGTGAGAGATACACAGAGATAGATGGTAAATTCTTTTAGAAATGGTAATTATAAAACCGTGTATTTCTATGTAGCATACACTCAAGCTTTCATCTTTCTAATTTTTATAATTTAAAATTTATATATTTGTTTTTATGTGTACGAATATTTTGTTTGTATATGTATCTGAGCACCATATACATGCCCGGTTCTCAAGGAGGTCAGAAGAAAACATTGGATCCCTTAGTTCTGGAGTTATAGATGGTTATGATTTGCCACATAGGTGCAGGGAATTGAACCAAGGTCCTTGGGAAGAGCACTCAATGCTCTTAACCAATGAGCCTTCTCTCCAACCCCATCTTTTTAATTTCGAATTATTATTTTGTGTACGTGTGTACAAGCTCAGGGATGCATGTGGGGGGTCAGAAGTCAACCTCAGATGTTCCTCCGGCACTCTCCACCTTACTTTCTGAGACAGGGTCTCACAGTGGCTTAGAGCTCACCAAGTCAGAGAAGATAGCTGAGCAGTCCAGTGACCCTGTCCCTGCCTCTCTATAGAGCACTGAGATGACAAGTGTGTCTTCATGTCTGGCATTTTTCAAAATGGCTTCCAGTGATCAAAGCTAGGTCCCCATGTCTTCTGAGAAAATGCATTTCCAATTGAACCATCTCCCCGACCCCTGGATTTTTGCCTTTTGCTGTTGGATCTGGTGCCCCTGCTGACACACGGCCAGCCCACAACCCCTGTCTATGGAATATACTCATTAATAACTGAATACACAAATCCTCACTCTCTGTCCTGTGCTCCAGCAATGCTGGATGTGGACAGCTGTCTTGTCATGTTTTACTCTCTGCAAGAGGGGAAGAGGACTCTGTGTTTATTTGCATATGCAAATTTGTGATTTAGCATTAAGATTCTGAGCTTTGGGTGTTTGCTTTGGGGTTTAGGAGGCTGGCAGCGGGAGCCAGTGTCCGGAGGTGGAGGTGGTAATCGTGGGAGGATTTGGGAACTAGCCCAGAGCTGGTCTGTGGCTGTTGAAAGACTATGCTGATCTGGAAAATGCACTTCCAGGGCTGAGGGAGCTGTGGCAGCAGTTCTCAATGAAAGACCCTTTCATGGGGGTCGCCCAAGACCATCAGAAAACACAGATATTTACAGTACAATTCATAACAGTAGCAAAATTACAGTTATGAAGTATCAACAAAAATAATTCCACGGTTGGGGTCACCCAAGACCATCAGAAAACACAGCTATTTACAGTACAATTCATAACAGTAGCAAAATTATAGTTATAAAGTATCAACAAAAATAATTCTATGGTTGGGGGGGTCATCACAACATGAAGAATTGTGTTAAAGGGTCACAGTGTTAGGAAGGCTGAGAACCATTGTGCTAGGGGCATCTATATCAACTCTCTAACCAAATCAGATGCTATGCATTCCTCTTCGTCAGATGCTAGTCACACCCTTCCTTCCTTCCTTCCTTCCTTCCTTCCTTCCTTCCTTCCTTCCTTCCTTCTTTCCTTCCCACCCCCTCCTTCCTTCGTTTCTTCTTTCCTCACCTCCTTTGCAGAACAGTTCTCATTCCTTACGCTTGAGTAAGAGTCCACCAGCAGCTGTGGACTCTGTGTCTGCCTTTCTTATATCCATAATACTGTAACACAGATGTCTCTGGTCTCTGGCTACACCATGCCTGCACCAGGATCTGCCCTTCCTAGCATCTTTCCTCACCCTAATCTGAGTATCTCTCTTCAGTGACCCCAGGACAAGTCACATTCCTGTTAGTGGGTAGCCTCTCAGCATAGCATGGGACCACCTTCCTCCCCCTCCTTCCCAGGTTGTCTTCAAAGCTCTTCTCACAGCCTCCCTGGGCAGGGCATGACCTGGGAGAAAGAGGCTGAGCACTCCTTCATCAGAGCTGCTGAGGGCATTGATGAAAACATGGGAGGGGAAAAAACGAAATTTCAGGCGAAAAGCTGGGGCTATTGCACTTCCAATGGGCTCGGTTTGGCCATCCATTGAGGTGAAAAAAGAAACGTGGGTCAAGGAGATAGCTGAGTTGGTAAAGTGCTAATCTTCCAAGCCTAAGGGCTTGAGTGAGTGGAATATTAAGGCTCCATGTTACAAACAGACAAGTGACATAACAGGGCACGGTGGCATGGTGGCTTGGTGGCACATGCTTACAGTCTCAGTGCACAGGAGGCAAAGACATACAGATTCCTGGGCTGGTGGCCAGTAAACTTCAGGCCAGTGAGAGTCAGAGAAGTAAAAATGAGCAGAACCCAAAGAAAGCTGACCTCTGGCTTCCCATACAGGCATAGACATCACCTGCACACAGGAACACACACACACACACACACACACACACACACACACACACACGCACACGCACACGCACATGTTAGCAGTAAAAAGCAGAGAAAGAGATTTATTCAAAGTGCCCACATAGGGAAGAGGAACAGATAAAGGGACCCAGTGACCCCAAGATTTCAAAAGATCAGGATGCCATTTTTAGCTTTAGATTTGAGTTGAGGCAAGGGGCAAGATGTTGGCAACATGAAGCAGTCTTGGTCCAGATGCCGTCTCCTTTCATCACCTCAACTTCGTCTAGTGTGATAGCCTGAAGATGCTACGGTGAGTCAATCTGGTTTCTGTGAGATTCTCACTTCTGCTTCAGAATGTATGGGTTGATCACTGTCATCTTGGCATACCCTGACCTTCCAGGTTTTGTACTTCCAAAGACCCAAGGTGACTTCAGGTTTAGGGAAATGATTCTCTGTCTTCGCCTGTGAGGAATGATAAGATAGATTCACACCAAGTGACTAGCATGTCAACTGTCAGAAGTAAAGAAATGACCCAAAGCTAAGCAGACAGATTTGGAAGGGTGGCAGAGATGCCAGGCTTACCCCTTGCTTTGAGTTTACCCTGGGAGCCAGCCTAAGGAGGTTTTTTTTTTTCGGCAGAAAAACAAATCTAAGTGGCTTTCTCAAGTAGGGATAATGAGCCCCTGCAGTCGCTATGAAGGGAGCAGAGCTGATGACATCTACAGGATGAAAACCACCAGCCCTGTCAGGGATGCAGAGTCCAGGCCTCCTGGGACTTCCAGGCCAGGCCAAGCATGCTGAGACAGAGGCATCAGGAAGTCTGCAGGAGAAAGCAATCCACTGAGGAGGAGTAAGCTTGAGATCTGAGAGTCAGGGGGAGACTTTGAAATCCGTCCTGTGAACCAAGAGTAGGAATGAGGCACAGCGCAGGGGATGCTGGGAAGGAGAGCCAAGGCTCTAAGAGAAACATCTTAACTCTCGACGTAGTAAAAACAAATTGACCAGCCCAGGATTAGGTAGCATCTACTCAGATCAATCATTACCCAGACAGCGTTTCCACACCCCCCCCCAGGGTACGGACACTGGTCATTCCTACCCAGGAGAGGATGCTGCAGTTTAGAATAAAACCGAGGTGCTAGAGAGATGTCTCTATAGGTAAAGAATTCACTGCATATACGTGAGTACCTGAGTTCCAATCCCAGCACCTGTGTAAAGTCTAAGCATGAAAACACACAAATCTCTAACAATAGCACTGAGCCGGTCAGAGGACAAGGTTGCCAAGAGCTCATTGGCAAATCCATGAGTCCTGGGCTCAGAGAGAGAGCCTAGTTCCAAAGATAAAAAGGGAAATGATAAGCAGGGCACTCAAGTGTTGACCTCTGACCTTTGTGTTTGAACACACACACACACACAAAGATTTAGTTCTAGAAGTATCTCTGGTTCGGGGAGGGGAGAGGGGAGACAGGCAGCCGCACATGGGTGTTTCTAGCCCTTCGATGTAATGGATGGTAATTCTAAGAAAGTTCTCTTGGCAGGCTTCAACCAGTGCTGGGAGTTTGTTTTCCCACTCCCTGCAGGAAAGTTAATCAATTCTAAAACCGACCCCTTCCAGACTGAGATGACAACTGGGGGAAAAGGGATTGGTTCTTTTGTGGCTGCTGGGTTTGCTGCCTAGGCCCCTCCCACCTCCATGGGGCCACTTATTGACACTGAAATATCTTAACAATAAGCAGCTATCGATGCCCTCCCCCCAGGTCAATACTGAGACTCATTGACCCAGACTGCAAATACGGAAGGCGGTGAGTCCAAGGTCACTATTTACCTGAAGGGATGAAGGATATATCTTGATAAGAACCAAAAAATCGAAATCAATATGCAAGCCGTGGTGTGGATCGCTACATCCTGCCTGCCAGGAGGCTATTTTGGGCCATTTCAGGGCTCCTCTGACTCAGAAGCGGAGGCCAGGATGACAGAGGAAGTGAGAAAGGAATCTGATCCTTCTCTGATTGCCCCAGCCAAGGAGACCGACAAGCTATTCTGCTGGCCTGGGTCAGTTCAGTTCCCACAAAACTCAGTTTGTCCAGCCGCTCTGAGGGGGTCCTTTACATGCAGAACATTACGGACCGTCTAACCGCAGGAGCTGTGGAGGGTGTGGCGTGGCAAGATGGCTGCTTCCCACCGGTGTGGCAAGATGGCTCAGTCAGTGAAGCAATTGCCTCACAAGCTTGAGGACCAAAGATGGACCCCAAAATTCAGGTAGAAAGCTGGATACAGTGATATGCTTGTAATCCCAGCGATGGTGGTGGCAAGATGGAAGGGGGAGACAGGTGGGTCCCCGGGACTCACTGGCCAGCTAACTTCATCTACTTGGCAAAGTTCCAAGCCAATGAGAGACCCTGTCTCAATTTAAAAAATGGAAGGTGCCTGAAGGAACTATACCCAGGGTTGTACTCTGATCTACACACACCACACACACACACACACACACACACACACCACTACTTCCCCAAACAAGCTTATTAGAGAAGCTATGGGGCAAATAACGTGATCTTCACCTGTTGGGGAAACTTTAGTATCCAAGATGGAGTATCCTGATGGGAAGGGGAAGGCCAAGGTCTGAGGCAGGCTACCTGAAGACCTGCCCGAGCTTCCTTGCCATAAACATTCTAAACTCGAGTTGCTGTGCTGTGACATTTCTTCCTCTGAAGGGCTATTTTTATTATAATTATTTGTTTAGGCTTAATTAACTTCTTTCCCAATTACAAAAGAAATCCATGTTCTCTGTAGAAAATGTCAAGGCAGCCCGTGATGATCCTCTTAATCTCTCTCGGAGTGTTCTGACTGTTTGATGAGCGAGGATAGAGCACGGGTCCTGAATTCTGAAAGACCCGCGTTCAAGTTTTGATGCCGCAACTTAGCAAGACGCATGGCTTTCAAGGAAGGGGCTGCTTCTCTTGGCTGCCATTTCGGATAGGAGAAGGCTCCTTGGTGCAACTGACATGGTGATTACATAAGGATTTATGCAAAATACTATAAAGTTGACATATGTCTGACAAGTTGGATCATGAGACACCCAGGGACACGTTCGAATAAGCAGCTTCGGGGACAGAAATGGGAGAGTCGCTGCTGAAGCAAGGATGGTTTTTAAAATTACAGGATTTTATAGGCAACTAAAGTCTCTCAAATGGGAACATCAGTATGAAATAGATGACTTCTTAAGCAGAGCAAAACATCTTTTCAATATAGCTAAAAGTAAATCTCAAATGTCCCATCGCCAGAAAAAGTCAGATATTTGAGGTTAATTGCCTTTATTTAATCTTTGTATTAGAAAAAAAATCGCATCAGTTTTTATTCCATAAGCACGTGCAATTATAAATTGTGAGTGTGTAATATGTTAAAAAGATGAATAAAGGTAAATGATCAAAACCTGACGTAAGAGGGATCTTATAATAAGATCTATAGCAGTCAGGGCCAGTGAGGGAGTAGGGATGAGGGTGTCAGACCAAGGTAGTTCCATACCTAGACGTGGTTACAGAAGTGATCTCAGCTGGGGAACCTAATAGGGTTGCCAAGCAACCATCAGGGACTAAGAGGACCAGAGAGGAGCCATGTCTAGAAGGGGTCAGACTCACTGAAGCTCGATCCACAAGGAGAAGAGAGTGTCGATTGATCAGCTGCCCAGATTAGATTGTTCCATAAACATGTCTGTGAGGAAGTGCATTGCTAATTGATATACCAGTTCCCCTGTGGGTGGCACCATTCCCTAGGCAGGTGATGTTAGTCTCTAAAAGAAGGATAGCTAAGCGTGACCCTGTGAGCAAGCCAGCAAGCATCTGGTTTCTCATTCGAATTTCTATTAATGAGGGTCTGTTGCCTTTAAGCTGAAATAAAGCCTTTCTCCTGTAAGTTGCTTTTGGTCAGAATGTTTTATCACAGAATGAAACTAGGACAGAGATGGGGGTCAAAAAGGGGATATAGTTGCTGTCAGAGATGCCACACAAAGGAGGGGAAACCAGGAGAGACCTCTTTCTATCTTCAAGCCAGTACCTCCCATTGACCAATGAACCTGGAAGCCCAAGAATGGTTTTGCTTCCCTCTCCAGGGGATCATATTGAAGGTCTGTTCTTTTCCTCACATTGAACCTTCTCAATAATAAAAGATTGCTAGACTAAAGGAAAAGTTTTTCAAGATGGCAAGTCTTCACTTCCATTGTAGCAAACCAGCCACAAATACTGTGCTTACTGGGTCCACATTAAAACCAATCCTACTTAAAACAGTTCCGATAAAAGTTTCAATGCACTCATTTCGAACATTTAATGTAATCCTGGGAGCATGTGCCATGAGACAGTGAAATAAAAAAAGCATGAAGAGACCCAACTGTCATGATTAGCTTGGGAGATTAGCTAGAGAATATAGCAGAATCAACTGCCACACTATTAGCACAATTAGAATCCAGTGGAACTTGAAGTCAATGGACAGAATCCAGTAGCTTCTCTATTCTCTGACAATAACCAATTGCAAAATCAATAGGAAAGTGGGCGGCCTTGACAATTCTGTAGAGCCTACAAAATACCCAGGCAAACAACCTCTGTGTGTGTGTGTGCGTGTGTGTATGTGTAGATGTGTATATGCTATGTAGATGTGTGTGTAAGTGTGTGTATATGTAGATGTGTGTATGTGTAGATGTATGTGTGCATAAGTGTATATGTGTAGATGTGTGTGTAGGCATGTATGTTAATGTATAAGTATGTGTGTGCAGATGTGTGTGTGCATAGGTGTGTATGTATAGATGTCTTTGTATGTGTGTATATGTGTATATGTGTATACAGGTGTGTGTGAGTGTAGATGTGTAGATGTAGCTATGTATGTGTATGTATGTGTGTGAGTAGATGTATGTGTGTGTAGGCATGTGTATCTGTAGATATGCATTATATGTAAATATCTGTGTATGTTTGTATGTATGTGTAGATTGTATGTGTGCATAAGTGTATATGTGTATATGTGTGTGCTGGTATGTGTGCGTAGATCTGTGTGTGCATAGGTGTATGTGTGTGTGTGTAGATGTATGTGCAGGTGTGTGTATATATGTGTGTAGGCATGTGTATATGTATATGTTTATGTGTAGACTTGTGTGTGCGTAGGTGTGTAGATGTGTATATGCAAATGTGTGTAGATGTGTATGCATAGCTGTGTATGTGTATGTATGTGTGTGGGCAAATGTATGTGTAGATGTATGTATATGTATATGTGTATGTGTAGATGTGTGTGGATATATGTGTGTGTGTATATATGTGTGTGTGTAAATGTGTGTGTGTGTAGGTATGTTTGGGTATGTGTAGATGTCTGTGTAGTTGTGTGTGTGTAAAAACATGTAGATGTATGTGTAGGTGTGTATGTAGGTGTACATGTGTAGATGTGTATAGGTGTCTATGTGTAGATGTGTGTGTAGGTGTGTGTGTGGATGTGTACGCTAGATATGTGTGTATAGATGTGTGTAGGTGTCTATGTGTGTGTATGTGTACATGTGTGTAGATATGCATGTGTATATATGTGTGTAGGTAGCTATGTGTGTCTGTCTCTGTGTGTGTGTGTGTGTGTGTGTGTGTGTGTGTGTGTGTATGTGTAGCACAGAGAACCACTTTCAGAAGTCTGTTCTTTCCTTCTACTATTTGGGTTCTAGGAACCAAACTCGGGTTGCCGGGCGTGGTGGCAAGCACCCTCACCCACTGCGCCACCTCCATGGCTCCTGAAAGTGGTTGTAAGATGAAGTGCAATGAGTGGGTAGAACAGCACTCTCTCCAGGCATTTGTTAACTCAACTGTAATGACACCAGAAAAGCCAAAGAGATCGAGTAAGTGGAAGAGAGGCCAAATCAGACGTGTTCATATTCAGCAGTTTAGTTTAAGGTTCGAGTGACATCCCAGAAGGTAGCATAGGTGGTATATTGTGCCCAGTCCTCTAAGTAGCTCATCACATTCACAACACAACCCAAATTGCTGAGCAAAAGCAAAAGTCGGCCTTAGGAAATAATCTTAGGTTAAAACCACTATTGTGTAAATATTCTTACAAGGACTGGCAAGATCTCTCAGAGGACAGGAACGCTGGCCCCCAACCCAGACAACTGGAACTCGGTCCCACTCGGAACCCACTTGGTGGAAGGAGAGAATGGACTCTTGCAACTTGTCCTCTGACCTCCCACATGTGCATTTTGCCAGGTGTATTCTCTTGGGCCCCAACCACAAACAAAAATTTTTTAATTTAAACATGTTCCTACAATAGAGAAAAAAATTTAATGAAATATCATAAAGTCTAATTGCTATAAAGGAGAAGGATGCGATCAAACAATTAAAACAATAACCACAGCCCAGGTGACATGTGGGAAAACATTTACGGGAGCGAATTGAGAAAGAACAATTTTGAGAACAGCTAGAAAGCAGTTTGTTGCTTTTTAAGGCCCAAATGTTCATTTTTAAATTGGGAGGAAAGATGCAAGCAATTAAAGGGGAGGATTGTCAATAAGTACTTGTAAACCACTTCTTACTAACTGGTGATAGGCAGAGGAAAAGGAAGAGAAGAAATATATATTTTTGAGATGGGTACTCACATAATCCAAGCTGGCCTTGAACTTGTTATATAGCTGAGGCTGGCCATGAAATGCAGACCTTCCTTCCTGCCTCTATCTCTAAAGTGCCAGGATTACAGATATATGCCACCATGTCCAGTTGATGGGGTGCTTGGCCTGGGACCTAGGGCTTTGTGAATGTTAGCTGTCATAGAGTCACTTGGCATACCTGAGAAGGACATCAGATTGGTCTATGGGGCATTTTCTTGATTGCTGATTGATGTAAGAGGTCACCGTGGGCAGCTCCATCCCTCAGTAGGCAGTCCTGGGTGGTATGAGAAAGCATGCTAAACAAGCCATGGATGGCTAGCCAGCCAGCGGGATTCCTCCATGGTCTCTGCTTCAGTTCCTGCCTCCTGGTATCTGCCTTGGCTTTCCACATGAGCTCACACAAGTCCTGAGGTCACACAAGCCCATTCCTAACCAGGTTGCATTTGCTCACAATGTTTATCACAACAACAAGAAAGCAAACCAGGCAAGCACTCTATAAACTAAACTGAGCATCCAGCCCAGAACATTTTAAAAGAAAACTCATCAATTTTATAAAATGAAAACTGTAGATTGCTGTGCTCCCCCAGTCTTTGGGGGTGTGTGTGATTCTTGATGTCCTACGTATGGTAGCCCTTTTTATTGTCACTATGATGTTGTGAGTTAGCATGGTGAAAGCACATCTGGGCTATCTCAGTATATCCTTCTTCTCCTCTATCTCTGGACAGCTGGGTAACCAACTGCCTGTATTACATACCTCCAACTTAAGGCACGTAGTGTCTCTGATTCCTCCATGGGAAGCAATTGTATAAATTATGGTCTATCGGTATCATGAAATAAATACAATAAGTCTTTTAAAATACTAGGCAGACATGCATTGTCCTGGAAATGTTTCTGAGACATCTTGTTAAATGAAACAAATTGCAGAGAAATATGTGTAAGAGTATCCAATTACATCTTAAGTACACATTCACATGCATGTACGGTACATTTGTGTACAGGCAGCACAGGAAGGTCCCTTTGCTTTGGTAGGGTCCTTCTGGCCTGTCTCAAGGCATTGAGTCTCCCAAGCATGCAGACACTTTAGGGTTTATGTTTAAATTTAATTGTGTGTGTGTGTGTGTGTGTGTGTGTGTGTGTGTGTGTGTGTGTGTCCTTGCATGAATTCAGGTGCCCTTGGAGAATATCAGATGCCCTGGAACTAGAGTTATAGGTGGTTGTGAGTCACCCAATTTAGACTCTGGGAAACAAACTCAGATCCTCTGAAAGAGTTTATTGAACTCTTTCTTAGTCTCAGGAGAGTAACTGTTCAAGGCACCAGTAACACTAGAACTGCTTGCTTATTGGCAATTCCTGTGACGTCATCCAGACAGTGAACCAACAGAACGTTCTGTGAAACATCAAGACCCCTGAGACAGAGAGCAGGAGAATTAGCCCAGCCCTGGGACAGGACACTGAGCATTTACTCATGCCAGTCCTGTTAATGTAAACTGTAAAACCCTCCAACTTGGACTGGGGAGATGGCTCAGTGAGTACAAGCACAACTGATGTACAATGATGAGGACCTAAGTTCGAATCCCCAACATCCACAAGAAACCCAAGCATGACTGCCCAAGCCTATAACGACAGTATTGTGGGGTATACACAGGCAAATCCTAGGAACTCATTGTCAGCCAGCCTGGAAGAAATGATGATCTCTGGGCACAGCAATGTCCTGTCTCAAAGGAATAAGGTAGAAAGTCATAAAACAGGGCACTCAGTATCCTTCTCTGGCCCCTGTGCATGTACATGAGTGTTTATATTCGCACACATATAACCACACACACAGGGCCTCCATCTGAAGGGGCACTGAACAGAATACACTAGCTGGGTCAGGAGATACAAGCACACCTTATAACTTCTAACCCCATCCCATTAAAGACATTCCATTAGTCCAGCAAGCACAGCTGGACCTGGAACTTGATTAAACTTGACATCAATAATGATCCACCTCATTTTTGCAGGGGTCAGGCATTCTGAATAGGAGAAGGAATACCACCGGTACATCCTAGAGTTTCGGAGACATTTAACTCTGCCATCCCTCTCACTGTGAATGTAGTTTTTGACTTGCTATCTTGGTCTGCTGGGGTGGGATGGATGCCAGTGATGTCTACCTCTCCTTTTCTAGCACAATATCATTGCTAACTGTACAGCCCATGGAACAGAAAATAGACCAAGAAGTAAAAATGAATAATGTGTTGGGATGGTAATCTGTGACCTATGGGAAAAAAAAACCACCAGTCTGTGAACTTAGTGGAACTTACGAGATGGCCTTGACAGAGAACTCTGCTTATCACCTACCTCATGCATCTCTGGTCTAGTAGGGAAACCACAATGGAACTTTGAGCCAGCCTTTGGATATTATATCAGTTAGTTTTCCTGTTTCAGAGATAAAATTCCCCGAGAAAAGCAATGTAAGAGAGAAAAGGTTTGTTTGGGCTCATATTCCAATGATTCAGTCCATCGTGGTTGGAAAGCAGGAGCCTGGGGCAGCTGGCTACACTGCGTCCACATTTAGGCAGAGAACAAAGAATGCTAGTACTCAGCTAACTTTCGCCTTATATAGTCCAGGTTCCCTGCCAGGGGAATGGTGCCACCCACAGTGGGCAGTTCTTCCTACCTCAGTTATCCTAAGCAAGACAATCCCCACAACCTAAGCCTATCTCCCAGGAGACTCTGGGTTTCTTCTAGTCGACAGCTGAGCTCAACCATCACAGATATCAGTAACAATTTGTATTTTTATTGGACCTTAAAAATATCTGAAGAGTCTCTTTCCTTGCATAGGGTTATCTGAGTCAATGGACTATTTTCTAACAAGGGAGAGACAGGAATGTTTCTGAGGGCCCTGAGGTGTCAGGGGATCCTCCAAGGCTACTGATCACAGAGACAGAAATGTCATATTAATAACCCTCAGGTCCTACTCTGTCCCCATTAAGGCGCCTACTTTGGTAGACAAGTTGTCAAGGCTGAGAGTTTAAACTTCTCTGAAGTTCTATATCTCTTAAAATTAGATTCCGAGTTTGGTTTTCATCGTGTTTGGGTCTTCAGCACCAGAAGATAAGGACTCTCTGTCCAAAGAGATCTGTTCCCGAGCTGGTGATTAATTGCCTGGGGTCTGTCATTTTCTTCTTTTGATGCCTTGGGGACCCTCCAAGATAGTCTTTTAATTTCATAGACCTCACAAAGACTGTCTCCACTATATTGTCCAAATGCTAGAAATATTGTAAAAGCTGTTCCATCCCCCATGTGACTGTAAGCTGTCACGGAAATTGTGTTACTCCCACAAGCCCAAAGCAATCAATCCCCACCACTACCACCAGTGGAGGGATTCTCATTGCCAGCTGGTCAGCCAACTCCAGAGTCTCTTGGAGTTTGTTTCTCTGCCATCTACATCCTCAAACCCTGGAACACAAGTCCCCAAAGCTTGGACCCTGGGCTTGCCACAGCAGACCACTTGTATGACCACTTAGGGTCCTTCCTCAACCAACTGAAACAGAGAATGGGTGGATGGAATCTGATGAGTGTTTTTAAAAGACCCGTGGGTAATCCTGGGCAGTCTAATGCTTGAAAATTGGTTGCCCTACAGGCAGAGCCCAGGGTGGGGAGCCGTGTGCAAGGGATTTGAGAGGAAAATGGAAGGAAATGAACAAAGTAGAGTTAGCCAGAAAAGACACTAAGTCTTTTCTATTGCTACAAAGAAACATCATGACCAAGGCAATTTGGTCAAAAAGGAAGCAATTTAACAAAAGGAACCAATTTAGTTGGGTGTTTGCTTACAGTTGGGTGGGGCCATAGCCGCTGCAGGCAGGCAAACATGGTGCTGGAGCAGTAGCTGAGAGCTTACATCTCATTTGAAAGTTGGGGGGAGAGAGAGAGAGAGAGAGAGAGAGAGAGAGAGAGAGAGAGAGAGAGACAGTACACCTGATGCTTTGAAATCTCAAATGCCTCAGTGGCATACTTCCTCCAACAAGGCCACACCTCCTAATCTTTTTTCTGAAACATTTGACCAACTAGGTAGCAAACATTCAAATACGGGGGTCGTTCTCACTTTCTCGTTCAAACCATCACACGAGGCAGAGCTGTGGATCTCACTGGAATTCTGCCCCCAGCCACAGGGAGTGCTGAGCAGAAACAATACCACAGAGTTAATTCTCCCACACCAGCCATGTAGACCTGTAACTATTAGTCACTGACGAAGACATCCCTGCCCAGGAAGGAAAGGGGTCTGAATTGGGCATCAATACAAGTACCTATAGCCTGTTATTTTTTCTTCACAGCACAAAAACACATGGAGGCACTGAACAATGTCCTAATTTCAATCTCCACAGACGTGATAAAGCACTCTAACCAAGAACAACTTGGGGAGAAAAAAGTTCAGTTGGCTTCCGGGTCACAGGTCATCGGTGAAGGGGGACAGGGCAGGAACTCAAGCAGTTTCTGGATACAGAAACTGTGGGGAAATGTTGTTTGCTGACTCACTCACTCTAATGCTTAGTTTTCTTATTCATCCAAGGATCACCTACCAGGGCAATGGTGCTGTCGGTGGTCAGCTGGGCCCTCAATCAATCAACAATCAAGGCCATCCCCCCTCCCCATAGACACGCCCACAGACCGCTCTGATCCAGGCATTCCCTCACTTGAGACTTTCTTCTCAGGTGAACTTAGGCTGTGACGAGTTGCCAATCAAAGCTAAACAGGATATGGAGAAATAAAAAATAAAACAAAACAAACCACACTAGATGCAAAGTCAAACGGCCGGGATTTGAACCCCAGTACCAAGTGGCCAAAGTCAAGTGGCTTTGAACTTCTTTTCTGTCCCATCATTTACAATATGAGCCAATACTGCTCTCCCACGGCTGGGAATGTCAAGTTAGATGATGCATATAAAACCACATTGTAAACTTTAAACCATACTGATATTATACAGTTTACATTTCTGTTGAGTCGAAAATGAATACGTAATTTACCTTTGGTGATGGGATTTATTTTACAGATGAAATTGCTGGGGCACAGGGCTGAGTGTTTTTATCTTAACTAGATATTGCCAAATTGTTCTCTCCAACGATTACATCAATTCATGCTCATACCAGCAGGAGCATATGAACGTTTCCATTGCCTTATGACCTGGCCAGTTCTCGCTCATTTATCCTGGCCAGTCTAAATGAGTATACGGGGCAGGTGCTTTATGAGACAGCCTGTCCAACTATATGTTTTCCAATCTTGTAGTCAGAGATAAAATTGGAGATAAGTGGAATGTATCTCATTAAGGGAATGAATAAATAAACCCTGGTGTATTCAGATAGCAGCGGATTGCCGTGGAACAGTTAACAATGGTTGAGCTAATTGATAACATATGCACACACATGCACATAACAATATTGAGTGGAAAATGTAAATTATACGTTATGTACCGTAGCCTGCCACTTACTCCTTATTTCAAATTAGTTAATAAACTTTGGACTTTGGGGGCGGGGCAGGGGACAGGTCTCACTATGTAGCCTAGGCTAGCTTTGAATTTGTAATAATTCTGCTTGGATGGAAGCCAGGCAGCACATGCTGAAGAGATGGCTCAGTGGGTAAAGCGCCCGGATGAGATCCCTAGAACCCGCAGAGAAACTATAATTCCAGCCTGTGAGAGTCAGAGACAGGGAATCCTCAGAGCAAGCTCTACTCAGACTAATCCATATGTTGAGCTCTGGGTCCCTTGAGAGACCCCAACTCAGTATGTAAAGTGGAGCATGATCAAGGAAGACACCCACCTTCCACCTCAGACCGCACCCGGAGTGCTCACAAATGCTCACACACATCCCTCACACATGCAAATGTACACACACACACACACACACACACACACACACACACAAAAACAGTTAACTAATTTTTTAAAAAATATCCACATACTATAATACCGTTCCTATGGACATGAAGATTTATAATAAATTTTAGATGTACTTTGAATATACATGGAATTCACAGTAGTGGTTTCTTATGGGGAAGACAAAGACTGAGCCTGGAGAGGGAAACATGAGAGATTTTAACCTTATCCCTGTATTTGTATTCTTTAATAAAAGAGTAATCATAAAATATATATGCATGAGAATGCTTAATATTTGCTGATCTTGGGGAAGAGTTCCTCTACGCTTTTTTTTTGTTTCATTTAAATTATTGCTTTAGTTGCCCCAGGGTAGATTCCTTTAGAAGGGGACTGAGGGTGCCTTGGCCACATCCTTCCTGTCTTTCTTGGGTTGAGGGGTGCTGGTGGCACATGCACACGTGAACTGAGGACCCTTGAGCATTTCCCTTGCAGAATGGAGGCCTCAAGGGGGGCAGACAGACCAGATCTGCACTAAACACAGAGAAAGAACATGAATGCAAGCAGGGATAAAGAAAATAGGGGAGATTGTTTTTAAATCAAGGTGTTTTGGAGAAGCGGACTTTTAAGCGAGACCTGAGGGTTAGCGGGATGGGGTCATGAGCATGCTTAAGGGGATGGAGACCCAGTTCTTGGCCTTGGGAATATGTGGGATAAACCCCCAGGCAGAAGCATGACTTCCTTGGGAGTTTCAAGGAGCTGGAGGGATTCCCAGGGAGAGTTTAAGATTTAAGATTCAAATGAGATAATCCAGGAGCCTTGGCTGGGCAGAAACAGACAGGGCCTGGCAGGCCCAGAAGTATGTTTGTCTGGATTTTTTTTTTAATATGATGAGTAATGGAATTTCTCATCACATCTTCTTTCTTGTTTCCTTTCTCTCTCTGTCTCTGTCTCTGTCTGTTTCTGTCTGTCTGTCTGTCTGTCTGTCTGTCTTCCTTTTAATTTTATGAGTAATGAAGCATCCTTGCAAAACCCCTTCATTATAAAAACTCCCCGATGCATACAGAAATCGAGCTGTCCCATGCCAACATGGTCAAGCACAGCCTTCCCTTCCCGGTTCCTATCATGTGGACAAAAATCCTCTCTATGGCATCATTTCACACATCGGCATCACAGTGTATCTCTGAAACAGGAGGACTCTTTCAGGGGGAAAGCAACCCAAACTGAAGTGTACATCTCCTGAAAGAATAATTCCAGGATAGCGTTTTTTTTTCTGCAGGAAGAGTCCCGTGATGTTATTTATGCTTAAAATATCATACTGGCTACTCATGTGCAGAATGGACTGAAAAAGATAGAGGCAGATGGCAGAAGGTAGAATGGAGGCCAAGGAAAACATAGAGGCTAGACAGGGAGGCAGAGCAAAATGTAGATGTTTTTAAGTATTTTTAATTTGCTCTTTGCAAGCTCCAACCTCATACCCTTCTTCACCTCCCTTTCCCACCCAGATCCCCCCTCCATTCACCTCCAATGACTATTTTGTTTCCCCTTCTGAGTGAGATTCACACATACTCCCCTTGGGACCCTCCTTGTTACTTAGTTTCTTGGGTCTGTGGATTGTAGCATGGTTATCCTACAGTTTATGGCTAATGTCCACTTATAAGGGAGTGTATACCACATGTGTCTTTCTGGGTCTGGGTTGCCCCACTTAGGGTGATATTCTCAAGTTCCATCCATTTGCCTCAAATTTCATGGTATCTTTGTTTTTAACAGCTGGGTAGTATTCCATTGTATAGATGTGCCATGTTTTCTTTATCCATTCTTTAGTTGAGGATCATCTAGGTTGTTTCTAGTTTTTGACGATTATGAATAAAGCTGAGGGTTAGTGGGCTGGAGAAGGCTGGGAGTGAGATTGGAAATTGGTGGGGGACATCTCAGGGACTAGCTGGAGACCTGGGATGGGGGAGGCAACAGGGATTCTATAGAGGTGACCCTACCTGAGATTCCTCCCAGCTGGGATATAGAGACTGAGGTGGTCACCTCCTGTAGCTAGGTAGGACTTCTGTGGAAGGAGGGGGACATCAACCCACCCACAAAACCTGCAACACCAAATTTGTCCCACCTACAGGATGTGCAGGGATAAAGATGGAGCAGAAACTGAGGGAACAGCCAACCAATGACTGGTCCAACTTGAGACCCATCCCATGGGAGAGAACCAACCCCTGACACTATTGATGATACTCCGCTAAGCTTGCAGACAGGAGCCTAGCACGACTGTCTCCTGAGAGGCTCCACCCAGCAGCAGATAGAAACAGATTCAGAGACCCACAGCCACACATCAGGCGGAGCTCAGGGAGTCTTGAGGAAGAGTGGGGCATAGGATTGAGTGAGCAGGAGAGGTCAAGGATACCACAAGAAGACCTACAGAGTCAACTAACCTGGATCCATGGGGGCTCACAGTGACTGGGTCACCAACCAAAAAGCATGCAGGGGTTTGACCTAGGCCCCCTACAAACTTGTAGCAGATGCGTAGTTTGGTTTTCATGTGGGTCCCCTAACAAATGGAGCAGGGCTATCTGTGTCTCTGTTGCCTGCATTTGGATCCCCATTCCCGAGCAGGACTGCCTGGTTGGGCCTCAGTGGGAGAGGAGGTACTTAGTCCTGCAGTGACTGGATGTCCCAGGGTCAGCTGGTACCCAAAGAGGGCTTCCCCTTCTCTGAGGGGGACGGGGTCGTGGGGGAAGAATTTGTAAGGGCAAGATTGGGAGGGGAGGAGGGAGGAGGGGATGCAATTGGGATGTAATGTGAATAAAAATAAATAATGAAAAAAAGAGAATCCATACGTGGATACAAAGTATCCTCACTACCCCACCCTCACCCATCCAATCTCCCCTTGAAACCCTAACCACCCCCAACCTCATGTCTTTTTTAATGTTTTATTTATTATTGTTGTTGTTTATTTTCAAGCCCACTAAGTTTGCATACACATGGATGGGGAGGTCATCCTCTGGTCATGGCCATCCTCCTCAAAGAAAAGAGAATTCTCTTCCCACAGCAACCATCAACAGCCAGTGGATCCTCAGTTAGGGGTGGGCTCCAACAGCACCCCCTGCTCCATGCCAGGATCTTTCTCTCTTCCTCCCTTCCTCCTTTCCTTCCTTCCTTCCTACCTTCCTTCCTTCCTTCCTTAAATTATTATGTACGTGAGAGTATAAATGCATGCCAAGTGGCCCAGGTGACTGAAGAGGACAGACGAGGGCTTTTGCTCCCTCAGAGCTAGACTCATAGGAACGTTAGAGCCACCTGACTCCTGTGGGTGCTGGGAAATGAGTTGGGTTTTCGGGAAGAGCACTGAACACTCTTAAACACATGAGCCACCTCTCCAACCCCAGGCTGGCTCTTGTGCAGGTAACCACAGCTCCAGTGAGTTCATGCATGCAACAGTCATGACATATTCAGAAGATAGCCTCTCACAGCTCTCTTCCCCATCCTCTGGACCCTACAACCTTTCCACCTCCTCTTCCTTGATGTTCCCTGAGCCTTGGTGGGTGGGGATTGGCAGAGTAGCATAGATGTCCCATCTACAGCCCAGCACTTTGGGTCACTTAAAGCTCAGCTTTTCGGATATTTCTGAGTCTCTGCATTCCTGGGTACTGTGTACCAAGTACTGTGTACTGTGTACCGAGTACTGAGTACTGTATACTGAGTACTGTGTACTGTGTTCTGAGTACTACACACTGAGATGGGAGTTCAGGAGAAGCAGTAGCAGGTGAGCAGAAAGGGTGTGTGTGTGTGTGTGTGTGTGTGTGTGTGTGTGAAGAACTGGTTTTGGGGAATATCTATCATTTCTATGAACTTACTAGCAGGCCACACCTTCTTCCTTGGCCTCCCCCATTCTCCCCTCTTCTTTTTCCTCTGCATGCTTGGAGCATGCCCTGGGAGGATAGGGCCATGACTGCAGGCCAGAGAAACAAAGGAGACACTCACCTTTCCAGAAAGACTGCAACTATCTGTATACAGGCAGGGCATCTGTCCTTTATGAGGAGTGAATCTTGATGTCTCCTCTCTTCAAGACTTTGTCACCCATCCCAACCCTGAGTATCATCCCTGAAATTCCTTCACATATATGAAAGGTGAATGGTGACTTTTTCAGGCATGAAGGCAATTGCTCTTAGCAATGTCCCCAACCTGGGATAAGCCCAGAAGTGAACCTAGTGGTGGTGGTGGTGGTGGTCTGCAAACTCATTCAGTCAGAGCCTTTGGGAAGATCAGAAGAATGTCCCTTCTGGGCAGATACAGTCCCTAGGCACACAGCTTTGCTAGCTGGCTAGTGCCTTTCTGAAAATGATGATGATGATGATGATGATAATAATAATAATAATAATAATAAAAGAGTTTTCTTTCTAGGGTGGTGTGACCCTATCAGACTGTTTTGGGCAGCAGAAAAGATCCACAGCTATCATCTGTAGTAGCCCAAAACATTGTCCTTCCCTTGGTTACTTTAAATCTAGCCAGGAAGTTGAGATACACATTGTGATAATCTTGGCCTCTGTGTGTGTGTGCAAGCATGTGTGCAGGCATGCAATTGTATGTGCACATGCATGTGAACATGTGTATGTGGGTGTGGGTATGCATATATCCATGCATGAGTGCATGTGTGCATGTGCATGAACCTCATGCAAAGGATCACGGGCCAAGTGTATCCTGTGATAATCCAACAGTCTGGACATGTACCTCTGAGGTACAAATGTAAACTGAGCCTCTAGGGCAGGGTGGGAGAGGGAGAGCAAGAGGATGAGGGTATCCCCACTCCTCCTCCAGTGGGATAAGATAACACCACAGTGACCTGAAAGTGAAAAAGAGAAAAGAACTTTCTGGAAGGTCATAACAGTCAGTCACAGACAATACTGCTGGGGTATCTAAACATAAAAACAGGGAAAACATTCCAGGAAAGTTTTGTTTATTTATTATTTTAGGGTGGCAAGTCAGATGCCACATTTCCAGAGGTTCAGTAGAGAGACAGAGGCAGAGTCTGCTTTTGCATGAATTTAAGAAATCTGGCAGGAAGAGGGAGTTGAGAAATAGCAGGAGAGCTGGGAGAGGCAAAGGGTCAAGTGAAGCCTTTTCAAGTCGGGAAATGGCTGCTTCTATTTAAAGATGTTATGAAAACAGTCAGTAAAGACTGAGAGACTGCATGTACCTGAGAGAACCCACTGCACAGAAGAGACAGGTCTCCTGGGAATAAGAAACCTCCTCACTTCAGAGAAGGGCAAGCAAGCTCCAGAGAGATGTGAGGAGGGATTCGAGGACAGATGTGGTGATGAGAGAGGGGTAGTTTTAATCACTTTGAGCATATATGAGGTGAGCATGAATCACAGTCATGTTTTACCAGGGGATTCTCTTAAACTCTACACCCAGATTCGGAAAATCTGGGATGAGGTCCAGTGCTACATTTGACTACGGAGAGCCCCCAGAAGATGGAAACAGACAACACAGAGGAGAGGAGAGGAGAGGAGACAGCATTCTGGAGGAGAATGGAGCCCACAGCTCCAGAATGGAGGGGCTTACTGGCAGGATAAGTCAGGAGGAAAGGCCAATACAGAAACACAACCTGGTGATACTTCAGAATAGGGAGATGTGAAGTTCTCCCTAGAGATGACAACTAGAACTTTATAAAGTTATAAGGTAACATGATGTTAGTCTCATAATAAATTCAGTATCTCTA
Organism: Tokudaia tokunoshimensis; assembly: GCA_036184795.1. Classification (NCBI taxonomy): domain Eukaryota; kingdom Metazoa; phylum Chordata; class Mammalia; order Rodentia; family Muridae; genus Tokudaia; species Tokudaia tokunoshimensis. The sequence goes on from BTHU01000010.1 coordinate 8,016,926, forward strand.
GTATCAGCAGTGTTCTTGAAACTGGGTTGTATATACCCAGCCGAACTATCTTCCTATCAAGAGAGTAGAAGGCATTTTATACCCAGCCAAACTACCAAACTATTATCACTCATTCCCATGGGAGGATGCCTTAATATAAAGCACTTTTTTTTTTTGCTTTGAGACAGAGTCTTGCTATGTAGTGCAGGTTGGATTCAAACTCATGACTCATCTTCCTCCCTCTCTCTCTCTCTTTCTCTCTCTCTCTCTCTCTCTCTCTCTCTCTCTCTCTCTCTCTCCCTCCCTCCCTCTCTCCCTCCCTCCCCCCCCCTCTCTGAATGCTAGGGTGCTGAATGCCAGTACTTCGCCACCTCCAACAAACCACTATTTGTTTTTATTTAGATTCTTAGAAATTCCATAGACCCAGGTGGTTTCTTACATCATCCCTCAATGACTGTTGGCATAATGGTTGTCTGATGTAGTGTAGATTGTCAGGTCTTTCTCTAGAAGCTAAAAGCTGAGAAACATGGGGGAATATGTGATTCATGGTGACCTAGATATGAGGACAAATCACACACAAATAAAAATGTATCAAAGGGGGGAAAAAGGTTTCTAAACATGCAACCTTGATCAAACCCAATGTGCTCACCTATGTAGCATCACACAATTTCACTGCAGTCTTGGTTCTGCACACATAACATGTGTGCTTTTGCCATGTTGTCTCTCTATGTATTGCCAATTAACACTGCCTGAAGTGCCATGACCCAGGCCTGGGACTGTTGTATGCCAGGAATTGTGGTGGCTTTTACTGCACACAGAATTTTCTGGTATAATAGAAACAGAATGGTCTAGTTATGGAAAACAAAGACTTTTAATATTTTGCTGTCACTCCGGTATGTATCAAATTAGTATATCTTTGGATGGTATCCTGTTAGAATGTTTCGCTTTTAAAAAATTACTGTTTGGGTTGCCGACTTGAGTTTCATTTTTAAAAAGATTTTTTTTAAGTGAATCTTGGCTTGGGATTAGGACAGAATTTCCAACAATTTCTGAAATGGCCCTAAAGCACACTTCTAAAGTTTTGTATTCCATATCTGTGCAAAGCTGTGTTCTCCGCATTGATGACTGTAAAAATCAAAATATTGATCAACCCTGAAAAAACACTGAAGATGCTGTACATTCTGAAGTGCCAAATATTCAACTAAGATTTCATTCTTTATATAAAATAAACAGCCACACCCGCTTCATTAGCATGCAAATAATTGCTTTAAAACAATTCCTTTTGTAACTTACTACCAGTAAAGGTTTAACTTGTTTACCTGTTTTTTTTTGTTTTTTTTTGTTTACCTGTTTTTGTACACCTGTATACCTAGAGTGACATGAAAGGTTTTCAAGTAAACAGTGGTTGTGAGTCAAAAAGGTTTAAGGAGGCCTTTGTTAGACCACCAAGTATGAATCCGAGGTCAATGGGCCTGGAGTATAGAAGGCGTTCCTACAAGCCAGGCTGAGTCTATACCCTGAGACAAACGACAACATTTCTACCCCATTTCTTATATTTCATAGATTACCAATAAGTATGATTTTTTTCCCAGATCAAAGTCAGATTTGGGGAAGTTAGGGCAACAGTAGTAAGCTGCCATCCTCACATGTCCTGGGACAAGCATTGGAGGATTGGCCGAAATTTATGCCTGCAAGACAATGGGGACAACACACCTAGACAAGTGTGAACTGGGGACAGCACACCTAGACAAGTGTGAACTGGGGACAGCACACTTGAACAGGCATGCACTGGGGCAGCACTCCTGGACAGGTGTGCACTGGGAAAGAGAACACCCAGACAGGTGTGCACTGGGAAAAAGTACACCCAGACAGGTGTGCACTTACCTGATCCAAAGTCCAGAAGGATGCATTGATGACCTGTTGTCCTTTTGTTTCTAGGGCAAGAATTAGCAAACATTTGTAAAGGACCAGGAATTTAATAGCTGAATGTATTTGCAGGGCAAAAAAGCCTATATTGCAACTAGGTAACCCCCTCTCCTCTGCCTTAAGCACAGCACCTGGCCTCTGGGAACCCACAGGAAATAGGAACGGAGAACACTGAGGACAGGAAGAAGTATCTTTGAGGAGGATAAAGCCCACCCCACACAAAAGGGTTAAAGTCATGGCAGACAATATGCAAATGAATGTGAATGGTGCGTTTCAATAAAACTTTATTTATAAATTCACAGAGAGGGCCAGATTCAGGTCATGGCTGTAATTCTCCAGCTCCTGCTCTACAGAGACGTCTACTTTCATTATCTTGAGAACCGCCAGATCATTTGAAAATGTTAAGTAACCACCAAGAAATGAACTTTAATAAAAATGGCTAATGTTATTGAGGGCTCACTCGATGTCAGACCTTTTATTATCTTGTTCGATCTTCCTAACCTTACAGCACAGCTGCTTTTTATCAGTCTCATCTCATACATGAAGAAATGAACACTTAGATCACCCTCTGGCACTGTGTCCAAGACCATCGCCCATCTAGTATCTTACCTTTAAAAAAGTAAGCCTCTATTATCTCAAATCCTGGCTCAAGCTGGTCCAGGAACATAAGTGGAATCGTATATTATGTGCGCTGACTTTTACAAATTCTGTAAAGTTTTACAAAGAGAAGAGTCTATTTCGGAGAGAAAGCAAGCTTGCCCGCCTCATTCAGCGCCAAACGCGAACCTTGTGCATGGCTGGTAAGAAGTGACTTGGAGTCCTCAACACTTCCACCCCTCAAGGTCTTTAGCTTGCAAAATCTTGCTTCTTAGAAATGAAATTAGTTCATGTGGCTGTATGTACTGCAGATATTCATCAAACATTGGGTTAATTTTTAGAGATTAGCGAGTGTTTGCCATGAATCCAAATATCGGAAAACACACATTTGAGGTGTAAATAGCTTAATTTGCAAGGTCACGGTAAGCAAAGACACAGTAATGGAATAGAGAGGCTGTCCACGCAGGATGCATGTTTTCTCCTGTTGTTTTAATTACTCTGAGCATGTACCCGGCACAGAGCTCCACAGGGGAAAATCACTGCCTTCGAGGGGCTTGCAGTCCAGTGAGGGAAGGTGGGCAGTAAGTAACTAGGCAGGCTAAAGGGATAGATTGCAGCCCAGGATATCAGTTGGTGGTTTTAAAAAACAAAATAATGCTAAAATGAAGGACTGGAGAGATGGCTCAGCGGTTAAGAGCACTGACCGCTCTTCTGAAGGTCCTGAGTTCAAATCCCAGCAACCACACAGTGGCTCACAACCATCCGTAATGAGGTCTGACGCGCCCTCTTCTGGTGTGTCTGAAGACAGCTAGTGTACTTACATATAACAATAAATAAATATTTAAAATAAAATGCTAAAATGAGGTTCAGCTAGAGGACATGGACCCCATGCCCAGCATCTATATAAGAAGCTGGGCGTGGCATGGTAGCACACGATTGTAATCCCAGCGCTGGGGAGGTGGAGACCTCTGGGGCACACTGGTCAGCCAGCCTCTGCCCAACCTGCAAGGATCCAGATAGATACTCTGAAAACAATGTGGGAAGTGACCCGGATGGCTAGAGCTAACCATTGATGACATTTAGAATCACCTGGAAGATGACATATGAGGCTGCCTACGGGAGATGCCCTTGGTTACCTTAACTGATGTGAAGAGACTGGTTTTAACCAGACTGGGGGCATTCTGTGGCTGGAATCCTGAGCTGTAAACTTAGAGAATAGAGAATGTCTCTTGTGTAGCGGGAGGCGTTTACTTCTCTGTTTCCCTGACTGCGTGTGGGCTGTGACCCAGTTACTCCTGCCACTTGATGTCCCCACTATGAGTGGCTACCCTTGAACTGTAAGCCAGAACAAACCATTTCTCTCTTAACGTTGCTTTTATCAGAGTATTTTATCACAGCAACAGGAAGAGAAACTGGGACATCACCTGAGGATGAAGGACACCTGAAGTTGTGATCTGCCTCCCCCCACACACTGTACACATACATGTACCTGAACACACAGATGCACATGTGCACACAGAGACATACATATGTACTGATATGTACCGATATCAGCAAAAGAGAAAATTGGAGTGTGTGTGTGCCCGCGCGCATGTGCGTGTGCGTGTGCGTGTGCGAGTGTGTGTGTGTGTGTGTGTGTGTGTGTGTGTGTGTGTGAAAAAGAGGGGGAGGGGAGGGGATGTAGAGGGAGGGGAGGGTGACAAGGACAGGGAGGGGAAGGGGAGGGGAGGAAGAGAGGAAGGGGAAAGGGAAAAGGAGAGAGAGAGAGAGAGAGAGAGAGTTAGTTGGTTACCTGTGTGCACACTTGGACTGGTAAGCCAACAGAGGACACAGAGGTCAGGTGACTACTTCTCTTCCGGTTATGAATGCTTTGACCATCTCTCTAGAGCTGGGGGTTGACCTTTCAGAGTGATTGGCAGCCAGGCCTCACTGGTCAGGTACCATTTAAAAGACGTTGCTGTAAAGGCAAAGCGGTGAGCCCCCTGGCCATTGGGAGGGAGGGAGGTGCAAGCACACGGGGATCAGCAAGGGCAAAGTCCAGGGGCCGACCTGCCCGTAGCAGAGTAGAAAGGGGGCAAGCAGGTCAGCTCTGTGCTTGGAACTTTGATCAGAAAACGCTCGCCCTTTGAGGTGTAAGAACCTGGCTCTGGTAGCCCCGAAGGGCAGATTCGGTGGTCTCTCTTGTTCTAAGCGGATTAATGAAACCTCGCTTGAGTCAGAGTTTATCACTCTGAGTCTGAATGGTCCTAAATGATTCTAAATCTTCATCCAATTCAAAGATCAATGACCCAGCCCCCCAGAGGCAGGTTTCTCTGTGGTTACACGCTCGTTCACTTTATGGCAGACACATTAAAGACGTTGTCAAAGAAAACGATTCCTACCATCGCAAAGCAAGTGTTCTGTCTCAGCCAGCCTCCTCCTTCCTAGGCCCCTTCGACTCACATTTAGAGCGCCCTCTCCTGTCCAGTGCTATTCAGCATCCTGCTGGGAGCTCATCTAGGACCTGAGAACTCCTGGCTTTCCATTGCAGGAACAGTCCTAGATACAAAAGATGGCTATCTTTTCTCAAGCACACTCTTTCTGTCCCAGACTAGCCTGCATTTAGCAGTTTTATTGTTTTAAAATACTGTCTCTTGTGGTCTCTTGACCTCTATTTTCTCTGGCTTGCATCTGGCTCCCAACCAACGTAGCTGTGGGTATTTCCACACTGGTGTCTGTGCTTGAAGAATCTTTTCAGTCTCTCTAAGTCTCAGACCCTCTTTTCCTAGAGAAGGAGTGGATGTTACCACTTGTGGGAGCAGGACCCTCACAGTGGATCAATTTCTTCTCCCTTTCTTACTCTCTCTATATCCACCCACTCCTCCCCTTTCCCTCCTTCCCTTCTTCCCTCCCTTTCTTTCTATGTTCCTCCCTTTATTTCTGTGAAAACAGGGTCTCTTGTATACCAGACTAATCCCAAGCTTTCTATATACCCAAGGATGATCCTGAAGTCCCCATTCTCCTACTTTCACCCTTCCTGAGTGCTGGAATACAAATGTATTTCCCACCCAGCTCATATGGTGCTGGGGACTGAACCCAGGACTTCATGCTTATTATCCAAGTACTCTGCCAACGGACCTACATCCCCATATGATCCTCAGGGTTAATATAATTATAAGAAGAGGAAGAACGGGGTATAATCGCTCAAGCCTGTAATCCCAGCACTTGGTCATTGAGGCAGGAGGTTGGCAAGTCTGAAGTCAACTTGGGCTACACAGCAAAATCCTGTCTCGGAAAAGAAAGGAGACCACAGCTTGGCCAAGCCAAGCCAAGTCTCGCTAGAAACCAAATCAGCCAAGACCTTGATCTTGGACTCCCTGGACCCTGTGAGAAGCAAGTCTCTGCTGCTAGAGCAACCCTGTCTGTCGAGTTCATCACGGCTGCCAAGCCGACCAAGACCCAGAACCTTCCTCTTTTTATAGGAGATTAATAAACCACATCTACTCCACTTTCTTTTTTTCTGTTGTCCAACAGACCAACGTGGAAAAGACTACTACTACAAATAACGGCTAGAAGCTTTGTCTTCCGGTTTGGGGGGGAAATGTCTACCCCTGCCGTGCAATGCGCTTGGTCCCCAGCTGGTGGCGCTGTTTTGAGAGGCTGCGAAACCTTTGGAACTGTTGTGTCTTGCTAAGTAGGGTTAGGTAGGGGTGGGGATGAGGATAGGAGTGGGCTTGAAGATGATATCCCGGGAGTGCTACTTCCCACACACACCCCCTCACCCCTGCCCTCTCTCCTCCCTGATCTACCTAAGATGTGAACAAGACCCACCACACAAGTTCCCATGGCCACCTAGGAAGTCCTCTCAGCCCAGTCTCATCTCAGCCATGATGAATTGCTCTCACTGACACTATGCACTAAAATAAGTCTCTCCTTCCCTAAGGTGTTTTGTCACCGTGATGAGAAACTTCACTAATATGCCTGTATTTCAAGGCAACTTGTTTTCCCGGTTCCTTTGGGTAAGATAATGATGCTTTCTGAAGGTCCCTGCTCTCATGGGGGAGGGGGGGTAGGTCTGCCTAGCCCTATCTACAGCACCCTGAGCTCGGATGGAGAGAGAACTGTAAGCCAGGATGGAGACGCTGAAACTGCGGTGCTAGGAAGAATATACATACAGTGTCTGGGGTTTTGCTCTTGAAAATCCATAGCTAGAGGCTCTCCCCTCAGCCTTGGCTCCTCTCTGCTCCCCTTTCTCTTCTGAATGGTGTCGTGTCTGGTTCTTTGGCTCAGTTTCTGCCTTCTCAACTTCAGCTGTGGGAGTGGACGTCACAGCTGTGGATGGGATCCTGCAGTTTGAGCAGCAGCCACGGAGCACGAAGGACTCCAGTGACTATGTATCCTGGGAGTGGAAGTGTCTGTCTGTGCCTTGGGGGTGTCCCCCACTGGTCCCTGATGCCACCCAGTGCTTGCAGAACACACGGTATGATCCTGTAATTGAATGTTCTGTTCTAGCTCCTGTTACACTAGAGATTGAAACAGAAAGAAAAAAAAATTTTTTTTTTTTACACAGTAACCACATCAAAAAACGGACTCTGCCTGACCTATCCTGAGCTCTGATTATGTGAAAGGGAACAGAGGCGGGGCTCCGTGTCCAAGGCTGGGAGTAAAGAAGGGGATGATCTTCTGTGATAGCAAACAGCCCCCCCCACCCCCATTACCTGCTCCAGCCATTGTCTTCCTCCTGGACACAGTAGTGATGTGTCCCCTCTGCAACAAAGTCTCCCCAGCAAATAACACCCTCTTGCTAACAATGTGTGGTGATGAGGTAGTCCTTGAGTACCATGGATGTTTTCCTAGGACAGGTAGCATTTTTACCACTTACCTGCTTAGAAAGGGAGGGAGAGGTGTTCTGGAGCAGACAGAATTTCCTTCCCCTTTGAAATGAATTCTTCGGCCTCCGGCTAAGTTCAGAGGCAAATGCAGGGAGAGAGGTCTTGCCCAAGGACTAGTCCTGATGGTGGAGGAAGATGGGATCTAAATAAAGGAGTAGACCCAGCCTGTCCTCAGAGCATTGCAGGAGAGCTGCATCCTGTATCTGTGAGTCCAAGTGAAATGGTGAGGTGGCGATGGGAGTGGAGTGGGGTGCAGAGCCTGGAAAGGCACGCAGACCCTCCTGATGGGGTACCCACGGCAGCTTCACCTTCTGCATCTGTGTGTGTGTGTGTGTGTGTGTGTGATGTGTGTTCTAATGTGAAGGTGCACATGTGTGTACATTTGTATGAAGGTCACAGGGCAACCTCAGCTGTCTATCCTCAGGCACTGTTGACCTTGCTTTTTAAGATAAGCTCTCTGTCATTGACCAAGTTGGTTAGATTGGCTGGTCAGACACTGCCAGGAATCCACCTGTCTTCGTGCCCCTAGTCCGGGAATTTCACATGAGCAACACCTGTCTGGCTTTCTGTGAGTCGGGTTCTGGGGGAGGATATAAAAAACAAGGGAATGGTGTCTGCAAGTGACTTTTCCAGAAATAAGTTCCTCTCAGAGGGGATAAGAAGAAAACTACGTTTCTGGGGTTGCATAGGCTGAGCCCACCCCCCCTCACCCCCCACCTCTCTATTTGCTCTCTCTTTTCCAGATGGATGGAGGCAGACTGATTGAGAGCTTCGGGAATAGGGCCTCCCCTTAACCACACGGGCATGGAAGACTGCCAGCAAAGATACGAGAGTACCCTCCCTTTCCTCATCCTATCCTGGGGATAAAGGGGGATAAAGCGTCTAGGTTTGTAAGGACACACCTGACTGTGCAAAAGGTCTGTTCTTCGGAAGAGCACAAACGCTATTTGAGCAGCTAGCTCAGACTCTCTCGCAGTTACAAGTCTGGGCACTGGCCCCAAATGGAGAAATCCACCAAGGTTTCAGACGCTAGTATCCACACGAACTCCAGCCCAAGGGCACAGACAGTCTCTCTCTGCTCCGGATTGCTGGCTAAGAAGCAGTTGCTGCAAAACTGACTCTCAGGCCCCCTCTGTGAGCAAGCCACGCAACGACACCCTAAAGAACAGCTGTTCCTGATGGGCTGGGCCGGGCCTGAGCTCTCATGCGTGTAGTTCAGAGTCTGGGACTAGGGGGTAGTGAGGCAGAATCTGGGCTTCTTGGCGACGGGCGGGGCGTGGCCGCCTGAAGGGGAAGAGATCTAAGCTGAGTGTCCCCAAAACCACTCTTAGTCAAAAACTCAGCCGAACCACAAACACTGGGCCTGGACTGGGCACACACAGACTGCCAGGGAGAGAGGCAAAGGCAGGGTCTGAAGTGGACGAATGTAAAGTGCAAGACAGGTTGGTTTTTCATCTCTTTCCACTAAATGTTGTTCTTCCAAGGCAGGCGAGGAGAGACCGGAAGAGCGATGAGAGGTGTTCAGTGGCTGTGTCCATTCCACAGCAATGAGAAGAGGCGCACCCGGGACTGGAGAGGACGAGGACGAGCCCTCAAAGCCAGTGAGATGCCTGAAGGACAAAGACCAGAACAGGAAGACAACAGGGGTGTGTCTCCGAAGACCTGGGCCCCGGAGGCATGAAGAGAAAAGTTGGCAAAGGTGAAGGACCTCTGTCCTTCCTTTTCCAGGCAATACCGAGCTTGCAAGGCTGATTTCTCCCAGCAGGCTCAGTGCCAGGGACTACACAGTCTTTTAGGAAACCCACGGAAATGGTTTAATTTCTTTTAAAAAATCAGGGGAAAAATTAAATGAACTTTTAAATGAAAGAAACTGTTTTAATATGTAGTAATGTATTTGTTTTTACGCCAACACAGCCGCAAAATATTACTTTTAATATTTTTAATAGAGAAAAGAGCCCACGGAGGTAGAGGCGCCTGTTGCCTGTGAGTGCAACTGTTAAAGGGGTCTTAACAGCTCCTGGCCTTCCCGTACCAGAAGGTACATTCTGCTCCCTTCCCTGGGCCACGAGGGAGCACCCCTCTGGCTCTCTCCATTGTGTCTCCACTGCCAATGTGCCTTTAAAGGGGGAGCTCAGAAGAAGAAGAAAAAAAAAAACAAAGAACGCACGAGTTTGGCACCAACTTCACTTTCTCAGCCTTCTGCAAGTCCCAGGCTTCCCCTTTATCTTGCTCTCCGCCCTGAGCGTTTCCAGACTTTTAAAGAGTCTGACCTGAGGAGGGAAAACTGGAATCAACCGGCTGACTGGCGTGCACACACATACACACCCCCATTCCCTAACTGTCCTGTCCCATCGAATCCAGAGGGGTCCTGGGGGTTCTTGTCTTTGGGAGACTTGGATGAGGCCTTCAAGGGAGGGAGGGAAGGAGGGAGAGCTGAAGCTAGAAGACAAGGCCGGAGAGAGCGGCACGCTCGCGGCCCGCACTACTGCCCTCCGGTGGGTCCCGGAGACGCCAGGCGCCCGCGCACACGGATTGGGTTTCTGCGGGGCTCGCTCCCGGGCCTGGCTCGGGGCCGCCGTCGCCCCCTCCCTGCGCGCAGGCTGCGCTCCAGTCGCGGCCACGGGGTAGCGCTCGGCCCCCCTCTCCGCGTCTCCGCCTCCGCCGCGCTCGTCCCCGGCTCCCGCTGCCCCCGCAGCTCCCGCTCGGCGCAGACAGACTCTCAGGCTCGGCAGCAGAGCGGCTCTTAGGACGCTGAGCCCGGGCAGCCCAGGGCTCCAGGCTCCGCCAGGCAGCGGCTGCCGAGGTGGGCGAGCGGCAGGCGCGGCCGAGGCTCGGGAGCGGCCCCGGAGACTCGGGTCCCCCGCGCTGGGCGAAAACCCCGGGCGGCCGAGGCGGCGCCGAAACCCCGGATCCCAGGGCTGCTGGCCGGGCTTTCCCGGTGCGGCTGGCGCCGAGCTCCATCCCGGGTACGGCGGAGAGCAGGACCCGCCGGTCTTCTCCTCCGAATCGCCCGCAAGAGGCTCGGCGCCCGGGCGCTGGCTGGAACCCGGACCGCCCAGCCGGGTACCCGAACCGAGCATCCATCCCTGCCCGCAGCTGGCGCAGACATGGGCGCACGGGGCTGCGCGCCGGGCCGTGGGACCCGCAAAGTTTGCTAGCCGGAGGTGCTCAGAGCTTAGGGCGAGCCCCGCACCGAAGCCCCAGGAGAGGTACCCCCCGAAATCACTGAATTGGGCGCGAGGACCCGTGGAGCTGAGAAGGGTGGCTCGGCCCCGCTAGATGCCTTCTGCAAAGTTAGAAGAGAAGAAAACTTCGGCTCCAGGGAGATTCGGACCGTTATGCTAACCGCGCCCCCCGAGCCCTGCGCCCCTTCTAAAAGACACCCGGCACCCGCGCCAGCCACTGTACTCCGCTCGCATCCAGTCCCAGAGGCCGGGCGCCTGGAACCGCGGTGACTACGTCGGCCCGAGAAAACCCAACCAGGGGGCGGGGAGGGGCGGGAGGCGGGCAACGTGGCCACCAGGAGGAAGTTTCCTGAAGTTGTCCTCTCATTCAGGAGCTCATCCAGCGACCAGGCCGGATCGCAGGGGTCGCCCTGCCTGCGAGTAGTCTGAGTCGGGGTGTTAAGGGATACAGGCACCCCGAGTTTGAGAGGAGGCTTGGCCTCTTTCTGCTCTCCCCTCGCTTTACGGAATAACCAGCGCAGAAAGAGGAGAAAGCATTTGGGGTCGCCTGTGCGGCTCCTACGGGCATAGCGTCCAGGGCTTGGCCACACAGTCTCCCGGGACCCCACAGGATTATAAAGCGACTCGCAAGGAGGGGGCACTTTAGAGGACCCCTCGGTCAGGATGGCCAGTATGTGGAGGCTGCCGATCTGGACTCTACTGGCCCTGCATCGGATCCACTCGGCCGGGGCCCAAGGTACGGTATGGGCGACTTTCTCCACGTGGAACTGGACAAGGGGATCGGGTGGGCAGAAGAGAGGTGCCCCCTTAAGACACCGCGTTTGGCCCATGCTAGACCATCTCTTGTACGTCTCAATGCTCCCCGCTTCTTCGACTTTTGGGGCTCTCTTTGGGGTGGGTCAGTGTCCCTGATACTTCTGGCCTTTCTGGGCCGGGAAGTGAGGTTGCAGGGGAGGTAGAGAAAAGCCGAGGAGCGGTAGGTGGGCCTTTGTGGGTACCCTCTGGCCGGGGTAGGAGGGGCGCGTCATTCGTGTCTTGGTTCCATTGAACTCCCTAAGCTCCTGGTCCTTCTTGACGTCCGAAAGGAAGGGCAGAACCATGCGGGGCAGGCACTGGGTGGTCCCGGGGCGAGAAGATGAGCGGGCAGAAGCAGGGAAGACGCCGTAGTGGGGCTCAGTGTGCCCGCTTGATTTCCCCTCAAAAGCTGCTACTCTGCTTGGCCACGTATGGGAGCCCGCGCCTGGCTGCCTGGCCGGCTGCGGGAGCTGTGGTGGTTTGGCGGCATGGTCTTGGAGCCCAGCAGCGAGGACAGCGGCAGACCCAACCCCCACCCCACCCCACCCCACCCCACCCCCGACACACCCAGCGGGCAGCCCCAGCCTCCAGCTTCCACTGCTAGCTGGATATCTGGCCACTGCTGCTTTGATCTGTCGTTGCCCAGAGCAGACAGCCTGGTGATGAAGGGCTAGTAGGTGTTCAGTGGGTGTGTTGAAAGGAGGTATGATGGGGTTGTCCCTCCCGGTCTCCTGCAGCGGATGTCCGCACGTCTCTGGGGTCCCCTGGAGGGTCGTGGTAGGCTAGGGCGGCTGCACCCGAGCTCTCTTGCGTTTGCGTTTGGGGTTCGAGGATCCAGATGCTGATGGCCGTGGTGGCCGAGCGGCGCCTGCTGGGGGCAAAGGGAGAAGTAGTCTAGACTGAATCCCCAGACTCACCGGTTCAGCTTTAGATTTCCTTCAGCTTTCCAGGTTCACAGAGACCTACTACCCAAGAGCCAGGGGCTGCAGGGCGTCGGGAGGGACTAGGATGAAGCTGCAAACCCCCTACAGAGCCTTTCTCCACTTCTGGGGTCCCAGGACCTGGGGAAAGAAGGGTCCCCACTGCGTCCCAAGTCGAGCAATCCTCAGAGCCAAGATCAGAGATGAAAACGATCAGTTGTCGCTCACAGGGCTGAGGAGAGGACTTTTTACAAGGCAATTTAGGTAAAAGCCCTTCGAAATTTTCTAATGAGCGCCATAAATGTAAGGCAATAAAAGTTATTATTTTTATAGTGATCGTAAAATCTTCCAGTAGGCAGAGACCTCAGAGGTCATCGAATTCTAGTAGCCATTTAACTGATGGGGAAACTGAGGCCCTGGGCAATGAACTGATTTGCCCAAGAGCACTCTGATATGTGGGTTAGGTGTCTAGACAGAGACCTGGTGAGTTCTGAGCCCCTCTCTCTAACAGGTACCTCTGTCGCCGCTCATGTAGGGTTCTCACCCTGTGCGGACCCAGGACAATGGCCCTGACAGAGTTGGAATGGACTGTCCTCCACTCTGGGTACCTGACCAGTTTGTTCTGAGATGGCCGTGGAGGGAGGGGCTTCTGAGGGGTAGCTTGTGTAGCTCCACTTTCCAGCTGACTCTAACATGACTGTGTAACTTGACCTGGAGGAGCAGGGAGCTTGCCAATTGGTCTCCCATCTAGGACCAGGCCCTTGTGGAGTCTCCAGAGTGCCTTTCAGTGCGGTCATGTCCCAGCCACCTCCACAGCTGCCCATCCTCCTGAGCCCAAGGTGCCAGGGTCTTACTGAAGTTATGGCTTCCCGTTCCCATGGCTCTCCTAGGATCCTGACAGGATCAGAGAAACACTTTTCTGACCTCCCCCCAGCCCACCCCACCCCACCCCCCTCACCCCTTCTACACACTCTCTGGTAGCTGTTTTCTCTCGATGCAGGGCTGCCCAAACCTCTTCTGCTCTGATTACGGTCTCTGGCTCTTCCCATGTTTGCTTGCCAGCACTGCCCCCCCCTTCCATTTGTCGGCCTGCAGAGAATTGTGGGAAGAAAATTTCTGGACTCCACCTTGGGGGGCAATGTTGGGCTGCTATCCAAGGAGTGACGTTAGGGCAAAGAGTCTTTTGGGGTCAGTTTTTCTTCTTCTAAGTTCCTGCCATTACTCCTTTGAGTATAGTTAAAACCTCCAGCATCTCTCTGACCCTATAGGTCCTGTCCCGCAGACATGGCACACACAGAGATGCCCAGCAGTTGCTTCTCCTTTGAAACAAGGTGCCCCGTGGTTACTCCTGTGGGGTAGGATGGAGACTTTTGCCTAATTCTTTTTCCGGGGCTGCACTAAGCTACATTACCCGGTTGTAGAGAAAACTATCCTTTGGCCATTTCTCCCCATATCAATCCTACATGATTCCAGCTCATTTCCCAGACAAAATGCAGTAGTCACATTGAAGACGCATTCCCTCCCAAACTAGGAAGAAGGGAAGGGGCTCTCATGATCTGGCAAAGACAGCTGCAGAGACATTTCTGCAAGACTCTTAGCCGCTGGAAGCCTCGGTTTTCCCATCTGTACCCTGAGAACAATCTCTCCCTCTTTGTAGATTTGGCATGGCTTACAGGGATTCCAGGGAGAGGCCCCTGCAAGCCCTTCTCTCTCTCTCTCTCTCTCTCTCTCTCTCTCTCTCTCTCACACACACACACACACACACACACACACACACACACAGAGAGAGAGAGAGAGAGAGAGAGAGAGAGAGAGAACTGCAAACTTTCTTCTTTGACTACATTCGTGTTCCCTGGAGCCGTTCTTAATGCTCTGAGCTCCCAGGAACTAGTCACATATAGATTTCCACCATTCCCCAAGAGCTGGGGTTGGAAGGCCCTGGTGATCCTGGCAGCCTGTATTACTGAGTGCTTTGGAGAATTTTTCATATGCTGGTGAGCTTGGCCGTTGCTCGAAGGCATCCAGGCCAGCCCAAGCTGCTGGGAAGAGGTCAGGGGTGGCCAAAGCAGACATTCGAGGAGGTTCTTTCCCAATAGAATTGGACCTGGGGGCGTGAGGGGCTTAGAACAAGAGAACACTAAGGTTGAATGAACCAGACAGTGGGGAAACCCTGACCGAGGCCTAGAAACTCTAGTCCCTGGGAAACTCCTAGAGAGTCCCAAAGGGAGAAAGTTTAGTGCTAGGAGCTAATCACGATAAAAGCCAAACAGCACACGGGGGAACGGGATGAAAGTTTAATTACACGGTGTGGCTAAGCTGTAATTATTAATTACTGACAGCAAAAAATAACTTATTGATCAGGGCCTCTTGCTAATTACCAGGAGGGCTAGTGTCGTGCTTGCCTGGGGGCTCAACTGTCAAAAGCTCTGCAGGAACATGGGCTTCGATGGGAGACGGTCCTGCTTCCCCATCCACTTCTCTTCCACCCGTCCGTCTCACACCCTGGGTACCCCTTGATGTCAGTCTGGGGGGGGGTCTGGAACCTCTTGGTATGGTAAGATGAGTGGTGGAATTTGGTTCTTGCTCCCTCTGGCTACAGAAGGTCCCCCTTTGTAGGTTGGGGTCACTCTGGACCCAGAGGTCGAAGCTAAATCATGCAGGCAGCCTGCACCTGCTGTGGAAACTCTCTCATGCACTTGCTTGGCAAATATTTTATCGACCACCTCTCCCTTACGTCCTCTGCTGGAAGGCGGGAGCAGGGGCCAGGAGCCTCATTCCATCAGCGAAGGAAGGCTGGGAAGGAGGCCAGATCCTTTACAGCAGACCGGTGTTTTAAGCGGGACCTCAATGGCTGGCTTTAAGATGATGTGTTAAACTGCATATCGGAACGTATTTGACCTTGTTCCCTAGGACACAGTTAGGCTGTGAGCTAAAGGAAAAAGAGAAAGGGCTTGTTTTTCTGTCCTAGGGGTTCAAAGAACGCCTGGGAAGTTATCCAGAGCTGTCCTCTACCTGCAAATCTAGGGCTAGTGGCCACGTGGCCAGCTTCATCCCCTCCTGCAATGGAGGGCTTGTTACTGTAAACGATGAGGATGTTAGATGTTGCCTCATGTTGTTGAAAGAATTGGATGGTACGTTGTTGGTTAGTCTAGAATTTAATGGGTTCCCTGCTTGGCGGGAAGCCTATTCCCTGACTCCTGGTCCCTTTTGGGGTGTGAGGAGGTGGAACTGAAATTGACATGGGGTTACTGAGCTGCTGCAGGGTATCCACTTTAGCACCCCTATCCCCAGCACATTGTCGCAGAGGCCCCTGGAGCTCCCTAAGTGGTAAGAATTAGTCATTGTAATTTGGGGCCTTGGGATGCCAATGGCAAAAGGGTCAGCAGCAGATCCGTCTACTGCCTGTAATGGAAAGGAAAACAAGGCAGTTGTTGAGACTTCCCTAGCTACACAACACTTACCCAGCCCCTGATGTCCTCATGCTGGGAAGATGAAGAGCCAGGGAGCCTTGCTGAAGGACTGCCCGGGCTGCCCAGGACCCCACCCCAGACGGGATTGAGAAAGCTGGCACCTCTCTGGGAACACTCAGGAAGGGAGTGTCAGCCAGACCATGGCTGAACCAGGAGCCTGGCAAAACCCTCTTGATACGGGGAGCTTCCGGTGGGCCGGGAGTTCCCCTTTAAGCCCCCACTTCCATCAAAAGGGATGCTGAGCTGAGCAACTGGGCATGTTCCCTGCCTCTGAAGTGAGGAACGGGCAGGCGACATCTAGCTCTTCGTGGTGGTTTGGGTGGTGAGGCAAGATTATCCAACTAACTTTGTAGACGCTCTTGATAAGCCACGAAGGCGTAGAACGTTCTGGTCACGTGGCTATAAGGATGGCCGAGCCCCTCCCCTGCTCCCTCGCCAGGTCACCCCACTCACTCATTCTCGCACCTCTGCAGAGCCTCCCATTCTCAGAGCTCTCTGAAAACTGACCTCAACCTGCCTCTAGCACTCCTGTAGTGATTGACACCCAGTTTCCTAGGACTCAACTGATGCCCCTTTCCCATCTCGAAACTCCTAGGCTGTGGGATCTCAGAGAGGGCACCGCTGTCTCCGCCCTTCCTTCTGCAGAGCACCTCTCTCTCAGTGCATTGAATTGATGGTTGGTTTAATGCTGGTCTTTGGTGTATCAGTTTCTCTCTTGTATTCATTCCTGAGTTCCCTGCCTGGAAAGCAGTACCTGGTACAAAAGGGCTCAACAAATACGTATGAATATGAACGCATGTGTACATGCATGCATGCAGGAATGAGTGAGTGAGTGAGTGAGTGAATGAATGAATTCACGAATCATGCTTCCTCTTGCCACCTGGCCTGCCTACTTCTCCAGCTTCCAGTCTGGCATGAATGAGGGGCTCCTTAGTGCCTGTGGTCTCCTTGGACCTGTGGTAAGCAGCAGAGCACCCCACAGTGAGAGCCTGCCCCCCACCCCCCACCCCACAGTTGTAGCCTTTGCTGGTGGCTCCGGGCTGCCACGGATGGAGAATCCTGGTCAGATGGTCCAGGACTCCTTCCCCAGCCATTCTTGGCTCTGGCTCTGCCAGAGAAACTGCCTCTAGCAGGCATAGTCTTGGAGCCTGAATAGCTTTGGGGTCCCTTCTGAGTCCCTGCCAGCTACTCTCTACCTTCATGGGGTATGGGAGCATAAAGGCAGGGTGAAAAGTTTGGGGTGATGCCTACCTGTATCTAGATGCACTGTCTGTGATGCAGAGGAGAGAAGACAAGACAAGCCAGGTCGACATCCAAAGACATCAGCCCCTCTCCTTACAACCGTTGGCCAGCGTTGACTATGGCCCCACCCAATATCAAGGGAGGGGGGGAAGAGAGAAACTCAGCAAAGCTAACTGCCAAGGCGCTCTAACTGAACCGTCAAACTGTCAGCATGAGCCAAGAATTCTGTGATCCTAATGTGTATCTTCTTGTTGTTGCCCCAGGCTGCCCCTTGGCATCTTCTACCATCTTCTCAGTGAAACTCAACCATTGATCTGGGAGATCCTCAGCCTACTGTGCTCTCTGGAGACAGGAATGGTCTAGGGAGGGCAGCAAAGCTTAGGGCAACTTTGGGTTTCCTCTTCCTCCTCCTCCTCTTTCTCCTCCTCTTCCTCCTCGATCATCATCATCATCTTCTTCTTCATCATCATCATCATCATCATCACCCCCCCTTCTGTCCCCCTCTCCACTTTCTTTCTCTTTTCTTCTTGGCTTTGGCCTCCACCCCTGTTGTATTCTCACAAAGCATAAACTTGGCAGAATTCAAGATTTCTTCTCTCCTTCCTTCCATCCCCTGCCTGGGGCATCCCAGAGCTCTTGGGAGAGCCTTCCTCACGTCTGCTGAGGCTCTGGTGACTGACTTGCCAGTGACCAAGCCCCACAGGAATCTCCCAAATGGATCAGGGCTCGGGATGGGGAAGGGCAGAGGGAAGAAAAACAATTAAAATTTCATGCCAACTAGGGAAGCGATTAGTGGCCCGAAGGGGCCATGAAATTTTGATGCCATGATCATTCAGGGAGAAGGAAATATTACTGGCATGTGGCTCACATAGGGGACTGAGCTTCTGTGGTGGACATGAGGAAACTTGAAGGGCTATTGGAGTGAGGACCCTGGGATCCCCTCTGGGCAACATTAGATGCAGACCAGGGAGGCCGTCAATACGTCCCATCCTCCAGGTGACAGGAGGGATATGGTCCAGTGACCAAATACTTGGACTGCCTCTGTATAGCACGAGCTCATGACCAGTCAAGCCAGGTTCTACATGTCTTTTTAAACTGTAGCCACCATCACGGCATGAAGAAACATCAGAGGCCCAGCTAGGGCAGCATAGACTGCTGAGGGGCTGCAATCATGGGTGAGCCCCTGGGTTTCTTCTTATCATTCACTGCCTGGGTGACTTTGGAGAACTCACAGAGACCGCATGTGCCTCAGTTTCTTTATTTTGTAAAGTGGTAACAACATTTCTACTTGCTTTGTTGTCTGTGACCGGAGTTAATGAGAGAGGCCAAACTCCTAGAACCCTGATCGGTGGACAGGCTTCTTCACCTCTTCCATCCCCTGCCTGGGGCATCCTACTTCTTCATCATGGAAGGAGAGAAACAAGATAAACCCTGGGCCTGAGATTAAGCAGGTACCCTGGCCCCAAAGACTTATGTTTCTTCTGTCTTCCACAAGCTTCCCCCGTGACATCAAAGCTTCTGCATCGACCATTTATTAGGCTAAGAAACTCACTGTCTCTAGCCTAAAATGCAAACATGCCCCCCCCCCTCCAGAAAGTCTACACAGGCAGCTGTTTACAGCTGTGCAAACTTCGGGGTCGGTGTTTTTACTAGATCCTTTCATAAAATGTCAAGTTGATGCGGGTGGCTCTTCAGCCCAACCCATGAAGGACGCGACGAACAAAACAAACAAACAAACGAACGAACAAAAAAAAAAAAACCGCAAGCGTTAATGTTGTTAGCATTCAATAGCAAAGATCACCTGATCTGAGAAAAAGAGATGATGGTATACACAATGCCCTGGGTTTGGTCCCCAGCCCTGCTGGAGGGCAGACAGATGGACGGACAGATGGACAGACAGATGAATGGATGAACACACACACACACACACACACACACACACACACACACACACACACACGGGCAGGTGAGAAAGAGAAATGGGGATGAAGAATTAGAAAGGGGAGAATAAGAGAGAGAAAGAGAATAGGAATGTAGGTCAGCTGCTTCCCAGGTCACTGCCTTTGATGTAGGCAAGATGGCCCCCGACAAGTACTACTTGCCACACTACTTTGGATCTACAGGTCCAGGGGATTAAAAAAAGAGTCTCCTGTTGGCACCCCCAGCTTTTCAGGCATGGGGACTGGGAAGGCATGCATCTTGAGATGGCTTCTCCCTCTGTGGAAAGCCCAAGCGTTCCTCAGTTCCCCCTGAGCTCGGCCACAGGGAGTTCTCCATAGGTTCTGAGTGCAGGAATCCCATGAATCACCACCCGGCCCCTCCCTTCCCTGTTCCTGTATACACGCTCTAATCCACATCAAGGCCGGCCTCCCCACCAAGGGGGCCTATGAGCACCCATTCCTTCCTTCCTCACTATGGACTCTCAGTCTCCTCCACGAACCCAGATCCTATTTCCCCCAAAGTCTCCCGTAAAGTCATCCCTGAACCCAGCTGTAGCACAGGCCTCAAGATTCCCACTCTCAAGACACCCACAGGCCAGGTGTTTCATCCTCTCGGGGTACCCTCAAGCTGGGTTCCCATCATCCCTGGATGCCCACAGGTTAGTGAGAGGATAGGCCTCTCAGGATCTGACCCCTCAGGATGGCTTCTATCTAGATGCTCCGTCCTCTCAGGACACCCCGGCATTGGTACCCCACCTCTCTGGATGCTCACAAGCTAGATGCCCTGTCCACTTGGGGAACCAAGGAGCTAGATATCCAATCCTCACTAGATAACTAAGGACTGGGAGTCCTGACCTATCAGGGGCCCTGCAGACAGGATATCCCACCCCTCAGGACATCTGCAGACTAGATTCTCCATCCCCTCAAGATGCCCAGAGACTGGATTCCTTTTTTCTTTAGTAAGCCCACGTGCTGGATGCCCATCTTCTTTGGCCTTGTTGATACTGACTGATCTTGTAATGTGTGTGTGTGAGACTGATTTCCTTAATTACAAACTCCTTGAGTCTAGATAATAACGCTTCATCAACAAGGATGAAGGTATTAGACATCAATTACTTTTCCCAATTAATAAACTTAACCCTTTAAGGAGAGAGCCACAGGAGTCCGTGAAGCCAGAGAGGAGAGAAAGTGGATGACACCAGAGGCCTCCATTGACAGTCTCACTGGGTCCCTCTGGGTTGGGCTTTTTGACCCTTGGGGCTAAATGTCCTCTCTGGGAATGGGGAGGGGCATTGGTGGCAGTTCCAGATTTTTCCAAGATGGCTGCCATGGTGGAAGAGGGTGGATTGTACCTAAGGGGGTCTGGCTACATGACCCGAATCGGCTGTCCATCCATGTAACCTTTTCCTGCTAGTATTTTATTTTCTAAATAAATAGAAGTTTGCTTTCCATTCCATAGAGTATCTGAATTTCATTTAAACACACAGAGAAC
The DNA here is from genome assembly GCA_036184795.1 of Tokudaia tokunoshimensis. Taxonomy (NCBI): domain Eukaryota; kingdom Metazoa; phylum Chordata; class Mammalia; order Rodentia; family Muridae; genus Tokudaia; species Tokudaia tokunoshimensis. The sequence goes on from BTHU01000010.1 coordinate 8,037,343, forward strand.
AGTTTTAAAGCCAGATGATACTAGCTGAGATGTATACTGTATCTTTTCCTGGGGCTCCCTGGACCTCTAGGGGGTATATGGGAAAACTCAAATTAGATGATTTCTTGGGTCACATCTTCCAGGAAATTCTAAAGTACCTGATGTATCTATTTCATCCAGTTTCATTTAAAAATTTCTGTAACCTTCTGAGGCAATTGAGTCACACAGCAGGCTGTGGGCCAGGTTAACCACCTGCGGGGGTTGGCATCAGGTTGTCATCCCTGCCAGGTGCCCTGGGCCACTGGAGGGCTTGGCTCCTGGCCCTTCCTTTCTCATTTTGATTGAGACTGGACGAGCCAATCAGAAGCATTGTTACAGAAGCTTTTGGAACCAAGCTTTTTTTGGTCTCACAGACTCTCCTCAGGGATAGAGAGCTCTAGAACTTCAGTGCTGGCCACATTAATATTTCCTGGCCAACTTTCTTAATGGTCTAGATGAAGGGCAAATGGCATGTCTGAGAAAGTTGCTCACATAAATTTGAGGTTTTATGAAAAAATCCAGTAAAAACATTCACCCTAAGATGTGCACAGCTGATAACAGCCTAAAATGTAGCTTCTCTGTGGCATGTTTGAATTTGTCTTCTAGAAAAGAACATCTTCCAGCAAAGTACAGTCTTCACTGTAATTTCTTTTCTGTGGTAGTTCTGAGCACTGAGCTCTGCCTGGACAGCCAGCTTCTAACATGGTTCTGTCATCTATCTGTGCCCGATGTATATGTGAATGTGTGTTCATGCAAGTTCATATGAGTGCATGTGCACATGTGTGTTCATACATGTTCATATGGTGCACACGTGTGCATGTTCATATGGGCTCATGTGCACATGTGTGTTCATGCATGGTCACATGGGTGTGATTGCACACATGTACATGCATGCATGTTCATATGGGTGCACTTGCACATGCATATGCATGCATGTTCATATGGTGCACAGTGTATGCATGCATGTTCATATGGTACATGTGTGGGTGCATGTTCATATGGGCACATGTGCACATGTGCATATGTATGTTCATGCATAGTCATATGGGTGTGCTTGCACACATGTATATGCATGTTTATATGATGCACATGTTCATATAGGTACATACGCACCTGTGTTTGCATGCATGTTCATGTGGGTGCATCTGCACATGTATATGTATGCATGTTCACATGGTGCACATGTGTGTGCTTGCATATTCATATGGGTACATGTGCAGTTATGTGTGCAGGCATGTAGAGAGGCCTTAGGTGGTGTTGCTCAGGAGCTATCCATCTTGTTTGTGAGACAGGGAGGACCCAGTTGTCTCTGCTTCCTCAGCACTGGGATTACAAGTCTGTGCTCGGCTTTTTCATATGTGTTTCTAGGGATCGAACTCAGGGCCTCGTACTTTACTGCAAGGCATGTACTTTACTGACTGAGCGCTCTTCCCACCCTGGTCTCCTCCAGACTTCTCTAGACATTCTGTGCTTTGGGAACCAGACCCCCAAAATGTCCATCCAGCCTCCCAGTTCCTGCCTGGCAGTCAGCCTGGCCAGCACCATTGTTTGTCTCTTGCTGCCCTGGCACAAGGTCTTGGGAGCCAGAAAGGAGCAAGGCTATGCACAGGGTTTACGCCTACTGCCCACCACCTCTGTGTTCTCCCTCTTCTCTCTGAGCAACGTAGAGCTCCACTCAGCCTTATCACCCAGGACCTCTCTGATCAGTCTTCTCTCCCTGCCTGGGTGTGGTTCCTACTTCCGGGGGGTTGGCAGATGGGCAGTCTCAGGCCAGGCTGCCAGGGAGGGCCGGGGGAGTTCCTCATTAGCTCTGCTCCAAGCTCATTATCAGTCTGCGCATCACTGGGTGAGAAATGGCTGTCGTCAGGACAGTAATAAATACGCGCCTGTCAGAGTTGATGTGATTGGAGTAATGAAGAGAGAGCAGCTACGGAGAGAGGGATGCTGCAGGCTGGGGCTTCAGGTGCCAGAGAACTCTGTCCGCTGCCCATCCCCCTTGGCCTAAGAAGCAAAGGACTGGCATGGGGCAGGGGAGCAGGGGGGAAGGGGAGTTGGCATTGAATGTTTTTCTCCTTAAACTGTGCTGAGTGGAGAACCTAGAAAGTTCTGGAAGCCATCATGTAAAAGGGAGATGGACAACACCAGGAAGAGAGGAAGGGAATGCTTGCCCTGAGCAGAGGCAAACAGAGCCAGCCATTGGATAGTGCTGCTTTTGATGGCTCCGCCTCCCGATGTATCTCTGGTTCTAGAACAGCCTGAAGGAAGGCGTGGGGGGTGGGGGGAACACACGGCCTATTGTTCACACCCCCTGGCCTGCTACCTCCCCTGCAATGTTAGAATGCATTCTGTCTCCAGAAACTTGGAATGCCCAGCACTGAGTGTGGAGAACAGGCTTCCAATTCAACTTCTTTCTCTCTCCTCTGGGGAAGAACCTGGGAGGCACTAGCTGAGTCCAAACAGGACCAAGCTGGACCTCCTAGACTCTGGACAGGAGAGGGGAGAGAGCTCAGACTTGATATGGTGTCAGGCCCTGGAAACTGGAGCAGACAAGATGGAGTGGGGTGAAGCCGTGCTGTTCTCTCTGCAGCCTCTGGAGCCACCCATCTGCTTATGAAGAGAGGGTGGCCAGGAGTGGTAGACCCCTTGGAGGGCTTTTTCAGGATCCCATCCCCAGAGTTTCAAACCCAGCAGGTCAGAGGTAGGGCCTAGAGCTCTGCATTTCTAACAAGTTCTGACGCCGGTGCTGGCCCAGGGACAAACTTTGAGGAGGCCTAGTGTAGAAGTTTGAGGAGAGCAGAGGCGATACAGATGTGACTAAGTCCCTTCTATCTGTATGGACTGTGTCTGCTTCCATTGCAGAGCCTGACTTATTAACACCTGAACCCTAAGGCCTGTGGCCTTGTCCTCGGGTAAGGGCAACTTGGTCTTTTTTTATCTCCTCAGAAAGTTTTTGCTCTTAGTCAGTTTTCCAATGCTATAACGAATTACTGGAGCTAATCAACTTATCAAACAAAAAGGTTTATTTAGGAACCTGATTTCGGAGGTTTCCAGCTCTCTTCACAGGCTCTACACTCTGATTTTCTAGTTTGGGAGTCAACCAGCCAGGCAGGACTAAGGCTTCTCTGGTCTCTCTCCCTTGATCCATCCCCTGTGCAAGATGGGCACATCAGCAGAATTAGATCATAGACTACCCTTTTTCTTTTTTCTTTTTCTTTTTCTTTTTCTTTTTCTTTTTTACTTTAGGATCCCGGTGATTTATTAATGCAGCTCCTGGCTCCTCATGAACATTCCTAGTTTCCCCTCTGCCTCCCCAAAGCTTAGCCCCAGATACATGAGGCTCCAGAGCAGAACTCGGGGAACCCTGCATTCTCCTACATAATCCACATCCAGGGACTCCCAGAATTAGGGTGCACTAAGAATAGGTTCCATAGGCAGCCTTTGCCACCCCACCAGGCACTCTTCCAAATGCCTTGGCTGACTTCCCTGCTTAGGCCCTCCCCACGTTAGCCCTATAATATGAATCGAGAAATGGAGGCACAGAGGGCTCTAGCAACTTGCCAAAGTCACCAAGCCTGGGAGTAAATAGATCCAGGGACCATCGCAAGCATTAGGCTCTGGGTCTGTGTTCTCCACCCATGGGTAGCTCAGGACCACTGCCCCTTCTGCCTCCCACCCAATTTAAAGAGGCCACATTCCCATAACCAGTCTGTAACTTAGCCTCACTCTGACACTCAAGAGTCTTGATTTATCCTAACTAAATTAGCCAAGCCTCTGTTTCCCCATCTGTTAAATGTGGGTTTAAAGCACACGAGTGAACGTCCTCACATACGGAGGGGTGTCTGGTTTAGTACTGGAGTCTAGCACACCTAGCAACCTTCCTGGCTTGTTTGTATCTAATTGGGATTTCTCTAGAAGTCGCTACTAGGGCTCATCCAGCCCATGTAGCTTGTGTTTATGACCTTGTGCTGATCCCTCCTGCCCTTTACATCTGGTGTGGTCTCCACGTGTGTTCTCCAACACAGTTCACTGCAGAAGTTCACATGTCAATCAGTGCACACTGAAACATGCAATATGACAGGTACCTTTATCACCCACATGGCCGCCATTACTGGCCTACCCTTGATTCAGGATACGTCAACTGTAAGACATGCGGTGTTTTTACATGCCCCTGAGAGAGGAAAGGGGTTGGGGAGGCACTATATAATCTATAAGGTGCATTCTGACTATAGGGATGTAAATAATGAAAACAGAAAAGGTTCATCCGGAGGATAAAATGTGGTGACGGCTGTCCTGTGTACTGGGCTTACACTTCCCAGGCTCCCCCGAGTCCTTCCTGTCCTCATGTTCTCATGAATTGGCCCTTGCCACCTGTACTGGTTGGTTTGTGTGTCAACTTGACACAGGTTGGAGTTATCACAGAGAAAGGAGTTGGGGAAGTGCCTCCATGAGATCCAGCTGTAAGGTATTTTCTCAATTAGTGATCAAGTGGGGAGGGCCCCTTGTGGGTGGTGCCATCCCTGGGCTAGTGGTCTTGGGTTCTATAAGAGAGCAGGCTGAGCAAGCCAGGGGAAGCAAGCCAGTAAGTAACATCCCTCCATAGCCTCTGCATCAGTTCCTGCTTCCTGATCTGCTTGAGTTCCAGTCCTGACTTCCTTTGGTGATGAACAGCAATGTGGAAGTGTAAGCTGAATAAACCCTTTCCTCCCCAACTTGCTTCTTGGTCATGATGTTTGTGGAGGAATAGAAACCCCGACTAAGATGCCACCCCCAAGAACAGAGCAGGCCAGTCAAGTTGGTGCAGAAGATACTGAAAACTCACTGCTCACCCTTGCAGCAGCGTTCCTGGGCTCTCTTTGGAGCCCATGTCACTAACTAGAGCCATGTTACAGGTGTCCATGGGAATGGGGTCTCTTCAGAGTCTCCTGAGCCATCTATTAGTGGAGAACAGATTCCCAGAGTCTCATTCTTGGCTGCGGCTGGGAAGCACGCACACACACATACACACACATACACACACACACACACACACACACACACACACACACGGAGACAGAGCTGGGAGATGACTCATTTGGTAAAGAGCTTGCCATGGAAGCATACAGACCTGAGTACCTGCCCAAGGACCCACATGAAAAGGCTGGACATAGTGGTATGCACTTGTAACCCCAGTGCTGGGGACACAGAGACATGGGGATCCCCTGAAGCTTGCCAGCCAGCCAGCTTGGACTATGTGGTCAGTTCCAGGCCAAGTGAGAGGGTCTGTCTCAAAAAGCAAAGAGGTTGACTGACACTCGAAAGGAGATACCTGTGTGCACACGTGGGCACACACACATAAACATACACACATACACGCACATATACGTACACATACACATAAACACATATACACACATGCATACATACATACACACATATACCTAAACACACATACACACATACATACACATACACATAAACATTTATGCACATATACACACATGCATACACACACATGCATACACACACATACATACACAAATACACATAAACACACATACACACATACACATAAGCACACATACACACATACACATAAACATACATACACATATACACATACACATAAACACACATACACACATACACAAAAACACATACACACATACACAAACATACATACACACACATAAACACACATACATACACACATACACATGCATACATACACACATACACATAAACATACATACACACACATAAACACACATACATACACACATACACATGCATGCATACACACATACACATAAACATACATACACACACAAACACACATACATACACACATACACATGCATACATACACACATGCACACGCATACATATACACACATGCATACACAAACATATACACACACACATAAACACACAAATACAAGGGACCTCAATGAAACACACATTACCCTCTCTGTCCCCAGTACTGGTACTCTAAGCTTAGCATCTAACCTTAGACCAGGCACCCTAGATGAGACTAGACATCCTAGGTGAGAACTCCTACTCTGCCCCAGTCTCCAGATGCCCCCAGCTCCCTGCCCCACTGCTTTCTAGAATGTCCTGGGCTGAGGAAACCTCTCCCCACCCTGCCCTGCTGCAAGCTCACATTCCTCCCTCAGCTGCGCCCCGTGCCAGCACCTGTTTCCTGGGAGCGAGGCCCCCGAGCGGTGAATGTCTGGCATGGGTTCCTGATGGGGGGGGGGACGGAGCATCCCCTCCCCCACAGCTGGGACTGCCAGGCCAGAACAGAGCCACTTGGCCTGTCCTTTCCCCCTTGGGCCAGTCCCAAAAGGGAAATGAAGGGCTTGGCCAAGAGTCCACCAGGACCTGGACAGGCTGGCACAGCTGTGCCCATCCACCCTGCCCTTGGGGCTTGTTCAGGGAGGTTTCCTCGGAGAGACAAGGGCCTGAAACAGCTTCTCCCCCTTTGTCTACCTATCCCAAAACCCAGCCTTGACCACCTGGTTAGTCTGGCACTGCCGACCAACCTAGAGGACAAAGGACCCCCTGTCCATCCTCTCAGAAGGCCCCTCCTATGATTTCCTTGGAGTCCAGGCCTATGGCTCTATGGCTTCCACAGACTCTCTCTGCCTGTCACAGCTCCATGAGAGATACCTTAGAAGAGGGTCTGTCTGCTTGCTCGCTGGCAGAGCAGACCAGCCTCCTCATCTGCAGGGCCTGGCACAAGATGGAAATGCAGCCCCTTGCTGGGAAATGGTTAATGAAATTTAAGATGATGGCAGGGAGCATTAAACCAAAAGCCTAGAGTGACACATGCATACATACATACACACATATACCTAAACACACATACACACATACATACACATACACATAAACATTTATGCACATATACACACATGCATACACACATGCATACACACACATGCATACACACATGCATACACACACATGCATACACACACATACATACACAAATACACATAAACACACATACATACATATAAGCACACATACACACATAAACATACATACACATAAACACACATACACACATACACAAAAACACATACACACATAAACATACATACACACATAAACACACATACATACACACATACACATGCATACATACACACATGCACAGGTCCCCTGCCCAGAGAGTCTACCATGTCTGCCTAGTCGGGGGTGGTGGGGATTGCGGACGTCTTCCCTCTCCTTGGAGCCATTTCATACTCTGGAAGTTCAGTCACCCAAGTACCTGTTTCCCTGTTATTCCATTTCTGGACCCCACTTACTCTCCCTGGATAGCAAGGTAAAGGGGACCCGATTGTCACAGACCCCCAGGGTAAGTCATGGCTGAAGAATGGTAAGCAAGCTTGGAAATGTCCTGTGCTTATCTTTAGTTTCATACAAGATGCCAGGGAATAAGAGCCAGGGGCTAAGGCTCGGGTCCCTGCGTGTCTGGTCCTGTCCAGTGTACGGTGCTTTCTCTGCCTCTCTGCCTCTGACTCCTCACCTCACAAGAGGTCAGATACAGAAAGCCACAGGCTTTGCAGCCTTCGAATATTCCAGCAGGGATCTCTGCCTTGCTGTATGTCCAATCCTGTGGTACCTCAGCAGGATACCCCAGCTCTGCCCCCCTCCCCAACACACACCTCAGGTGCCTCTGCTCTGAAGAGGGACAGGTTCTCAACCCGAGTCAGCTGACTAGGACAGACCCTGGACACCACAACTAATGAGACAGCAGGTTGACGTTGGCTCCTAGTTTCAGAACTTTTCAGATGTGATCAGCGGGACTCCTGTTGCCTGAGTACCTGTGATAATGCAGTGAATAATGGAGGGCCGGGCGCATGGGAGAGGTGGGGAGTGTGGCAGAGTAAAATCGCTCACTTCGTGGTCCCATAATTCCCTCCAAAGACATACTTCAGTGACCCAAAGACTTCCACTCTAGCCTGACTTCCGTTCTAGCCTGAGTTCAAGCAAAACAAAACAAAACACCATTGGAAGGTTGTAGACACTTTAGGGGTGCCACACTGGAAACCAAGCATTTGCCACAAAGGCCTTGGGGGACACTCAGAAGATGTGAAGCCTCATAGCAAGGCTGATCTTTGAGGGAGTTTAGGGAGATTCCTCAAAGACAGACAGATTGTCCCTCCGTCTCCAGCCATGACATGGAGTGGGTGCTCAGTAGCACCCCTTCTGAACCTTTGGTCAAGCTGGCTGTGCCTCCCCCAGGTGAAGCTAGATCACTGGGTGGTTTCTATCCTGTGGAGTGACTGAGAGTCTTGCTCACGCCAGCAGTGGACTGCCCCAAATGCAGAAAACAGGGGGCCCCTCCCCACCCCAGCCCTGCTGATCAGCAGCCACTTTGGACCCCCAGGTGGCAGGTGTGCCCACCAGAGTCCGGGAAGCCCTGGAGCTGACTGGCTCACTGCTGTGGCTATTTTAGGATCCTAGAGACCTCAAAGTCCAGGGGCCAGCTCTACCCACCTTCCCGGGATATGTGGGAAAAGGTGCATGTCACAGTTAACACTTCTGTTTAGAAGCCTAGCTTTCTGTCTCCTGCCCCAGCACGGAGGACCGGAGGACCGTATTAGCAGGGTCGGAGGAGGGAGGATTCTGGAGCCCAACCCTCCTGGGGGAGAAGTTTCCCAAAGGCCTCTCAGTTTTGTTCATGGCTGTTTGTAAGGGTGGGTTGGGAGGGGTGTCTCTGGTCAAGTCTCTAGAAGGACTTGAGAAAGAATCACTTCTTAAATAAACAAACCCCCAGATTCTCCAGGGGCCTGCAAGGAGAGCGGTGCAGGGGCCATCATTTATTTAAGGGCAGTTCTGCTACAGTGCTGTGGAAATCCATTAAACAGCCAGCCTGGGGCCACAGGCAGAGGGGAGGCTGCGGAGGGAAACAAGGTCTGGGGACTTCAGGAGGGCTGGCCCTGAGGCAGTCAGGGGTCTAGCGTCAGATGATGGGGAGCAGTCAGGCCAGAGTGCACCCACCCATTTCTACCCCTGCAGAGCAGGGAAGGAAGAGTAGGCAGCTGGTTAGGGTACCATCTTAGCTTCCAGGTTACCTCCTTCACTTTCTTCTCATTCTTTCAGAACCTGGGCAGAAAGGCCCCTCCCCCTACCAGCCTGCTGATAAGGCTTCAGTTTCAAAACAGTTGAGAGCCACTGAGCTCATGGGTAGCATAAGAACCCCAAAGCAAGACTCTCAATGGCCTTCAGGATTTCCTCACCTGTACCCTGGGGTGGTAGCACTCACTCAGTGAGGCAGTCATAAGGATTGAATTATTTTATAAAAGCTCCCAGGAGAGGTGCAGGCACATGGGTGGCATGATGTAAATACATGTTAAATAAGTAAAACTAAGATGGGAAACACTATCCAAACAGGAAGAGATGGTACCCGGCAGAGGAGACAGGAAGATCCATTGTTAGGACCTAGAGATGCAAGCTGGTATATGAGGCTTGGAGGTCACCATAGGAGCTGAGATAGGACCATCAGTAAAAGCAGGATGGATACAGTAGGGATGCAGGATCTCTGCAAGGATGGGGCCAGGGAGCCAAGGCGCTTGAATCCTGAGCCCAACACTTTAGAGACCCAGCTCTGCAAAGCTAGAACACAAGCTCTACCCATGCAGGCATGGGGTACAGAGCATCCCTCTTGGACCTTCCTAGATCCAAAAGTTTCCATTATGATTCTTCTAGGGTCCTGACATGGGAGGGGGTTCAAGTGATCCCATCAGGGGTAGGAGGTGGGAGGCAGAGGAAGCCGCTATGCTTGGGCTGTAGCACTCTCGGCCTCCCTCCCACTAAAAGACTAACAGGTTGAGAAGAAACGGAAAGCAAAGGCAAGGTGGAGGAAGATTGAGGACTTGCTCCCCCAACCCTGAGCTCAGGAAACTTGTCCCACACATGAAAACAATTCCAGTCTGTATAATCCCGAGGGTCAGCCTGCAGGTCAGGGAGGCTGCGGGCGGCTGAGGCTGCGTTGCTGAGGGATCTGCCTACGCAGACAGCAGACACGCAGACTCAGTGGGGCATAGGGGCGGGTCCGGCGTGTTGCTGACTTTCTGTCAACCCAGAGATGAAAGGACTTTTTTCCCTTTGGTTGACCCCTCTGCTCAACAGGGAGAAAAGTACTTTAGCCTGTGGCTGAGCTGAAACGAGGCTGGAAAAGGCTTCTGAGGTTTGGAAATGTGGAGCGCAGCCTTCCCTGCACAGTGTAGGATGAAGGGGTGAGGGACGCCGAATCAAAGGAGCACGTGGCTAGGTGCCTCCCATCTGTGCCGTACCCCGCCTCTTTGTTCTGTTGCTGGGACATGCAGGGTGTGCAGCTGAAGGACATGCAAGCCCTTGTCCCCTTTGCAAATCTTAATCACTGGCTCTCAGAAGCGATACTACAAATGAATACATTTGAATATTCAGTCTCAATTCTTTTAGCTATATATGCCTACTAATGTAATTTCTGAATCCTGCGATGGTCCTTTATCTGATTGTTGTTTTGAAAAAAAAAACAGCAGGCTTTTGACTTTTGTTCCCACAATCGCTGAATAATTTACAGGCTTTTACATGAATTTAAGAATCCATGCTTAAGAACACAAACACACACACACATACACATATTCGTAAGATTATGTGTATGCTTGTGTATCTGCGCGCGCGCGCGTGTGTGTGTGTGTGTGTGTGTGTGTGTGTGTGTGTGTGTGTGTGTGTGTACCATGTGACTGCAGTACTCATGGAAGCCAGAAGAGGGAGTCAGACCACCGGGAGTTGGAGTTGCAAATGGTATGAACCACCTGATGTGGATGCTGGGAACTGAACTTGGGTCCTCTGAAAGAGCAGTGCATACTTTAACCACGGGCCCCAGTTACTGAGCAATCTTACATCCTCACCAGCAATGTGTAAAGTTTTATATCTTCACGCTAGCTCTTAACTATTTTCCATTTGACTCTAACTCTCCTGGTGGGTATGCTGTGGTACCCCATAGTGGGTTTGATTTCTTAAAATTATTTTATGGACTTAAAAATCATTCTACCTTCTTTCCCCACTGCCCTTCTTTGTGCCTCTGCCCTTTTCCTGATGCTTCCCCTCCTCCCCAAATGGTTCTGCTTCCAGGTCACAGGCATGGATTGATGGTTTGATTTTTCCCAGTGAGCAATGATGCTCTCACATTTAACATGATTGTTAGTTGGTCATTTGTATGGCCTCTCTGGAGATATTTCTATTCATCCTTTTTTTAATGTATAGGAAACTATGATGTATGCATGTGTATTCGTATGTGTGGGATATTTTCTGTGTGAAGGTGCATGCATGTGTGCATGTGTGTATGCATGTGCATGCTTGTGCCTGTGCAGGCTTGTGTGTGTGCACATGTGTATGCATGTGCGCATGTGTGTATGCATGTGTGCGTGCGTGTGTGTGTGTGTGTGTGTGTGTGTTAACCTGAGGTTGACAATGTCGGGAATCTTCTTCCATTGCTCTTTCTGCTTTATTCTTTGAGGCAGGGTCTCTCAATCAAACCCAGAGCTTGTCCACGTGGCCAATTTTTCTGGCCAGCTTCCCCTGGGGACTCCCTGTTTCTACCTTCTAAGGCTAGAATTACAGGGGTGCTGCTGGGCCCACTGGGCATTTCCATGGATATTGGCCATTTGAGCTCCAGTCATCTCGTTTGCAGGGCAAGCACTTTAACTGCTGAGTCACCTCCTTAGCCCTTCCTTCCTTCTTTTCTTTCTTTCTTTCTTTCTTTCTTTCTTTCTTTCTTTCTTCCTTTCTTTCTTTCTTCGAGTATATAGGCTTTGCTGTTGTTAAGTTCTTTATATATTGTAGGCACCAGGATAGTGGTTCTCAGCCTTCCTAACACTGTGACACTTTAATACAGTTCCTTATGTTGTGGTGACACCCCCCCCAACCATAAAATTATTTTTGTTGCTACCTCATAACTGTGATTTCACTGCTGTTATGAATCTTAATGTAAATATCTGTGTTTTCCAATGGTCGTAGGCAACCCTGGTGAGAGGGTCATTTGACCTCCAAAGGGATTGCAACCCACAGGGGAGAACTGGTACACTAACGCCTGGTCAGATCTATACCTTGTGGATATTTTCTTCTGGGGAAGATCCTTTTCTAATCTGGACATTGATCCACTGTGAGATAACTTCTGGGTTCCTTTTCTCTTTATTGCATGTATCATTTCCAGTAACACAAGCCCCACCCACTGATCAAAGAGACCTTTTCTCCCATTTCTCGACCACCCTATCAGTTATAAGCGGCCGCAGTTGTAGAGCTTGGTTTCTGGGCTCTTGCTTTAGCCAGTTGTTTTCCATCTCCAAGGGTGCTGCATTGATCTCACTATAACAGTTTTGTCCCATTGCAAATGTGGCTTTCTGTGCTGTGCCCATATATATCATCCTGCCTTCAAGTTCAACGTCGTGAAAACATCGTACTAACGTCTCTTGAGAACACAGTCGCTCCTGAGTCGACTTGTTTCGGTTACCTTTTGGCCTTTGATCCAGAGTTTAGGGATGGTTACCCACGTGGGTGTCACTCGGGGATGCAAAGGTTGATCACCACCATCTGTCCCCTTTGGTCCACCATTGCTTCCATAGCTCATAGGAAGAATGGTAGTGTGGAGGAGGGCATGGAACGTACCTGTGCCTCTCCCCTCTGTCCCCTCTGCTCCGGGGTCCCCTCTGCTCTCAGGGACTCGGCAGCCTGTCGATTACACAGGGGAATTTGAATTCAGTTCAGTGGTTTCTTAGCAGTGCCTTGATCACACAGTCTTTCGGTAGCACCTCGCCCAATTCTGAGAGTCCTTGACAGTAAAACAGCAAATGGGTGATCTCTCTGTGAGTTTTGTGTGGCATACCTGGGTGGGTTCAAATAGACAGCAGTCAATGAATGAATCCACAGACTCCACTGATCTTCTCCTTTCTATGCGGAGCGGCACCCTGGCATTTCTGCTCCAAGCCAGAAGCAACATTTGAAATGTGGCTGGGGCCAAGGTAGAGGTGCTAATTCAGCCGGACATCCCTAAGTGTCAGAGGGGTGCTATCTGCAGGCTAATGAAAAGGCGTTGCTTACAAAACTGCTGTTTTCCCTGGTTGCAGGAAAGGAGGTCTGTCTTTTGGTTGCTGGTCTTTCCAAAGTGCCCCAGAGAAGCCCCCACAATGTACTTTTCTGGTCTCTTCCTGGTCCACGCTCTGAGCCCCCCCGCCCCCGGCCCATGCTTACCCACTGCTGGCAACCCCTATAAGAGCAATCTGGCTGGTCACACCTCCTCTGCTCTGTTTGAGTGTGACCCTGAAGCATTCCTGACCAGGGCTGCTCACTGGTTAGGTTCTGTCAGTTTTTACTAGTTCCCTGATGCAGGGGAGTGGAAGAGATGACTCCCAAGGGCTCCTGGGCTCCCTTTGGTCCTTATCCGTTTTCTCCAGGAGGTAGATCAAGGAGTCTTTGGTTAATGGGCATAAAGTGCTTTGAAAACATAAACTGTTAAGTGGCACCGGGGATGGGCTTACTAATTATTCATGATTTCAGGAGAGCCAGTTAATTCACCCAGAGAGGGAGGTGCCATGGAGGAGGGCTGGAAACATCATTCAGGAGGCTGCAAATAGCACAGCCCCTAGATACCCATACCTGGATTTGTGGGACAGGGCACACTCGGTAGCCCGAGGAATCAGGACTATAGGTCGGACTGCCTACAGTCTCCTCTACTCATCACATTACTAGGGTTTCGAGACCAGTCAGGTTCTCCCCCTGCCCTAGACCAAGACCATATTCAAACCACCCCAGGAAAGGAAGATTGATTGTTGTATCTCAGAACTCCCCAAAGAGACCAGACTGGAAAGACAGTTCAGAGTGCAAAGTCAGTCCGGAGTTGAAAAAGTGTGTGCTGCAGAATAGTGAAGAAGCTGCATTAAAAAAAAAAGGCTCAGTGTTGTGGAACACACGCCTTGTGCTGGGAAGGTAAAGACAGATGGACAGAGTTCCAGACCAGGAAAGACCCTGTTTCAAAAGTAGATACGCCAGAGAAACGGCAATCTGAGGTTGACCTCTGACCTCCATGCTTAAGAACACACACACACACACACACACACACACACACACACATGAGTGTGCACACACACTCACACCTCTCTGCAGTGCCCTTCACCTCACAGAAGCCAGCCATCTGGCCCACAAGTGTGCTCTCCCTTGTGGTCACTTGTTCCTCTATTCATTCAGTAAATATCACCAACTGCCTCTCCCATGCCAGGCTGCCAGGCGTAGGCATGTGAAAATCCTAACTCCCATGCTGCCTTCCTTTCTCCTCAGCTTCCTAGGGAGAATGGCTTCTCTGCTCACCAGTCCTCCCTCCCCCTCCATTCCCAGCTGTCCCACTGGGCCCTGAGCCCTGGAGTTCCATCTTTCTCGTGGTATCCTATTGCAGTTCTGAAAAAAGCACCCACACAGAATGCCTACCCCAGCTCTTGGGCACTGTTCTAGGCCTGGCCTGGTGAGCTGTAACTTCTTTGTGCTGTACTAGGTTCTTAACATTCTTCTTATCTAGCAATTTAGAATATTCTTTGTCCCCGGCCTCAACAGCCAGGGTAAAAACTCCATTATTCCAGAAAACGGACCTGTTACCATGTCTTAATTCATTGGAGAGAGCAAACCAAAGCAAACTATACCAATAGAGAACATGTGCTTAGGGCCTAAGAGCACAGAGACAACCCAGAAGGCCTGGGGTTGGCCTGCCTCTACTTCCTAGAATGTCCGCAATGAATCTGTGAGGATGCGTAGCGTTCTGGTCTGGGGTTGCTGAGGCTGTGTGGCTCCTGTTGGGAAGACCTGAGGAGTTCCAGAGTTCGCCTAGCTCAGGAGAGGAAAGGAAAGGTCAGGGAAGATGAGGAAGACTGGAAACCCAGGGCAGGTGAAGGCAGGCTGGACAGGCAGGACCCTGAGGTCAGTTTACTGAGGAGTATCACATAGCATTCTGGGGGAAGGGGAGGCATCAACTCCAGAAACTGGCTGATATGTCCACTCTGGCAGACCATCAATTTCATGGTGAACAGGTCATAGACTAGAGCTTAGGATGGTGTCTGGGTTTCCATCATTGCCAGTGAGCAGAGACAATATGCCTGCCCCATCTGAGGTGTTCTCTAAGCGCTATGCACAGAACTCTGACTCCCCAGTGCCTCTCGGGAGTGTTGGGTTCCTCTGGGCAGTGGCTCACAGGTTGATGCACTACATCTGGGCTCTGTCCTGCTGGGAGCAGGTTTAGGGAATCTCAGATAACTTGCAGTCATCACCCCTTAGCTGTAAGGCCCTTGGCAGACAACACCAAATCCTACATATGCTACATTTCCTATACCTCCACACCCATGATGGTTTAACTTATAATTTAGGCATAATAATCCGGTATTAGCAACCAAGAGAATCCGGTAGATCAATAACCTATTCTATATAAAAGTTATTTTAAACTTACGAATTATTTCTGGAATTTTCCATGGACTATTTTTGGACTGCGGAAAGTGTCATCATAGGTAGAGGGAAATAGCAGCGTGCTCACAATGAAGTCTGGGGTGTGGCGGCAGCAAAATTGGATAGGTGGTAAAGCTAGAGATACTAAGGCTGTCCCCTGCTCTGTCTTCCCCCAGACCCTAAAACACAATCCCACATTGAGAGCCACTAGCCCCCACACCGGGCGCATGCTTCTTGTGTTCTGGTACGGTTCACGGAGCTGGAAAATACAATCAAGACCAGCAATGATAATAACAGCTGAACATCAGTACTTGGGGAACAGTTATTCCACACCAGGCGTGACACGTGCAGCAACTGAGGAGTGGCCTTCGTGGGCTCTCTTTTAAAAATGCCTATGATGTCTTGTCTCAGTCCCGACCTCCAGCCCAGCCTAGGCTTACAGTCCAGTCTAGTGGGGGACAGGTAGATACTAGGAAAATCCAGGATGGCTAATGCAGTGTCAAAAGTCGGCTCCAAGTCCTTTAGGAACACCTGGGCAAGCATGCGGTCTGCTCTAAGTGCCTCTCTGGGCTGTACTGTGAAGCCGCATAGCTAGGCACAGGCCTGCAGGGGAATGGAAGAGATACTCCAGACTGAGCAAAGGTTGGGAAAGCCCAAAGCCATGCCATGCTTGGGAAACCCAGCCCAGGAGCATAAATTAGTGCAGTAAATGTAGGCGAGGCAGGAGGAGACTCTAGAGAGGGCAAAGACCAGAAGAGTCTGAATGGGAGCCTTACCTCCTATGTCTTGCACACCAAGAGATGGGGGCAGTGAGTTTGCTCATTTTATTCTCTTCCTCTTCCTCCTCCTTCACCTTTTCCTCCCCCTCCTCTTCCTTCCCCTCCTCTTCTTCCTCCTCTTCTTCCTCCTCTTCTTCCTCTTCCTCCTCCCCCTCTTCCTCCTTCCCCTCCTCTTCTTCCTCCTTCCCCTCCTCTTCTTCCTCCTCTTCCTCTTCTTCCTCTTTCTCTTCCTAGTCCTCTTCTTCCTCTTCCTCCTCCTCTTCCTCCTCCTCTTCCTCCTCTTCTTCCTCCTCTTCCTCTTTCTCCTCCTCCTCTATTTCTTTTTGTGACTGGGTCTCACGTAGCTCAAACTGTCCTCAAACTCACTGTGTAACCGAGGATTATCTTAAACTCCTGATCGTCTGCCTCTACCTCTGGAGTACTGGGATTGCAGGCATGTGTCACCACGGCTCTTTCTAAGGTTCTGGGAATTAGACCCAGGTCCATGCTGGGTAAGTGCTCTACCAATTGAGTTGCACCCTCAGCCCCTCTTTCTTCTGTTTGTTTGTTTGTTAATTGATAGGACTCTTTGGCTAGCCAAGTATTAAAAGTGGGCTCCAGGTTCTACAGGAACCCCTGGCAGACATATGGTTCACTCTGAGTACCTGTCTGGGCTGTACTGTGCATTGTGGGGTGTGTTTGGTTAAGTGTACAGATTCTTTTATTCTCCAAGATACTCCTTACCTCTTCTGTGGTTTGCAGCAAGTCTCAGAACTTAGTTAAGTCTTTACCCGGTGGAATCTAAGAGAGCCCATCCCTCACCCCTACCCCTCCTCTCCTCCCCTCTTCCTCCCAGGGGACTTGGCTGATGCATCCCAGGCCTGGCCTGCCGTAGCCCAAAATAGAAGGGAAGGTGGGGCAGCTGGGGGTTGGGGGGCGGGGGGAATGCCACTGGCAGGGGCCTGGCCAGCCAACAAAGGGGTCCAGGACAACATGATGGATGGATGAGCACATGTGGGAGGAGGGATCGCACAATAGCTCCAATTTCAGACACCGGCCTCCCCACGCCTGCAAACAGCTGACAGCCATGGAAAGCGGATGAAATGGGATTAGAACAACCTTTCCAAAGACAGCAAAGACTGCAGAGCGTGACAATGCTGTCCCTGTCCGACCAGCTTCCCGGATGATTCTGCCAACCTGGAACCATCCCTCCCTCCTGGGGCCTGGGGCCAGAGATCCTGGAGTGTGGGGGAGGGGAGGCACAGTACAGAGAGCAGCCACCATTGGTGTCTCCAGGGAGACCAGGCAAGGAGCCACAGAGAGCCCTGGCTCCTGCAAAGGTCACCTTGCCCATCTTCCTGCCCCCTGCCTGGCCCCAGGATTATGGAATCTTTGCAGAACTCAGTGGTTAGGCGACCTTCACTCAACTCTGCAGGGGCCTGACTAACAAATCCCTGGGGCCAGCTGCCCTGTCCCCCACTCCGCAGCATGACAGGCAAACCTCAGCATGTCTGTATAAGGTGACATCACTTTGCCCACAAAATAGTCTTGGTGCACAGCCCTGAGCTGCTGTATATGGAGAAGCCAGCATGCTATTGTAGTTGTTGTTGTTTGTTGTTGTTATTGTATTCTTGACATCATTGCTGTTTGTCTCCTCGATCTATGCATTCCTTCCTTTGACTCATACTTCCATACCCTACAAGGACCAGGCTGAAGTGAGGGGACCTGAGCCAGAGAAAAAGAGCCATCCTGCCATCAGTGACCATGTCAGTGATCTGCACAAGACCCATTCTTGGCCTCCCTCGCCCTCCACCCCAGCAGGGCCCACAAAACAGTGAGGGATTGTGGGACCTTCTGATCTAGCTTGTAGCCCGCACACATCCAGGTCACGGCTGGTCGCTGTGTATTTGTGTTTATCTTCCCTCTCGTGAAGAGACTGCGGCAGGGGTGAAAGGAATTGATGTTTATTTTGATAACGAGTTTCTCAATGCGTTTGCAAACTAATAAAATCAACTCATTAGGCTGCATGTTTAATTCACAACTGTACTGTGGGGAGCCTTCCCTGGTGGCTGATGGGTAATGTGGGCTCCCTCCTGAGATGGGGGAGGTGTCTGCGGTACTTAAACTCTCTATGACCAGCAACACGGGAAGAGGGGGATCCTGATCTGTTTTCCCACTCAGGTCCAGCCCTAGAAGTAGTCTGAGCCCAGAGCCAGAAGACAGCTCTCTCTGTCCCTGGCCTCTGGTAGCAGATCCCAGATGATGGCTAAGGGGACAGAAGAGCAAAGTTGGCAAGGATCTGGTCCTGAGGGTGTGGCTGTAGGTAGAGTGGATGGATTCTCGAGAGCTAATGTCGAACAGGAGACATCCTTAATTGAATCATGTGACATGGGACCCTTGTGGCTCTTTCCATTCAAGCCCAGTGAGCAAGCGTGAAGGGGTCAAGGGTCAGGTAAGGGGGTCAAGGGTCATTTGTAGGGGACCAAGTCTAGGAGCCGTAGTAACTCAGTCTCATAATGACAGATCTTATACCCCTTTCTCCATGGTGCATGTTCTACTACCCACATGGGCAGAGAATACCAAATGCAGAAGATAGACCCCAGCTAGGACTGTGTTGTGCCTTCTCTTATGCCAGAGCTCTGGTCATCCAGGAGGGTTGTCACAGGAAACAGCTCAAGGAGGCCCTGATGAGGGTCCCTGGTCAGAGTAGACCCTGGCCCAGCTGTGGAGAGGATTCTGGCTTCACCTTGGTCCTCGTAGGAAAGCTCTGGGTTCTGAGATGGACTGGGCCCTCCTATATGATGGCTTGTTTTTTTCCAGAGAGGGGGACTTCCCTCAGGAATGTCACAGCATTGAATGACAGAGTGGATGCTAACCTAAATCTCCTACTACCTTCCCCTAGGAGAAAGCGAATCGTTTATGTCCCTCAGAGTTTGTGAGCTTACATGGTAACTTAGCCTCTCTGAGCTCTTGGGAGGTGGATATCGCTTAAATAATGTCAGTGTGATCCCTGTCTAACAGGGCAGTGTCTCATATTTCTAGTAAAGTTCAGTTGCACTCCACAGAGAAGACACGGGACAGGGAACCGATTCCGTGTCCTTTGAAAAGTTGTACCGTGTTTCTGACAAATCTTTTCTCCCAAGAAAAACTTACATTCCTGAAGTTGAAATGTGGGGACACGTATCGCCTGGGCTCAGTTGCCTTCCGTGTTTCTGTCTCTCCTTACCTATATACATTCACTGCTCTTGGGCACTTGTCCCTTCCTCTGACACACCAAACACATACCTTCACATATACACGAGCACATGTGCACACACAAATGCATGTGTTCAGATGCCTCGGTCTTTTGGACACATGCCACTGTACACAAACACACCCACCCACCAGCTGTACCCAGGCCATGTGCACGCCCAGCCTCTCACTCAGCTGCGTGGAGGAAACAAGCAAATGTGACTGCTCTTCTAACATTCCGTGTCCTGCCTGCACCGAAGCAACCCTGTGAGTCAGAGACCCAGACGGTGACCCACATACAGAGAATCATGCACACTGTCCTTGAGATGTGCATCCTCTTGGGACATGGGATGAGAAGAAATTCAGGGTGGTGACAGAATGGCTAGTTGAGTCATCCCCCTTTTCTGCAGTGTCTGGTATGGAGCAAGGGAGCTTCCAAATTAGCAGTGGGGGAACCACATGTGTATTGGTGTATCCCCCAGTGGCTGGCAGGTCCCTCTTGTCTTCTGAGGGCTCTTTGTCCTCAGAAACCTCTGGCTCCTTTCCTCAGAAATATACATGCACACTTAAGAACGTATAATTTTTAAGATATAACCACAGGGAGTTTTGAGGCTAGCCTGTGGAGCCCTTGGGGCAGAGGCTCTGGAGCACTTAGGTTTTATAAAGTACCTGCCAGAGGCCTTGAGGAAGGAAGAGGGTGTCTCCTCCTGTCTTCTGAGGGCTGGTAGGGCCAGTGGAATGGGCAAGGATTCAGGTGTCCCTTGCAGCCTCCTGGAGAGCTCTCCTCTGCTCACAGCAAGCCTTGCTGGATTGGTCTCCTGGTGGCCTCTTGGTTGCTGTGGTAGGTAATCTCATATATACCCAGAAGGTTCTGGAGCCTTCCAGGAGAGTCTTATATGACAGCCCAACCTTGGTCCTCCCATTACGTGCTTCCTTCCCATGGTTGTCTGCTTTGAGGTGTGAAGCAGCCTTAGAACCTGTCACCTCCATGCGTGCTAGCTCCCAATAGTAGAATTGAGTTTTGTGGCTTCTCCAATCTTGGGATACTTCTAATCGGTTCCTGCCCCTCCCTTTCGCCCTCCCCCACTCCCCACTGTATATCTTTGCTGCTTTTATAACACACAAGTTTCATCTTTAGAAAGAAGCTGTTATTCTCCTGTCCCTGCTTTCCTCTTCCCTTCTTCTTGTGGTCCTACCTCAGGCTTCGACTCCTGCATTCCACCAAGCTGCCCCTGTGACAGGGGTGCTCAGCCCTTAACTGTCTTCTCCTTGCATAGCCTACCTACCCTTGCCTTGGCACCTCCCTCCTTGGCTTCTCTAGATGTCCAAACTCTGATGTCACAGCATCCTGGGGCCCCACCTGACTCTCTCCTCTTCCCATACATACATACTTAGCCCTTGGTGATCCCACCCGGTGTCCATGCCCAGGGCTCCTATAAACATTCCTCCAGCCTAGACCTAACTGTCAACTCTGGATCTACTTATCCAATTTGTTGTTCAAGAAGGTGACCACACTATCCCAGCCTAACATATCTAAGTTTCCATTTGTCCCTCGAGACAGTCTCCTCCCTAGGCCTTCTCAGCTTTGTAGAGGGTAATGTGAAGGCATGTGTGTCCAAAGCCAGGACTTTACAGTACCCTTGGCTGTTTCACCCTCTCAGTCCTGCAAGCAATCAATAGAATCATCTGGTAGACAGGGATGTGCCGACGACCTACATGGAGTTCAGCACCCTTCTCTGCTGCCTCGAGGTGCCAGGCAGCTGCATCTGATCCTGAACTGTCACAATGACTGCCCTTGGACATTGACTATTGTCAACTCTTAAAAAGAAGCAACTGTCCTCCAGGAGCATGGCCTGCACTTCATGCATTAGTTTCTAAGCCCACCATATGGAAAGGGAGTTTGGCCATGCACCTTGACAGTACAGAAACATAGCCAATCTTATCTCACCAGTGGTCAAGGTGAATGTCATCTGTGATGAGTCACATGGACTTTGTGTCCCCTTCTGGGATATTACAGAAAGAGTACTTTATATCTGTGGTTTTCTACACACACACACACACACACACACACACACACACACACACACACACTCTCCAAAAAATCCCCAAGTAAGGCACATGATATATTATAGCTAACCTGTTACAACTCAAAAGGTCCAAGGTCATCACAGACTAGACTTGCCTAAGGAGTAACCACTGTGTAGGGGAGTCAGAGAGACATGACATGAGAAGATAGGTTTCTGAGTGGCATGTGGGAGACACGAGGAGACATTGGGGACACTGGGGACATAGGATGTACATGGTGTGTAATGAATGGATGGGATGTAATGGACCCGTGTTGGTTCCCTAGTTGTTACATGTGTATGGCAGTAGACAAGATGTTAGCAAAGGAGAGACTGGATGGTGAGGACACAGGAAGCCTTCATCCTGTGGTGGCTCCTGTGGTGCAGTCTAAAACTGTCCTGGTTTGAGTGTTGAGTTGTTGGTTTGTGTTGTGTTTTTTTTAAGTGTCTCATAAAGCTCAAGTTGACCTCAAACTCATTACATAGTGGATGATGACCCCAAACATCTGACCTTCCCGCCTCTACCTCTGAAGCACTGTGATTATAGGTGGATCCCGCCATGCTGGTTTTGGGACAGTTCTGTAGACCTAATTTAGAGCTTCCTGTATGCTGGGTAAGCAGTCCACCAATAGATCGACACTGTTCTAAAATCGCCAAATCAAAACCAGAACACGGGTTCTCAAAGCACACAGTGGAAGCCTTTGGAGCAGTGGTTCTCAACCTGTGGGTCACAATGCCTTTGGGGGTCAAGTGACTCTTTCACAGGGGTCACCTAAGACCATCAGAAAATACTGCTATTTACAATACGAGTCATAAAAGTTTGCAAAAATCACGGTTACGAAGTAGCAATGAAATAATCTTTTGGTGGAGGGGTCACCACAGTTTGGGGGAAATGTATTAAAGGATCATAGCATCAGGAAGGCTGAGAGCCACTGGCCTAGAGTAAGATCCAGGGCTTATGGGGCCCTAAGCTCTGAACCGCTGTTGCTTCTCTGAGCCTCTTGCCTCACACTTTGCTCTCTAGCCACATGACCTCGTCTAAGCTTCACACTGCTATGCGGTCACACTCTAGAACCTTCTGGTCACACCCTAGAACCTTCCGGTCACACTCTAGAATGTTCCGGTCAGCTCATCATACTACTGGAGTGTTCTGCCCAGGGAACTGCTGGGCTCTGACTTGGAGCATGTCCTCTAGGGTGGGGTCTAGCTTCTTTCCCTCTCAGATGCCACAGCCTGTGCCCAGCACCTCTGCCTGTGCCCTAGACCCTGAAGCTTTCATTTTCTCCCCAGCACACACTACCCTCTAGTACTTTACATCATTTGCCTGTTTGTCTTCCATATTGAAGATCCTTCTCACGTTCTACCAGACTGACTCCCAGAGGGCAGCTAAACCCCCAAGGACAATGGCCTTGGTCTCAGCGAGTGGTCCACTAGAGGATCCTTAATGTCCAGATCAGTGTCTGGGAAATGCAGGTTTGTTAAACGAATAAATTGATAACTGTGGCCTTCCCCATGCAGTGGGCCCAGTTAACTGTTAAAGTTGTGTTAAAGTAAGGATGTAGAATGCTCCCTCCAAGACCTACATGTTAAAGGCTTGGTCACTGAACATGGTTCCATTGGCAGGTGGTAGGACCTTTAAGAAGCAGGGATTGATGGAAAGAGGTTACATCATTAGAGGCATATCCTAGGGGACATTAAAGGGGACACAAGGACACAGGTTCTTCCTCTTATTTGCTTCCTGGATAGCACTCCATGCCACCATTGTGATCTGTGTAGCCACAGGCTCAAAGCAGGAGGGTCAAGTGACTGTCACCTGAAGCTTCTAAATATATGAGCCATGATAAACCTTTCTTCCTCACAAGTTTGCTGTCTCGGGCTTTTTGTCACAGTGACTGAAAGGTAACTCTCCCACCGGCCATGGCACAGACTAATGGGAGTATAGCTGTGGTCCCTCAGCCCTACTTTCCCCTGAGGCCATTCCCATCATGGTCATCCTGTTGCAGACACCTCTCTCCTTTTGAAGCTCTTGATGGTACTGTGGAGCCCTCCTGGCTACTTACCATGCCCTCCCCTTCTTTGGCACTTGAATTGGTCATTGCCTCTTCTGGGGGACACATCTCATCTCTTAGAGAATGGAAGGCAGAGATGGATGAACCGGCTTAGAGGTTAAGAGCACTGGCTGCTCTTTCAGAGGACCCGTCTTCCATTCTTAGCACCCGCATAGCCGTTCACCACCATCTCTAACTCCAATTCCCATGACCTCCTAACCTCCAAGGGTACTGCACATGTGTATACAGACATACATGCAGACAAAACTCCCATAAACATAAAATTTTTCTAAAAATCAAAATGTTAGGGAAAAGAGGTCACTCCCAGAAAGAGTGTTAAATGAATACGCCATGACGAAGTCATTCCCCCCTCAGCTGCCCAGCTAGCTATGAAGTCTGGCTGGAGCCTCAGATATTGGAGAACTTCCATTGACACGAAACAGTCCCATGCCCTTCCACCTGGCACCTAGAAAATGGATTTGAGCCCACAGTAGGACCCTTCTGCCAGCTCCTTCTCAGAGTTCCAGCCTAGGTGCCTCTCTGGCCTCTGCTCCTAACTCACTGGCCTTATACAGGATCATATAGATGATCCAAGAAGGTATACCTAGCATGTGTCTGAGGAGGAATGAGCCAAGGTGGCTAGAAATCAGTGTCACCATTTACAAGCCAGGCCACTTGGGTCAGCTGACACCACCACCTCCCCAAGCATCCATGAATGCCCGGTGGACCCTGCCATCTGTCTGTGCAGTGGTTGGGAGAGAGAGCATGAACAGAGTTCCTCAGACAACCCAGTACAGAATGAGGACCAGCATGGGGTAGCTATTTCTATCTTCTCACCCATGTGACCCACCCCTACCAAACCTTTTCTCACAGCCTGCCCAGTCTCCACCTGTCCAGGTCTCCTGGGGAGTGGGGGCTGCCAGTCCAGCTCCCTGAACCCCTGTTACAGTCTCTAAGAACCACAGGCTTTCCCCGGAAAGTCCGTCCGTGTTAGTTGAGGCATGAAGCAAAGTAATAACAAGAAACACGCTCGGTGTGCCACCCCCTGACGAGTACCCCACAAATAAATGTTTGTGCTAGGGAAGCTGCACAGCCCCATCTCTGCTAATTGGATCTCGTCATCCCTCCGACAAGGCCACCTCATTTGCTTTGTTTGGTCTGAGTAGATTGCTTTCCTTATTTTTCTTAAACCTCAGGAAGGAAAAAAGGCAAGTCCACAGTTGTCTGTGGTCTCGCTGGGATGGCGGGAAGTTAGGGTTTTTAGCTCTGTCAGGCTTGGGGAATCTGAGAGGGGAGCGTAGAGGTTGAGGGAGGAAATGGTCAGACAGTCCATCCACTCTGAGCATGATGTCACCATGATATACTGAGCATGCGCCGAAGGGCAGGTGGCGTAAGGATGAACACGACCTGTTGTCTCATGTGTGGAGTCACTGAGGAACACAGTGCATATAAGTAGATGAGGCATTGTATAACAGAGGAGACCTCTGTCTTAGTCAGGGTTTCTATTCCTGCACAAACATCATGACCAAGAAGCAAGTTGGGGAGGAAAGGGTTTATTCAACTTACAGTTCCAAATTGCTGTTTATCATCAAAGGAGGTCAAGACTGGAACTCAAGTAAGTCAGAAAGCAGGAGCTGATGCAGAGGCCATGGAAGGATGTTTCTTTCTGGCTTGCTTCCCCTGGCTCACTTAGCTTGCTCTTTTATAGAACCCAAGAATTCCAGCCCAGTGATGGCACCACCCACAAGGGGCCCTCCCCCTTGATCACTAATTGAGAAAATGCCCCACAGCTGGATCTCATGGAGGCACTTCCCCAACTGAAGCTCCTTTCTCTGTGATAACTCCAGCCTGTGTCAAGTTGACACACAAAACCAGCCAGTACAACCTCCATGGGGTGATGTCAAGCCAACTCAAAGGAAAATTCAAAACAAGAGCTTACAAACTATTAGTGATGGTCCTTCCCAAAAGGTGAAAGATACCTTCCATGGGGCCTCCTCTCCTCCAGCCTCCAGGCAGCCTCTCCTTCCCCGTGTCTGTTCCCGTCTTCCACGGTCAAAGGCAGCTCTTCAGAGAGCCTTCTCCCACCCCACCCAGCCCTTACACCTGCTCATGTGCCCTGTCACCTGGGCCTTTGCCTCACTTCCCAGGGTCTCTGCTGTCAGCATACAGTCTCATCTGTCAGCACCTCCTTCCTGTGCTGGTGTCTTCCCTGCACACCTCCCAGAAGTGCCTTCACCACTTACCCATACCGTTTCGTTTTTTTTTTTTTTGGTTTTTCGAGACAGGGTTTCTCTGTGTATCCCTGGCTGTCCTGGAACTCACTTTGTAGACCAGGCTGGCCTCGAACTCAGAAATCCTCCTGCCTCTACCCATACCGTTTCGTTGAGGCTTGGTCAAAATTGTCTGTGAACCCCACATCCATAATTCTAGTGGTTCCACGAATAGCTTCCCCACCCTGCCCTCAGGTGCTTTCTCTCCTTGGCCCCCAGAACTCCTGTCTTCCCGAGTCCTTTTGCCAGCTAACTCTCCTTCATCTCTTCTGAGAATCTCCTCTTCTTGCAGTGGTCCAGTGACAATGGGTGTCACCTGTATACTTCCCCCATGACTTAAGTAGCAGTCACACTCGACTTCCTGCTGAGATAACTGGAATAAGCCCAGACCTCCTGAGCATCTCTAAAATCTTCAGCACCCCAAAGTAAGCCCCCTCAATTTCTACCCCCCTTGTGCTTGTTATCTTACTGAGAACCTTGCCTGTTAGAGCTGGGGCTGAATCCCTAATGGTATCCCCATTTCTCCTGCTCACGCTGAACGACCTGGTCAGGTCTTCTGGATTTAGAGATGAGCTGCTAGCTGTCATTGGTTCCAGGAATCTGTCAGGGAGGAAAGGATCCCCAAATCACTACTTGTCCCTTGAAACCCACAGCCTGTTGGTCCTTCGAGGTGTAGTATATAGCAGCAATGTTGTATGTTGCAGGCTAGGATTCCCTCAGGGAAGACTGAGGTGTCCTGATGCCTTAGCTCACTTCCTGCAGCCCTGTGTGCTGCTCCTGGAGAGGGTTCTAAAGATGCCAGTGGTAGCCTTGGCTGCTTACCCTCCGGAGATGACTTCTCCATCCTTCCTGGAAGGGATACGACTGTTGGCTCTGCAGGTCGGCTCTTCGGCAGGTCTGAATGGGGCTCTGTTCTGAGGAACTGCTGGGGGCACAGCTCAAGAGAGCATGTGTGTGAGCATGGGTTTCCACGACCCCCACCTGGAAACCACTCCTGGCCTCGCCCTAGGAATAAACACTCTGTGGCCAGGCAGGCTGACGTGTTGGCGCCTGTGTCCAGGAGGTGCCCGGCGGGCGTTCCCTACATGTGGCAGGCTCCAGGGGTGTGCTGCCCATTTGGCCCTGGGTTCTAAGACAACCATTGTCCTCCTGCCAGATGGGCTTCCCTCCTCCCTCCACATTTTCTGTGTCCTCTCCCAGGGGCTCCTATGGAGAGGACATTAGTGACCATTGGCTTCTGCCCCTTTAAGAAGCAGCCCAGGTAGGGGACACCATGATTAACGAGGAGTGTTAGGGGATCTGTATGGTAAAAGGAACCACTCAAAGCTATGTAGCCTCTGGCAACTTTCTTAATCTCTCTGAGCCTTGATATCCTCTGCTTTAACAATGGGGCTACTGGGCAGACTCTCTGGGGTACTTTTAAGGAGAGAGTCTATTTGAAATGGCTCCGGGGTAGGATTATGGTATTCATGGGATCACTACCTTGTTCAAAGATTCAGAGTGGAGGGACCCCCAATTCCTTCACCTGGGAAGACTGCTGCCTCCCGTGGTGCTGTGGTCACCTTCACTGCACTCCATTCACTGTCTTGACACTCATGAGTAGCTATGATTTGGACAGACAGATATCATATCTACTATTCATCAGTGCAGTTGACACCAGGGCATTCTAGATTCTTCCAGACAGAACGTAGGTGCTTAGTATGAATCTTGCGTCTAAAGCTAGAAGTCTCTGTCCACTTCATTCAGTGTGGTCTAGCCTGTGCCTCGAACCCTCCCACAGGGAGCTCTGTTGGCAGGGCAGTCCACTGATGGTGGGAAGCAATAGCCCCCTGACCCAGAGTATACCCTGCTCCTCCAAGCCCACGTTCAGATAACTTAAGAGTTCTGGGGAACAGCCTGGAACCCGTATCGTCCTGCGCCCCCAGATGACATGTTCCAGGGTCTGCAGACACTCTGGGTTGTCACGTCTTGGGGAGGAGCATTGAGTTCTCCCTGCATCAAGTAGGTAAAGGCCAAGGACTATGCTAAGATCCTGTAGGACACAGGGCGGTCCTGCAGCAAACTGTGGTCTAAACTCCAGGCCATACTGCCAGCAGTACTGGGGTGGAGAAACCCTGCTTTAAACTAACATCCTCCCCAAGGGCGTGCCAGGCCCAACAGAGGACTCCTTGTGTGGGTTTCTTACAGTTTTTGAGACTAAGCTTAGTGGAAGAAGCCGTCCAACTCCATGTCCACGTGACAGCTGAAACACGAAGCTTTGCACAGGAACCGATAAAAACTTGGATATGCTTCTTCCATCCACAAACTCATTAATTAACACCTACCAGGCGACGGCCGGTCCTGCTAACTACTCGAGATTCCTAGATACTGTGAGATGTGTGTGCTCTTGGGGGCCTTATGAATCTGAGGAGTGTGTAGCATGAGGATCTGAGGAGACTGGGAAGGGGGATGGGCTCCACTCTTCTAGGCCCAGCATCCTTCCAGGCTGAGAGCGGCCTGCTGTGCAGGAGAGCTGTGCTTTTGGTCTCTGGGCCTCCCGGAGAAATTCTTGGAAGGCAGAGGCTCAAAGTCCAGCCTCACAGCCATTAGTGGCCCGTGTTTGTGACGTGATATGAAGTATTGCAGATTCCCAGCCTCAGTTTCCCAAACCTGCCCAATCTGCACCTCATCCAAGTGATGTGAACCAGGTAGCTTGAGGCTGTGCTGAAGGCCGGAAGTCCAAAATTGATTTGGACAATGTAGGCTCCCTTGGGAGGCCTGCGGGGACCACTTGTTGGCATTGTGCCTCCACTGTCTTGGCTTCTCTATCTCTGTCTCACTCCTTATTCTCTGCGTCTCTATGATACCATCGTTTCATGAAAGTCCATCCAATCGCCCAGGAAAGCCCACCCATCCCCCAGGAAAGCCTGCCCATCCCCCCCTAGGAAAGTTTACCCTTGACCTCATTTTAACAGCTCCCATGTAATGAGGAGGGGCATTAGGACCCACATAGGAAAAAGGAAGATAATAGGCTGACTACATAGCTTGTGAGTGACTCCTTCTTCCATATCCCCCCCCCCCCCGGGTACCTCTGTTCTCTAAGGATGCCCCTCTACCTGGGTTGTTTATCAAGTTTAAGCAATAGCCACAAGTCCAAATGAGGTCACATCCTGATCTTCTGTGCTGACATAAATTTGGGGCAAATTGTATCCAGCCCAGCACACTTACCCAGAAGTCCACTCAGCTAAACTCCCTTCACTAAGAAAAACAGACCCCTGGTATCCTGCTTCCTGCCCCACAGTGGACCCAAGTCTGGCTTGGGCAGAGACCGTAATTCAAAGGGAGAGCTGCCTGGATTAGTCAGTCTAAGCTGCTCCAAGGACAGAAGAAGGGTACCCAAGTGGGAGTGGAGATGGGACTGGCTGGCCTGGGGGAGGGGACTGTTTGTTTTCAGGACAATAAATGCCTCTTGATGGGTTGTGGTTTACACGGGGGCCTTGATGCCAGATCGAGTAGTCTGCATTGATTGCATGGCCACAAAGCCTGTCGCAGAAAGGAGAGGAGCTGGCAGGGGAGCCTGATGACCTGTCCCCAAACCGCCTCCCAGGCATCCTCAGAGGTGTCAGGAAAGATGCCGAGTGAGGATCAGAGCTTTCAGGGTGGCTGCCCTAGAGAGGTCCTGGGCACTCCAAGTTATGACAGCTCTGAGTTTGGGCCCTGAGGCTCCCCTCCCCCAGCCCCCACCCAGGGTGGGCAGAGGCCAGGAGGCCTATTGGGAAGGAATGTAACGAACAAATTAAAACCCTTGTTAGCAGCAAGGATAGGGCTTTGGAAGATCAAGGGAGCAGGGGCTTGGGAGACAGCCACTAATTTAATGAAGAGGATGAATTCCAGATGTGGTCTCTGACCAGTACACAGCTGCTGTCCTTGGGCACTTGAGAAAAACCCTGGACAGAGAGGGAAGGAAGCAGAAGGACCAGGCTGTCCAAGACTAAGGTGAGAGGGTCAGCATCTCCTCTGCTTCCAACACAAGGGACCAGTGTCCAAGAAACACAGATATCGCCATATACTTGTGGCTGTTGATGCAAGGACCACCACAGTTTGAGGAAGTGTATGGTGATGGAGTGAGGCTCCAAATGCAGCCTTGTTTCTAAGTGGATCCATATCCTGGAAACTTCATCATCAACCGCTGATGACCCATGGGCATGGGGGTTGTCGATCTATGTACGGACGGGGCTGCCCACTTCCTGCACTGGAAGAACTCCCAGGGACAGCTGAGAAGCCTTCAACCCCCACGCTGGAGACCACAGGCTCGGCTTCCTGGAGGATGAGAGAAAACTAGTTGCTGGCAGGGTCTGGGGAGGAGTCAGTCTGACTCCATCCTAGGTGGAAGCAAGAGGGGTAGCTGGGGGATGGGGGGGGGGGAGACACAGAGCTGAGCAGCACTTGAAGGGAGAGAGAAGACAGATGTGGGTTCATGCGTGTATCCCTCCCTTCATCCCTCTCCCTCCTCCCTCCCCTTCTTCCCTCTTCTCTCTCTAAGCCTTACAACGTGCAAATCACAGACCAGGCCCGTGGTGTGGGAGGCATAGTACAAAATCTCCAGTCTTTGCCTTCTAGAAGCTTCTACGCCTGCTAGACGATTCCAGTTGGGGGAGAGGGGGACCATCTAGGGGAATGCAACACTTCCGGCTTGCTCCATAACCAGGAAGTTCTGCTTGAATTTTCACAGACTACTAGGTAGCACACAGGTGATTTTGCTGATCTGCCCTCAGGGACCTAGCAGCTGCTTATGCCACCACCACCACCGCCAGATGTGCCAGGTGTGGGCTGTGACAGAAGGGGCCCCAGCCATTCCCAGGTCTCTCCCTGCCCTCAGTTTCTCTCTGTCGTCCATGCACGCTCTCCCTCCTGCCCTCCCCCTCTCTTCTCTACCTTCATGCCTCTGTTCCTCTCCATCTTCCCGTCTACATGCTTCTACCCCTTCCTCAGGTCCTCACTCCTCTCCCCTCCCCAAATAAACCTCTTTTGCACCAGGTCTGTTGCAAAGGGTACATCACTCAGGGGCATGCCACAGCACGGACCCACCAAAGGTAACCCCCCCCCACACACACACACACACTGCATTGTATTTCATAATACTCGGGACCTCTTTACATTTTTTTTTACTTAGGCATTTCTGAAGCTCAGGAATAGTTCAGCTGGTAGAGTTCGTACTTAGCAGGCACAAAGCCCTATGTTTGATCCCCAGCACCACATAAAGCAATATGGCGGCACCTATACCCTATTCCCAGCACGCAGGAGGCAGGTGCAGAAGGACCAGAAACTCAGAGTCATCCTGGGCTATATACAGAATTCAAGGCCACCCTGGGACACATGAGACTATGTCTCAAATAAAATTTTCTTTTTATGTTGCCTTTAATTTTTGCACCCAAGAGGCAGAGGCAGGTAGATCTCAATGAGTTCAAGGCTGGCCTGGTCTACATACCAGTTCCAAGCCAGACAAGACCTTGTCTCCATTTTTTTTCTTTATAAAGCAAGGAAGGAGAGGGAAGGGGGGAGAGAAGAGGGAGAAAGGAGACCCTTCAATGAAGAAGAAGAAGAAGAAGAAGAAGAAGAAGAAGAAGAAGAAGAAGAAGAAGAAGAAGAAGAAGAAGAAGAAGAAATAAACTGGAGCCATTGATACCCAGTCTAGAAATAAAGGTGATAGCCAGACAGGTTCAAAACTCACCCAAGACCTCACTGTGATTGAGGTCCCCTCACCTCCAGGATCTGCACCCTGCCTGCCTTGTGGTGACACTCGGGTAGATTTACCACCCCAGTGATGCCATTTGGAGCCTCAGCTACCCAGGCCATACCCAAGCCTCGCACTTAACTGGCAGCTTCCTGTCCTGGAGGGTCATTTACTGACAGTGACAGGTTTCAGTGATGCAGCTTAGTAAGTGGTTTCTATAAAGAGCAGAGCCTTGTCCTCCTGGAGGGAGAGGCGGGGGTTGGGAGCAGGGGTGCAATCAGGAGAGACGGGCGCTATCAGAGTTATGGATTTTATTGAGTCATAAGCAAGGCTGGAAAATAAACAATTAAAATTGGTCAGAGCATGGGGCTGCTGGGCCAGCTGGCTGACTGGCCTGTGAAAGAAGAAAGGCCCTGACAGAGCTACCATGGAGTATCTTTGTGACCTGACTCAGAGGAAGGCACGGGCTTAGGGAAGCTCCCCGCCCTCCGTCCCTCTAGCTGCAGGACTAACCTCTGAAGACATTTGGATGGCCTAAAGTCATCAAACAGTGGGGGGTGAGGGGGGAGAGCTGTGGGAGGCTGTCCTCACATCCCCACCCAGGGGGATGCACAGAAGTTCTTCCTTTGGGACATCTATGTGTAATTCTTCACTGGGTCACCGGTTGACTAGGTAATATCTGAGTAGCAGTTAGAACCCCGTTGAGCCTCTGCCCCGGGATCTGTAGCTTTAGGGAGAACATTTGGCCAGGTATGGATGCTGTTAAAGAACAAGAAACAAGCCGAGCAGAAACCAGACCGGAAGTGCTAGTTCACAGAGCTGTAGAGACAGGCAGGCAGAGGGAGTCTGGGAGAGGCTATACTAGAGTCCTGAGAGCTGGGACCAGAGCTTGTTGGGGACATCGTGGGCCCAGTTAACTCTCTGGTTCCATGCTCAGGGGAGATGCTGGGAAAGGTTGTCTATAGCAGGGAGCCGTTTACTATACTGCTTAGTAACATAGAAGTTAAATTCTCCATCAGAGGGCCCTGAGTATCTGCTGAGAGTCCACTGCAAATGTGTCTCCTGTGTCCAGAACCCAGACATTGAGATACCCCTGAGCTGGCTTCTCCAGACCTTGCTTTCTGTCCAGTCAGATAGAGAGAACGAAGGCCTGCCTAGGCACAGCTTGCATGTCATGGGACCTGTGAGATGCAAGGATTAACATTATTGCAAAAGAAGTCAGCAAGGAGGAATACAGAGAAGCCAACCAAACAACCAAACAAAACAAAACCACACACACACACACACACAGGAGAGCCTGGGAATGACTCAGCTGAAGACAAACATGGACCCAGGTATAGTGCAGGGGATGAATCAAGAGCTGTTGAGCCTGGCTTCCAGGCTTGATACAGGGGACCTAGTGAGGAGAAGAGATGCCCCCTGGGCCCCAGGATGTGCAACAACCAGGGTTCCCAGAAGGCAGGGCCTCAGAGTCCTCTGTGAGCCTTTTCAAGCAGGGCATAGACAGAGACAAAGGTCCCCCTAAGGTCAAGGTCAGCCCCTCTGTCACAACCAGCCTGATCTCCCTCCTCCACTCCAAAGCAGCAGTCTGTGCCAAGGAACTGTTGCCAGAGATCTACCATGGGGCAGGTCACTCGTGAGCGTGATGGGCGGGGTGTTGGGAAGGCTGGGACCAGCCATCTCTGCCTCCTCCTTCTGGTATGTAGGGAGCATCAGAGACAGCTGGAATCTCAGAGAGAGGGAGTGGGGAGGTGGGGTGTACCTGGCCACAGGCTACCAGAACATGGCACAGGGGTAGGGGTAAGATATGCCACCAGCCATCGCTTTCTATCAAAGGCCAGAACAGGAACGGAGAAGCTAGAGTCTGCACATAAATGGTCACACACATGTGAGTACGTGGGTGAGTGAGTTGTGTCATGGCAGGTATAGTTGTGTCTATACCTCAGTCAATCTGTATGGATAAAGAACTAAGTCTCCCAGAGGTTAAGTGTTGTGACCCATCCAAGGTGTCCAAGCCAGGTGCTCAGGCATGTTCCCTGGGGATGGGAGGAGGGAGGAAGACATCCTCTGAGTCATCCAACTGAGTGAGGAGGCAGTTTGGGTAAGACAACCGCTCACCCAAATGCTGGTCCCTACACCAGGTGGCGTCTCTCGTGTTGTCTGTCCAGACATCCTGGTGGGCCAAGTTCCAAAGCCACCAGAATCTGTGTGGCTTCCTATCAGGCTTCTCTCTGTCAATGAGAGGCCAACATGTCAACACATGCAAGATCAGAGGGGCTGCTTGGGTATGGAGACCAGGAAACCTCTGAGTTGATAAATATCCCCCTGAGCCATAACCTCTGATATCTACCGTATCACAAGGGCTTCCCCATCAGCCCACCTGGGCTGGGTGCATAACACCTCCAACTGCGTGGTGACCATTCCAGATGGCAGAGAACCCAGAAGCACTTCAACCCGCCCTTTCCCTTCCCTTCCCTCCTGGATACCCCTATGCATTCCAAAAGGGACAGGCTCTTGCCAGAACTTTGGGGATAGAGGCCAGGCCTCCTCAGACAGCCGTCTGGTTCCTATCATCTAGAGCTCCCTCAAGTTATCTTCCTGCCTATTCCCGAGACCTTTGGAAGCAACTGGGACCAGTTGGCACTGGCCAAGGGTCCCAGGCCGATATTACTGACGCCACACCTCATCAGGAAGTGGCTTATAGAACTAGGGTCCAGACGAAGAGTTGGCTTTCCTATGTTGACCCTCTCAAGTTTTCAGGGTATGTCCTTCCCATGCCGAGCTGAGGAACATAGAGGCAAGGGGTGAAAGCCAGGGAGATAAGAGCCACAAGGGTGAAGGCCACAGGGGCGAGGCCACAGTGACAAGGGCCACCGCAGTGAGAGCCTTAGAGGTTAGTACCAGCGGCAAGAGCCACTGAGATCATAGATATGGTACTGAGGGCCACAGAGCCCAGAGTCATGGAGGTGAGGACCATAGAAGTCAAAGCCCACAAGTTCAGTTCTGTGGAACGCTGCAGGGTTGGTCTTTGTATACCCTAGTCTCCTTCCACTTCCATTCTGCCACATGCCAGCACTGTGCCCAGGGGTCTGTTGGCACAGGATCAGTTAGGATTTAGAGGGCAAAGAGGCAGATCAGGATCAGCCAGTGGAGTATCTATTTCCATCCTGGGGCTGGATGTCTCAGCCATTAAAAGCATCTTAGCTGCTTCTCCAAAGGAGCAGAGTTTAATTCCCAGCATCCGGATGGTAGCCCACAACTATCTGTTACTTTTCAGGATATGTCCTTCCCATGCAGACCTGAGGGGCATAGAGGTAAGGGGTGGGAGCGATGGCACTGCCTCCTGCCAGAACGATCCTCCAACACCCACCTCTCCGCTTCTTCTTCCCACCTGACCCCTGATATCTGTCACACCTATGGCCTTTCCCGCTCACAAGCACAACCACACAGGTCTCAGGAACACGCCAGGCCCCTTGGTACAGCCCGCCTTGGCCCTGCTCTGCTCCTCCCCAATGCTTGTCTCCACCCCTTTCCCTTCCTGGGTGGCTCACAACATCCCTGTTTCTCCATCACCCACTCACTCAGCAAATGCAAAGGAAAGTCTCAGGCACCAGGCATGGGCCAGGAGCTGAGGGGCAACTAGGGACAAGAACATATGTTCAGCACATGACGTCGGCCTTCTTCTGGTCAGGAGATCCAACAGAAGAGAAAAATGAAATTTATGCACCATGGATGCTGATAAGACTTGGGGGAGATGAGGCTGTGTGTGTGTGTGTAATGCACTTGTATGCTTGTTTACATAGTTGTAGTACTAAGGTTTGAATGTGTGTATTTGCTTGTCATCTGTTTGCATGTGTGGAGTGCATGCATTCATTTAAATGTATGTATGTTGTATGTGTGTAGTCCGTATGCATGAATTTAAGTGTGTGTGTGTGTATGTATGTATGTTTGCATGTGTGTAGTGCTGCGTATGCATGTTTTTGGACATGTGTGCTTATATGTGCGTTTGTAAGTGCACCTGGGTATGGTGCATGGTGTGTACTTGTTCACTCACCCAGCTTCTAGAACACGTAATGCTCTCTCCCTTCCCACCCCGCACGGAAGCACAGTTGTGTCACCTCCAGAGCAGCGGTTCTAACCTTCCTAATGCTGCGACCCTTTAATACATACAGTTCCTCATGTTGTGATGATCCCTGACCATAAAAGTATTTTCATTGCTACTTCATAACTGTAATTTTGATACTGTTAGTTTTGGAAACAGAGGTTTGCCAAAGGGGTTGTGGCCCAGATGTGGCCCCGATGCTGAAAGCCAGTATTCCAGTCTAATGTAGCTGCCACTACAGTATAAGAGGAGTCTAGTAACTGACCTACCCTAGTGTAAGCAAATCCTCAACACCATTGTTCTCTTCCTGTCCAGCATAACGAGAGGCAGCGAACGTGGACAGTTCACAGAAGTCCATGAGACAGTGGAGCTGGATCACCGTAAATGGATCTGATCTGGATTAGCATCCCAGGCTTGCTTCATTACCGTGAGCTGTGGGGCATCTTCTTGGCCTTGCTTTTCCCTTCTACTAAATGGGTCACCACAACCCTCCTTGTAAATCCTCTATGAGAAGCCAAGAAGCCAATGAATGCCCTGTGAATGACACAGACCTGAACATGCACCCGGAGAAGGAAAGACACTGGGTATGAACTGGGAGGTTGAGCAAGGACCTTTCCAAGACCCTGCTGTATACCCCTCACCTCTAGGGAGAAGGAGAGCAGAAACAGACACGAGTTCACATCACAGGCCCAGGTCCCTATGCAATTTAATAACCTCTCATGCCTCACCTCCTGGACGCCTTTCAGCTAATCCAGTTAACACCCGCAGTGATCCGATTACTCTACTCAGTGTAAGAAACCCCAAATCTCATCATTGGGCAAATACACACGTGGCAGGGATTGGGGGTGTTCCAGAGCAGGGGTTCAACACTGATCTGCATCAGGGACCAAAGTCCTCAGTCACCAGCCATCTTTTCCAGTCTCCTGGACAGAGAGAGTGCTGTGTCTGTTACCCAGAATCTCAAGCACTCACTTTGTAACATCTGGGGCACCCTCTCCGATCCTCCAGAGTTGTCCTGGGTAGAGCTCCTTAAGTAGTGAAGGGGGTCAGGCTGTGGGGTGCTCCTGTGGGTACCCGACTTGCTTGGACTTCCAGGGACACCTTGAAATCCAGTACTCCCTGCTGTCACTAGACATAGGTCACTTGGGAGGTCCTAGAGCAGGAGCCAGCCCCCTTGAAGAAAGATAGTCAGATCCAGGGCAGAAAAGGTAGGTGGGACCCTGGTGCACATTTAGGGAAGTCTTCCCAACCTCCAAGTCTTCCTGGGTGTGCAGTAGACTCCCCTCATGCAAGGTTTCACTTTCCATCAGCTGAGGTCAACCACAATCCAAAAATATGAAATGGAAATTTCTAGAAATAAACAACTTACGTTGTAACTAGCTTCCAGCACAGTATATTGTTACAGTTGCTCTTCTCTGCCGTTTGTTATTGCTGGCAAGGGGAGACAACTGTAGGCTGAATGTGTAGATGGGGCTGACTGAACTCAGCTCTCTTCCTGACCTCTTCTTGACACCCTGAGCAGGGTACAGCAGGCCCTCCCTGGGTGCCCATCCCTGTTCCCATGCCAATGAGCAGGATGGTTTAGACACTTGGGTCCCAATCTTGCTGCCTCCCCTCCCCTGTCCTCCCTCCTTCCCGGCTTGGCTCAAGGTGATAGCTCCTAGAGTCCCCAATTAGATTCCAGACAGCTATATTCCTGTTAGGCAGCTCACCAGGCAGGAAGCCGATGAGGACAGAAGGCTGGAGGGTGTCAGGGGCATGGCGAGGAGACGACCACAAGCTCTGTGAGGTTTCCCTGCTTCAAAAAGAAAAAGGACCTAGACTCCACTACTCCCTCTAGGCTGTGCTCCCAACCCTTTGCGACCATTCTTATCCTGCAAACTTGGCTCTTAACTCGTTCTAATTGCACAGGCAGAACCCGGCTGGCAGGTTCAGGACAACCTCGTGAAATCAGTCTCCCATTGTACCCTGATGGAGACCCAGGGCCTTGGTCATTCTTAGCAGCCCAGGTGACAGCTACTTGCTCAGGCTTGGCTTAGGACAGCCATATGTGATTTCTTCAGGCTAGCAAGCATGGTCTTCCTCTGTGTTGTATGAGCTGTGGGGGGCGGGGAGGGGGAAGATGAGCTGGAATCTAGGTTTCAAGCTGAAGAGACTCATCTTACACATGACAGACTGAGCTGGGCTCGCTGGTGGTACATCCTCTGTGGTCCTGGAGAGGCCAAGCCTGCTCTTGGTTGCTTGTGGTCTCTAATTGAGCCTATAGTGCATTTCCCAGGCCATGTCCATCTTCTTGCTGCCTGTTTCTCACCTGTAGGGCTCCCTGACTGCCCTATGGTAGCTGTCCTTGGAGACTGCCCTTTGCCCCTTAGTGGGAACAGACGAAGCAGACCCAGACATCATGGTGCCCTCTGCACTTGTACCATGGTCTAGTGTAGTAATTCTCAACCTTCCCAATGCTAGGACCTTTTAATACAGTTCCCCATGTTGTAGTGACACCACCCCCCAAGTCATACAATTAGATTTGTTGCTACTTAGTAACTGTAATTTTGCTACGGTTATAAATCATAAATGTGTTTGCCACTGGTCTGGGGTGACCCCCTGTGAGAGGGGTCGTTGGACCCACAAAAGGCCAACCATTTCTCTAATGCACTGTGACCTCCAGATACATGGGATTCCAGCTCAGTCAGGTTCCAGGCACATTTGCATGGCCAATATACAAAGACTCATCTTTTCTCTCAATGATTTCTGTTTAAGGTGTGGGTGAATATGGGCTCCTGTGTGCCTGTGAGGACAACCTCTGGTGTCAGTCTTTATTTTTTACTTTGTTCGACACAGGGTTTCTTGCTCTAGGCTACACGCACCAAACTAGCTGGCCTGTGGGCTGAAGTCTCCTATCTCTGCCCCACAACTTGCTTTAAGAGCATGGGGTTGCTGACACAGGCTACATGACTGGTTTTATGTGGGATCTATAGATTTGAACTCGGGTTCTTGGACAGTAAATGGCCTACTGAGCCATCTCCCCAGTCAGGGACTAAGCTGTTAGCATAGACATGCCCCCAATATTTCAGTTATATCCCACATTCCACTCATACACTCCCCAAATCTAGTCTGTGCAGGCCCCAACCCCCACAATCCGGGGTCTGGTAGGAGTTATCCCTATGGGTCCTGTATCTCATATGGCTAATCTGCCTGGCCCTTTATGGAGTCTGGGACTAAAGAAGCTTGGACCTTACAGGGGAAGCGAGATAGATAAGAAAGCAGACATGACACCCCAAACTATCTCCCGTTACTTGTAGATGCCTGTGACCTCAGTGGAGGCTAACCTTTCTCTGCAGCATGCGCAATGTGAACAAGCCCAGGGCACATGGTCCCAGTGAGCGACACCGTGCTGGGTGGAGCCCTGGGATTTAGGGTCACTGATCACCACTGCACTATCAGAATATCCCAGCGTGATGAGCCAGGGTTTGAAGAAGCAGTCAAGAATCTGATAGAACAGAGACAACCACTCCACGTAGCAAATGGTGCTGAGTCTCTGCCCTTGTTCTCCATGATGGGCAAACCCAGCTCTGCCTTGCTGACATGTACCCTGCAGGACCCTTGGGCTTTCTGGCATTGTCCCCCACTGGGGCATCAAGTGCCTGGGAAGGAGGGGCTGGTTGTCAGGTTGTCAGTTCTCACATATTCCTGGTACTCAGCCGCATTCACACACATGCCCAGATTCCGGGAACAGCCTCCCACCCGACCCTCTGATCCAGGCTCTCCCCTTCCATCCTTCGCGCAGACAGCTGTCCAATTCATCTCGCTAAATGTCCTCTTTCATCAAACGCCTGCCCCTTCTCAAAGGCTCCCACCACTCCCTGGTTCCTATGGAGCCAAGACTCTGATTGCCATCACCTTTCAGAAGGCTGCATCCTCCAGTTTCTGCATTCTTGCCAGAGGCCTGGTTCCCCGCCTCCCCACCCTTCCCCCCCTCCCCCCCCAGGCCCTCTGGCCATTGGAAAGAGGCCACTTTCAGAGTGGAACGCACACATTGGCAGGTGCTGCTGATGACAGCTGCCTGCCTTCTCTTTAAGGCTCTCCCTCCTCCGGTCCTTTTGCAGTTCACCTGATTACAGCAAGGACAAAGACATCATTAGGTGCTAATGGCACTGCACTCAGTACCTCGGAAGCACCTGTTAATCCCCAGCCTTGTGCAGGCTGACTGTTCAGAACCCAGCACACAGCCAGGGGTGAGGCTCCCTCACCACTCCGCCCATCTGCCAGCTTGCCCACCCACCTGCTCTTGGGTCCCAGTCTCCAAGGACCAGACCAGAGCTGCCAGCACCAGCCAGCACCACCTTAGAGCATTGAGAACAGAGAGGATGCTGGGGGTTTTCCATGTGTTTCTCTGGTGGTCTTTACCACGGCTGGGTGGCAGACAGGAGTACCGCTATTTCACCGACTAGGAAACTGAGGCTTGGGGAATAAAGGCCTCGGCTAAGACTCACAGTCCTCTAGTCAGCAGAGTGGGATGCAGGGCCACATCTGTCTGGCTTCAAGGTTACCTTCCTGGCTGCCAGCTCTTGTCTGTGTTGAGCTGGCTTTCTTTCTTTCTTCAACTCTGTAACTCTGACCTATACCTCAAAGCCCAGATAGATCCCCAAGACCCTCACTTTCTTTCTCTCTCCTCTCTCTGTTTCCAGTGGTCTCAAGAACCTGAAACTCTGCACATTGGGAGAGACCAAAAAAGATACTAAGACACTAACACATACTGTTTGTGCATGCGTGTGTGTGTGTGTGTGTGAGTGTGTGTGTGTGTGTGTGTGTGTGTGTGTGTGTGTGTGTGTGTATGTGTGTGTGTGTGTACAGCAATCTTTCCAGAGCTGAAGGGTCCAGTTCTTAAACATCCTCCAATCCTCCTATCATACAGTGATACAACTGTATTAAAGAGGAGTATACAGTAGGCACTGACTAGACAGACTAAGGGGTCAAATAGTTGCAGCGTCTTGCTTTAATAAATCACTGCATACAACCAAGCCTCTCTCGGCTGTCATACTATGTGCAGGATGAGGGATAAACCAGCCACTCTAGCTTCAGTGACTCCAGTCCTAATCCTATTCTTCCACTCCACTGGGGCACCTTCCACAAGGTCTCTGTCCCCTCCTCTGACAGAGATCACGCAGAGAGCCCACTTGAAGAAGACTGTACTAGAGCAGGATGTGGGCTTATCTGGGTGCAGCGCCTGTCATTCAGAGAGCTCCCTGGGTCTTCCTTGTGTCGAGGCTCCACCATGGAACCATTCTGTCTTGACCTGTGAGGACTCTAGAGGGGTCTGCGGCATCCCACCTCCCTTTAATGTGAGTTACAAGGCACCCCAGCCCCAACCCTGCCGCTCTTTGGGGCAGAGCATCCTGGGAAGCAGTATCGTGGAAACTGAAATATCTCCAGACATTACCAAGTTTCCCCTAGGGCCAAAGTGAGCCCTAATAAAAACCAGTACCCGACTTCCTGGTCCTCCAATCTAAGGGCGCACCAATGTCTCCTGAATGATTCTTTAAACCTCACACTCCCAAGCCCCGCCCCACCCCCAGAAGTCCAGCATTCATTCTTTAGGGATTCCACAGGACCCTGCTTTAAGAACCACTGTGCAGGTGTCTTATGAACCCAGTTGGCGTCTGGCGGTGGCAAGACAAGATACCAAGCTGCAGCCTGGACAGAGAGCTGACTCCCTGGGAGTGTGCAAGATTACAGACTAACTCTAAGACCGGCAGATAAGCAAGAGCCACAGACTTAAAGGATAGGAAGAACACACGAAGGGAGGCAGCTATGTGCTTAGAAGGAGCCCGTTCAGGAAAATAGGCGAAGGCAGATCCAGAGAGGTCAGGGTTGGGGCAGCTGAGGAGGGTCGTTTGTGGAGGAGCTCAGGGGCTGGACGGCTCAGAGCCAGATGGAAAAGTGGATTGCCTGGGGCCAGCAGAGCCCTCAGCAGAACGCTCTACCTGAATGGAGAGTCATCAGCTCTACAAGTGGCTGGATGTCTCCTCTGTGAATGGCTAGATGAGTCCAGGCATGGGAAGCAGAGATAATATACAAAGATACCCCTCATCATCGAGCCAGGGGACAGAGATAGACATACACCCGCGGCTGCTCAGGAGAGTGGCATGCCCGGTGACCCAGGAGACAGGCATGCCATGCGTAACCCGGGGGCAGTGACGGTGACTTGGCTGCTACACAGTGGGGATGGCTGCGGTGGCTTGACCCAGCTCTGCCCTGACACAAATGGCTCTGGGATCCACTTCTATCCTGTGGCTTGGGGACACACAGCCAGGTCAGAACTTAGTGGTAGGTTCAAGCCAGCCAGCTTGAGGGGCCTATTCCAGTGACCCCAGTCTCCATAGTCCCAGAGACAGAATTTCAAAAGCAGGAATTTGAGTCAGAGACTACGCCAACTCGTGGCTAGCCGGATGCCCCCCCCCCCCCCCGTGTGAGTTATGGACGAGACAGTCTCTTCCCTAGCAGCTATAAACCAGACATAGTCCTGAACCTGTTGCTTGGGACATTTTATCTCTCACTCTAAAGCTACAAGAGACATTATCTACCCTTCTGTACGGAAGGCAAACCAGAGAGTCAGTGTAACTGTTGGAAAGCGGCTGAGCTGGAATTCCACCCAGACCCACCTCTGAAGACCGTGCTAAATGTGCTTTTTCTGCCTCTTAAGCGTTTATGTTCCTGCCACATCCCCTCATAGAGATGTCATGAGAATCAGACAGGACAGATCTGAGCATTACAACTCTGAGATTATAATC
The DNA here is from genome assembly GCA_036184795.1 of Tokudaia tokunoshimensis. Lineage (NCBI taxonomy): Eukaryota > Metazoa > Chordata > Mammalia > Rodentia > Muridae > Tokudaia > Tokudaia tokunoshimensis. The sequence continues at coordinate 8,079,790 of BTHU01000010.1, forward strand.
ACAGTCACAGAAGTCCCGAGCCTTCTGCTCTCAAGAGCCAGACGTGCTTGCCTCCAGACATCAGGAGATACGCTTCAGTCAGCCTGGCCAGGGGCTGGGGCTGGGGCTGGGGCTAAGACTGAGAATCAAATTGGGGTGAACCCCCAAACAGGTCCTCGCCCACCCCCACACAGTGTGCTGAAGCATCCAAAATTAAATTTCATGCCTGGCTGCACAGAGATACCAACTCAGCCCCGTGTGTTTACGGCTCGAGGAGGAGATAAGATTTGATTAAGAAGGCCGCTATTAATTTATGGAGTACGCCGGCGCGGAGGGAGAGGCTGCTTTTAATTAATAGCCAGAAGGAGTTTATGCTTTTGGTCTCAGCAAGGGGGAGAGGGCTGGGAGGCTCGACAGAGGACGGATTGATTCAGACACTCTCTCACCTTCTCTCTGAAGAGGATATAAATAAATAAAAGGCAATGGGTAGGAAGGAGAGAGGCAGGCAGTTCTGGCTCCGGAGAATGGCAGGTGGGCTGGAAAGTCAGCCAGTGGGGGGGAGAGAAGAGAGGAAGTAGGAAGAGGAAAGGGAAGGAAGGGGAGAAGGAAAGAGGAAAGCGGGAGGAGGAGGAGGAAGGGGAGGAAGGAGAAGATCTAGAGGGAAGGGAAAGAGGATTCAGTTTACAAAGTAAGCCTTTACAGGGGTGACCTTACTCTGGCTTTCCCACAGCCCCAGGAGGCAGACAGATAGTCAGTTCTAGAAGAACACAAGCCTGAGGTGGGGTGCAAACTTCTCAAAAGGGGATCCAATCGCTATTGCATCTCCCTTCCCCAATATCAATGTTACCTTCCAGATGTCGTTCCCGCCACCCACTCCTTGTCCCTGTGTGTGTAGGGACTCTACAGGGATGCCTGTAGATGTGCCCATTCAGCAAGGGTGAAACTCTGACTGTCCGCTTGGTACCTTGGAAGGTGCTTGAGTTCCCCCCCCTCCCCAACCCCCAGAGGAAATGGCAGAGTGGATGCTCAGAACCAGGAACCACGACGATGCTCAGGTGGAGTTCTGATCTTTAGCTTACAGCTACTAACTCGCCATAAAGGCTGCATGTAAACAGCCTGTTGTTTAGGGACCCTGACAAGGGAGAAGTCAGTGTATTTCATACAGACAGAACTTGGGAGGTAATTTTTCATCGGATGCCAGTTGCCGGTCACCAGTCACAGAGCGTGTGGGTACAAGGGACGGTCTCTGTGTACTGCTGGTCTTAATTAGACAAGAAATGTGGGACTTGGAGAAGCCTAGTGGCTTAACAAAGGCAAATAATTGTTCAGCGGAGTCACCTTCTCTATTACACCGTCTAGGCTCGGAGGGAGGAGAGCTTTGCTCATTCAGGCCCCCAGGAGTGGCCGCTGAGAACAGAGTGGTCAGGCTTGGTGGAGGATGGGAGGGTGGGGATCCCTGGGTGACTGAGCCTGCACACCCTGCCTGGTGGGGGAGCTCTGGCCCTGGGCCTGCCCTGCCTGTTGTTTTCCATTCCCAACACACCACACACCTAACTTACTCCTACAAAGTTTGAGATCTGAAAGGAATCCTGCGACTTCAGTTGAATGGTGCTCGGAGTGTAACACACAGATTGGCAAAACCAGCACTGGCCAGCCACATCCGAGTACCGGGTCAAGCCTAGGGACCTGCTATACAACAAACCTTCTTGGTGATCCCCATTGCCAGTCTCTCGAGAAGCAGGCTCCATTTTACAGACGGTGAGACTGAAGCCCAAAACGAATCCCCTGGGTGTCCCAAGAGCATAAAACTTGATGGCAGACATGGGTAGGAACTAGCCCTGGACAGACTCCTAACTCTCAGCTCAGTGATGTTTGTTCCAATTAAACCCTAATAGCTGCTTCCCTGGCTGTGCCAAAATGCCCAACAGGAAACAGCTAAAGGGAGGAAGGGTTTCTTTTGGCTCACGGTGAGAGGGCACACGATTCATCATGGTGGCAATGCATGGGGACAGGTGCTTGGAGCAGCTGGTCACATGACAGGAAGCAGGAAAAGATGGATGCTGGTACCCAGCTCACGTTCTCTTTGTATGCAGTGACTCGAGCCTAGGGGATGGTGCTACCCACAGTTACGGAAGGTCTCCTCTCCTCAATCTAATACAGACATCCCCTTACAGATGTGCCCAGATGTTTGTCCCCTGGCCATTCTAGATTCTGTCAAACTGGTGGCCAATCACAGCCCCCAGCAGGATGCCAAGGAAAGGGCCTATGAACCAGGCAGAGTTGGCTCCAGATCACAGCTTCCAGCTACATGGCTCTGGGTACGTTTGCCAGCCTCTCTGTGTATTGGCTTCCCACATCTTAAGTGACTGAGCAGCCTCAGCAAGCTGGCACCACAGCGTGCCGGGCAGGGTGACAGCAAGAAGTCAGCACTAGGCCACTACTCCACAATGCCTTTGGGATAGGGCTGGAGTGAATCCTGAACACAGTAGACTTTCCTCTGTCCCCTTCTTCCCGTCTTTCATCTTCCCTCAGACGCTGGCTTCTAATCAGTGGTGACCACAAATGAGAGATCGTCAGCATCCATCATGGCCAGCAAATCGCCAGGTGTCAACCTCTGAGTCCCTGCTTCTAAATCACTCTGTGCTCTGTGATGGAGATTGGAGACCGGAAACCAAAGCCAGGGATGTGCTGGTGGGAGGGCAGGAAGGGACTGTGATCGAAACGAGAGGCCCAGCTTTGGTGCAGAGCATGACACATTTGGGGAAACAGAGGCTCAGAGAGGACTTGTGGTACCCAGATTCTACATTATAGGCTCTGGCAGAGCTAACAATGGACTCCACCTTGAGTCACTCACTGGCTCAAAGTCCCCGTCCCCAGGGTGTCTAGCATATAGCTAAAGGGAATGTCTAGGTATATTCCATGGGTACCCACTGAAACTAACCCTCTGCAGAGCCTCATCCAAGCCTGAGGACAGGACAGTGTGGAGATAGACCTAGCTTATCCTCTAAGGTGGTTGCGGCTCTCTTAGGAGAAGGTAAGAAGATGCACTTCCTGGGCACAGAGCATCTGTATCCAGGATGTACTAGCAAAGTGAGCCCACCCCACCCTATTCTACTGGGACCAGCAGCCTCTTGGGGCAGGATAGCTCTGTGTATGGGCACCTCACCTGACTCACGCTGGGCCTCTGACTCCTACCCATATCACACCTGGGGACTGCTGGCTGTCCGCCCCATAACTGTGAGTGAGTGGGACAGGTTCCTCACCACCATTCCCAGCTACCCAGATCTCCCAATAGCCACTGTATAGGGGCCTCTGACTTTGGGCACCATGTCTTTTCATTGACCTGCAATGCCAATGAAACTCTGGTCATCCTTCAATGGCTAAATCCCTGTCTCCCCAGCCCCTTTGAGACACCTCTATTAAGCAATCCAGGTGTCTTTCCTGGCTGCAGCCCATCCATTGAGGTCCAGTCTGCATGCCCAAAGGGACCAATCCCCACTGACACACAGAAGCCACAAGTCTGAATAGCACTTCCCCACCCTTCCCCACCTCATCTGTATGCTCTTTTATGACAGAACCCCTGAGCCTGAAGGGGAGAGTCACAGACAGGTGATAAGGGAGCCACACCTGCCCTACCCCTCCTGGTGTGTATGTAACAATCTTAGTAGCTTCCGTTCACCAGCAGAGGTGATTCTAGGCAAGGCACAGGGCACAGGTAGCCCCTGTCTTTCTTCCTCTCCAGATAACCAGCCTTCCTCTTTGCTTTTAGGGTGAGGGAGACTGGCTGTGCCTTAAGAAAGGAAATGGGGTCCTTCATATAGACCGGGAAACTGATTCTAAAGAACCAGCCCATCTGCATAAGGGACAACCCGTACCGGCTGCTCGATATGTGCACCCAGAGCAGGACAAAACGCTGTCAAGGTTACTGCTGCTAAAGTATCTAAAGTCTGTATGAAGAGAGGCGGGTCAGTCACAGGGTTCCCTCCTTCATCCCACGAATATTTATTAAGTGACCCCTGGTGCTGTGAAGACAGAGACAGGCAAGAGACCACCCTGGTGTAGAGGGAGATAAAAAGGTTAGCTGAACACTTATTTGAGCACTCGAGGAAGTGACAGCTCTGATGATACTCTACGACCTAGAATCGGGGGCAGGATTCGAGATCTTCCCAAAGGAGGCAGTGGTTAAGCTGAGCCCTAAAGGATATATGTAGGGGTCGGGAGACAAAATCAAACGATAGTTGTCCAGACAACAGAGACAGAAAATGTGAAGGTGTAGGGGTAGAGAGTGGGGAGCTCACTATACGGGGGTGGAGGGGAGGACTGAGAGAAAATTAGTAAGGAAGAATGCTGGACTCTGAGGGGCTCATGGACGGCGGTGTGTGACAAACCGATGAGACAGACATGAACCTCCCGACCATATCTGTGCCCACAATGTGATCGTATAGTGTTGGGGAGAATGGTCTCTTGGAAGGCTTTCTGGATAGATAAATCTAGACTGCGTTTAAAGAGTAGAAGGTCATGTCCCCCAAAGGGGAGTGGCTCTGCTCCATTCCAGGGCCAACAGGCAAGAGGAGTTACAGAAGGACAGTTAAGGTCATCATCTCGCCTGGCAGTGAGGTAGCTGGGACAGGCTTGGTTGGGGTCAGGAATGGACGGGTGGGAGGGCAGGTCATTTCCCCAGAGCCTTGTCCCTTGGATGTCATCCTTTCTGGCTGGAAGGCTGGCGGGCTTCTGCATTATTAATAGTGACACACAGTAAACATTTTGATAATTGTCACAGCCACAGGCTCTGCGAGTCAGCACCAGCTGTTACCAGCATGAAGAAAAAGCGAACCGCTTGTATCTGTGCACCAGGATCCCCTCTCTCTCTACTTTATTTCTTCCTGCCCCTCATGGGTCAAGTGCATCCTGCTTCACCTGAAATGGAATGCTTTAGGAAGGCAGGGGAGAGACACTCCCCATCCAACCCCAGAGAAAGAGCTCAGCCAGGCTCCATATCTCCCTCAGTAACAGTCCCCAATAGGTTATGCTGATCTCTCCAAATAACACCATCCCCACTCCACCCCCAGCCCAGTGTCCCCTGCACAAAGTAAGCCCTGCCCTGTGGAAAGGCCCCAGGTCAAAGAGGAGTAGATTCAGGGGGACCTTCTTGTGGGAGAAGAAGGATGTCTTCCTCCTGGCGTTCTTGGACAACAGTCCCTTGCAAAGCTGATATTCTGGGACTGTAACTTCTGTAGAGTGGGTAGATACAATGAGTGATGGTGCCTGGTCCATGGGGCACCTGTGAGCCAATGGATGCCATCCTGAATGAGGAGGCCCAGTCAAGTGATGGGACCAACCGTGACAGGAGGCTTATTCAGCAGGGTGTTTACTAGATCCAACCTGAGCAGCCTCTGGATCAGAACTAAGGCCCTGAGGCATGGAAGTGAGCGTAAAGTCACTTCCCTCTGAGAGGTTTGGGAAATGGCAGAGGAAAGGAGACTGGCCTCAGGGGTGATTCTGGGAACCCAGGTAAGGCTCAGTGGTTGCTTCTGGGGCTGACTGAGGCCGGCAGGGCTCGGAGCAGCGTGAGAGCCTGAGACAGCGGAGGACTGACTAACGGGGGTTCTCTTCCATCTCCCCTCCTCAACTGCACGTGCCTTCTTCCTCCACAGTATTTTGCATACAGAGCATAAGCTTTTAAAGGTGAAAGTACTGAGAATCCCTTAAACGGAGTATGGGCATTGCAGGCTCGTGTCTATGAGGCTGACCTGGGTCTCTGGGAGCCTCTGTGTTGCAAAGAAGTGAGCTGTAGTCAAAAGCACCACCCTTGTGAAGGAAGGGACAAGACAGGGGACTGGCTCCAACTACAGTCCGTAGCTGGAAGGGGTGTGTGTCATACGGCATGCGGACAATTGTAATGGGATTTTCTCATTGAAGGAACATGGAAAAAAAGCAGGGCTCCACAGGAGAACCTGCTCCTGGCCAGGTCCAGGGAAGGCTTCTGGATTTGTTTTGTTTTGTTTCCCAAGGCAATCCTAAGTGAGATTTGTTTCTTGAGGTTCCAGAGGCTGGAAGGCCAAGACTGGAGTGTAGTAGGCTCATTTTTCTCTGACGCTCTCAGTGGCTTGCAGATGGGTACTTCCTCCCTGTGTCCTCCACAGATCAGGTCATCCCTCTGTGCCTGCCAATTCGGCTCTCCCCTCCCCCACCTTCCATGATGGCAATGGACCATTGTTATGGGCTTTAGAATGCTAGGCCAACTCTCTGACACAGCTACATCCTTAGTCCTTGTTTTTCTAAGATGGCAAATTGCTGTGTAAGTCATTTAGGCTGGTCAGAAACTCAAGGTCTTCTTGCCTCAGCCCCCAGAGCGCTGCAATCACAGGCATGCAACGAGTAGACCCAGATCAAATCTCTCCGTACAAAGACACCATCCACTGTGAATTGGGGTCCCTTCTAGTGATTTCTGCAAAGACTCCCTCTCCGAACACAGTTGCATCAGGCACTAGAACCTCTCATGAATTCAGGGGCCATGGTTCATTCCACAGCAGTGTCCCAAGGGGAAGTGCCATTTGGGCCAAGATATAAAACAGTGACTTTAAAATCAGTGGCAGAAAGGGAAATCTCCAGACATGTGGGCACTGCCTGAGAAGCCTCTGGGGTAGCTGGGGGGGATAGGTGAGGGAATGGAGGAAAATTCTAGAACATGGTGCCCATGGAGAAGGTGGACTTTGGTGAGAATCATAGTCTCTGATCCAAGTGCCTGTAACTGATGTAAAAAAAAAAAAAAGATGACCGATCTCCTTGACTGTGAAAACACTGGGCTGAAGGAAGTGGGGTGGAGGGTTTGGAGGGGGAGCAGGGGAGTCAAGTGAGAGACCCTCGAGTGGACAGAGCCGCATGGCAGCCACTGGGCCTGCGCCAGGACCTTGTGATGCATAATGAGTAAGGATCACAGAGAAGGAAATAGACACGCTGATGGGGACATTGTGGGGTCTAGAGATGTTGGCATGGCTCCTGTCCTTCTGCCTGGCCAGTGGACAATGCATGATTGAGAGGCGCACCCTGGGTAGGATGACCAGGATGAGAACATTGGGTTAGATACACAGTAACTCTTGTGCCCTGGAGATGTGTGGTAGAGATAAATGAGGCCACCGAGGCAAGAGAATGTAAATTTCAGAGGAGCCAACCACATAGAGACTGCTTTCTCTCCCCTCTGCTTCTTCAGCATTTAGGCCACTGCGAGGATACTGTCCATCCAGGTAAGATGTCCACCCTAGTTTACAGCACTGTGATTCAGATCCTCCATTTGAGAAGGATGGGTGACTTCTCCTTTCCACTAAACTCAGTTCTGGGGTCCCTAGCTTCTGCCCATACCTCCTCAGCAATGCTTTCTGAGTGTTTGTAGAGTAAATAAGTTTTTGAGTGATGGAATCTGTCCCCGAAACCCCAATACTAACAGACTTAAGCATCTTTTGGATACACTCAAGAGAAGCATTAATAGGCCTCTGGAAAGCCCTCAACCCGCAGCTAATGGTGGTTTGGGCATCCCTTTCTCTCTCCCATGTCCCTTAGCTCCAATTCTTTCTCCCAGAGACCACTTACAGGACCCTCATTCCAAAGCTCTTTAGGAGTCCTGCCTCCATTTCCTACCCGCGTCTTGCTGCAAGGGATATGCTACTTCTCGAGGCAGTGTAGGTAGGGTTGGGATGGAGCCCAGAGAGATAGATGGCAACCCAATGTCCTCAGATTGCTCAGGGACCTCCTTTGCTCAGAGCTCATGGTGCATCCGTATCGATTTAACTTGGTGTCCTTGGGGCCATGGTAATGAAGGCTAATTCTCAGGACTGCACAGAAGGTCTGGATGCCAGTGGGACAGTATTAGTGGCATCTTGTGGTTGCCAGCCAGCATGAAGCAATGTAGTTAAGGCAGAGGTTATAGCAATGACTAAAAATTTGCTGCCAGTGATGGTTGGACAAAGTCCAACAAGGCAAAGAAGACCTACACTGTTAGGCCCATAAGAAAGAAAAGGAGACATGTTTGGTCCCAAGGAGCCTGAGCTGGCGAGCATCTCCAGAGGGCATATGCAGAATCCTCAAGTGCTAGAACTGGCAAGGACCCAGAAGATAATCTCCACCTTCCTCTACCCAGAGGATGTAAGCAGCCAGCAAAGTTGGCATCGACGGTGGATCATGACTTCCACCATGAGGTCACATTAAAGCATACAGGGGCAGGATGGAGAGACAGCTCAAGCCAGCGGTGTGCTTCCTATGCAACCATGAGAACCTGAGTTCAGGTCCCCAAACCCACACAAAAAGCTGAACACAGGCAGTAGATAGCCAATACGCAAAACACTCAGGACTGGCCTTGGAGGGGTTTTTGTTTGTTTCACAAAGCTTAGTCTGGGATTTTTTTTTTAAACCTTACAGTGTTTTTTGCTTATATTACAGTTTCTGTTTTTTGTGGTTTTTATGGGAGTCCTATGTGTGCAAATGTGTGTGTCTCCACATCTGTATGTAATTCCTGTGCCTTTTTCCTTTGGTTCTTTTTTTTTTTTCTGTTCATTTGTTTGTTTTTATCCTATTCTGGTGTGTTCATTTTTTTATTTTATTTTTAGATGCCTGTTTGTTTTCTAATGAGAGAGGACAAGAGAGGGATTTGATAGATTTGAGTGGGTGGGGATGGGTGGGAAGGATCTAGGGGCAGCAAGAGGAGGGGGACCATAATCTGAATACATTGTATGAAAAAAATCTATTTTTGATGAAAAAAATTAGAAGAAATAAGAAATCTGAACTTGGTGGCTGCACTTGTGATCCCAACGCTGGTGAGGCAGAGACAGGAGGATGCCTGGGACTCTCCCGGGCAGCCTAATTTGCTTGCCAAGCTCCAGGCCAGTGAGAGATTGTCTCAAAAACAAAGTGGATGGGTCCCAAAGAGTAGCATCCAAAGTCATTCTCTGACTCACACACACACACACACACAGATACACACAGAGACACACACAGATACATACAGAGACACACACACACAGATACACACACAGACACACAGACACAGACAGACACACACACAGATACACACACACACACACAGATACACACAGACACACACACACACACACACAGAGACACACACAGATATACACAGAGACACACACACAGACACACACAGATACAGACAGACAGACAGACACACACACACACACACACACAGAGACACACACACACATACACAGAGACACACAGATATACACAGAGACACACACAGATATACACAGAGACACACACACAGACACCCACAGATACAGACAGACAGACAGACAGACAGGCACACACACACACACACAGAGACACACACACACATACACAGAGACACACACAGATATACACAGAGACACACACAGAGACACACACAGACACACACAGATACAGACAGACAGACAGACACACACACACACACACACACACACACACACGCACGCACGCACGCACGCACGCACACAGTTTTCAGAAGCCAGGATTCTGCCATCTCTAAGCACCAGGGATGCTTCTGACTAACTTAAGCCTATGGTGCAGGTCACGAAGGGTCATAAGCTCAGTGCTTGCTGCAGACCGACACCTAGAAGGCACAGGCGAAATGGCCTCCCTAGACCTGCAGCCCTAACAGTCCCCTCTGCCCTCCTGGGTCCCCCGGCTGACACCAGTACTCCCTGGCCTACCCAGCTCTTCTGCAGATTCCCTGCTGGGAACCTTCTCCCATCTGTAGGCTGCATCTTTGGAGTATCCTTCCATCCTTGCGGTATTGCCTGTTCCATCCTGGGGACAACCATCTTCACCCTCTTGCCTTGAGCAGATTCTGTTTTCATCTGTGCCCCAGAATCCCAGATCCTTGTTTTTGCCTTGGACCCTTAGCAGATGTTCTCCAGTGAATCCTTCTCCTCTATCTTGCCCATGCATCTTGTCCTGGTCCTTTCCTTGTGCCCCCATTTCATTACGAGGATGGGGTGAGCCCACAGTGCTCTTTGCCATGTGTTTCTTTACCCCCACGAGTCTGCAAGTCCCTGGGATCCAGGCCTCACTCCCAGTAAACCCCAGCCCCCAGATCTCATTCCTATTCCTCTCCCGGGCCTGACATGACTGTGCTGCAGGCATTGGGTGCACGCTCTGTCTCCCACGCTAGGATCAGCTCCTCGAGCACAGCGGTTGACTATTCATCTTTAATTCCATAATTACAAAGACAACAATCCTATCGCGCCTGCCAAGTGCCAGACACAGTCCTGAGTGCTTTATACATATTAACTCGTTTAATCCTGACCCTGCCGGGGAGGCAGATGTGATGATGACCCTGGTCTAAAGGCATAGTAGAAACACACAGGAGGGGTGAAATGACATGTGTGGCCGGCTCTGTGGCCAGAGAGAAGGGGCTTTAGCTCCAAGTGGGTCTCTTCCAGGGTGCCTCGTTCCGAGTAGCTTCAGAGGTCTGTGCAGTAACTAAGACAGACGCAGGGTCTGTGAGGGAGATATCTAGAGGTTTCTTCTAGTATAAGAATGATTTCAGGTCTAGTTAGAGCTCGGCCAGGTAGGTAGGGGTGTGTGCGTGTGTGTGTGTGGTGCATGCACATTCATCTATCTGTCTGTCTGTCTGTGTGCCTGTGTACCTGTGTGCAGAAGACAGATGCAATCTCAGTTATTGTTCCTCAAGACACTGTCCTTCCTGCTACTTGAGACAAGAACTCTTACTGGCCTGGAACTCCCCAAACAGGACCTGTAAAACTCGGGGACTCATCTGTTGCTGCCTCCCTAATGTGAGGGTTACAAGGGTGCTGCACCACCATGCCTGCCTCCCCCCCTTTTTTTTAAAGCGGTTTTGGGGATTGAACTCAGATCCTCGTGCTTGTACAACAAGCACTTTAGCAACTGGAGTAACTCATGGCTTTGAACTTGGCAGCCTCCTTCTCAGGCTAGGCAGGTTTCTCAGCTCAGCATAAGCACCAAGGACATGTGGTAGAAAAGAATAATTTGGTTCCTGGAGGACACACACACATCCATCAGATACCCAAGGCTGTGTCCAGCTCTGGCTCCTCTCATGGGGAATGAGGAAGATGGGGAATGAGGTCTGAGACCTCATCCGATCTGACACTGAGACACTAAGCAGGGGACAACTGCCTTCCTCATGGCTGATCTGTGCTACAGTGCGAATAGACTCTTGGTTGGTGTCCCCTCCAATCCCAGAGGCCTCTGGAGTGTCACCTAAGCTTCTACTCGAGAGCTGGACTTCTCATGATTTGGGAATCATCCACTTGGTCCATTTCTTCCTGAGCCATATTAACATGAGCTCCCGATACCTGACAGAAGCCATGGTGACAGGAGGTGTCTAGAGGTACGTGGGTGGAGAGGCAAGGGCTTGGCGCCAGCTTGGCATTTAATGTTTATAAATTTGGAACAAGATAGTTAGCACACCTACTGCCTCAGAAGGGAGGTGGAGAGGATGCTGCGTACCTAGGGGCTTTTGTCTCTTGGCTGACAGCAGAACCTGATGGGGAAGATAGAGTTGGTCCATCAGAGATAGCTCCACACCCCTAATTCCCCACCAGGTAGTGATCACCCAGACTTGTTACTGCTGAAAGAAGTTCATAAGCACTGTGGTCCACAGGGTTGAAAGCACAGATGGGGAAGAAGGAAGGGGTGTATGCTGCTGTACACATGTGGAAGTGTATTTGTAAGCATAATGTCATGTGTGACCTAGTCTTGCATCTCATTTGCCTCTCCAGGAAAATCTTTCCAAGGTCACTGGCTGGTGAGTCAATGAATTTGAAAATTATTAACTGTCTTATTTAGTAATCTTCTATGTACCAGGCACTGGTCTGGCACTAGGGGTTCAGGGGTGTAATGATGTAGAGTCCTTACCTTCCTAGTGTTTCCACTGGGAGGGTAAGGAGGCTGAGAATCAGAATTTCTCAGACATGAGAAGCAATGTTATCAGACACTGCAAAGGTTGGGATTTGGCTCTGTAGCCACTGGAGTGGGGGTGGCTGGAAAGAACCTTCTCTGGCATGGGGACAGTAGCCCGGATGAAGTGTGGTGAGGGGAGGCTGAGGAATCCTGAGAGCCAGGCCTAATAAAGGATCGAGCACGGTGCAGTGTGTGTTGAAATCATGAGGGAGCCCGGCAGAGAGTCTGGAAGGAAGAGAGCTACCAGACAGTCCAGGGGACTTGAACCATGGGAGTGTGGACTCAGGCTTTTGTTCTTCATAGGAGGGGAAGCCCCTGGTCATTGATATGATTTTTAAATCTGATTGAGCCCTCTGCTGCCTTGTCCTTATGTGCACAGGGATGGGGAAAGAAGCAGTACATTGGTAAGGAGGCTACCAGAGATGGTTTGTGATCCCAGTCATAGTGCCTCCCTGAGACAGCAGGGTGCTGAGCTGTGAATGTGTCTGAGATGCCTTTAGAAGCAGGTCTGGGAGAAGGTACTGAGCTGATGCACTGGGTGTGAGAGGATGAGGAGTTGGGCTGAAGTTTGGGATCCCGGTAGTGGGATGAATGGTAAAGATGTCCATCCCTAAGACAGAGAAGTCTTGGGTAGGAAGGTGACTCCGGGAGGCCAATGGACCGTTAGAATGGGCGAGAGACACTATACTTACTCTGTGGTGAGTAGTAGGTAGGGACCTGGTGGCTGAGCCTGCAGCCTGCAGAGCTGGAGTCCAGAAACCTGTCTGTCTCCTCCTTAGCCACACCATCGGCACAGAGAGGAATCCCAACCACCACCTCCAGCCAAATCTTGTGTTGTAGTTAGGCTCTACTGATCTAGACGGAAGTAGCTGACGGGTTTTCACAGGCACCAGGAAGCTATCCAGGCTGTGGCTGGCCAGAAGCCAAGGGAGGAAAAGAACCATCCCATAGCCATGTGATCAGCTCCAAGACGATAGGGTGCTGTCCCACAGTAGCAGGACCATGAGTAGTTTCTCATTCATTCATTCATTCATTCATTCATGCATTCATGCATCCATTCATTCATTCAGCATACTCACTCCTTTTCCCAGTGCTGTGACAAAATACTTGACTAAGAGACTTGAGGAAGGGTCTATTGGGTTCACTGTTCCAGGATACAGTCCCTGGTGAAAACATGGCGGCAGGTGCTTGAGGCAGCTGCTTACATCATCCAGAGTCAAGAAGCAGAGAGAGAGATGAAGGCTGGTACTCAGCTCTCTGTCTCCTTTTCACTCAGTCTGAGACCCTAAACTCTCGGGATGGTGCTGCCCACATTTCGGGTGGGTCTGCCCACCTTATTTAAACCTCTCTGGAAAGACCCTCATACATGTACCTAGAGGTGTGTCTCCATGGTGATGCTAAACAGAGTCAAACTGACAATAAATATTAACCATCACTGGCACTGAGGTATAAGTTGACATACCTACCATCTCTCAAAGTTCAGAGAGAGAGACAGAGAGAGAGACAGAGAGACAGAGACAGAGAAAGACAGAGACAGAGAGAGAGAAAGAGAGAGAGATGTAGTGACCATTATAAAGGCGCATGTTGAGGAGGCTGCTTGAAGGGGCTGGGAAGCCTCTTAGGGGCTATATCTCAGCCTTCAGATAAGGAAAGAAAGAACTAACCAGATGGGAACAGGCTGGAGACAGTGATGGCTATATGTAGATTTTCCTCCAGAATCAAGCTGGACAGCATCTTCTTGGATCATTCACTCACTCATTGAAGTGTTCATCCTATCTCTGCCACTGCCTAGACATGGACTCATTCTCAAGATAGATAGATAGATAGATAGATAGATAGATAGATAGATAGATAGATAGATAGAATAGATAGATAGATAGATAGATAGATAGATAGATAGATAGATAGATAGATAGATAGATAGATCAGATAAGATAGATTAGATAAGATAAGATAGAGGGATAGAGGGATAGAGGGAGGGAAGGATAGAGGGAGGGAGAGATTGAGGGATGGATAGATAGATAGATAGATAGATAGATAGATAGATAGACAGATAGATAGACAGACAGACAGACAGATAGATGATAGAATAATAAACAAGCATGGCCCCTGTGTGTGATGACTAGTTTTGTGTCAACTTGATACAAGCCAGAGTCATCTGAAAGGAGGGAACTTCAATTAAGAAAATAGCCCCATAAGATCAGGTTGCTGGCAACCAACTCTGTAGGGCATTTTCTTAGTGATTGATGGGGGAGGATCCAGGCCATTGTAGGTGGTGTCATCCCTGGACTGGTGCTCCTGAGTTCTATTTTTACAAAAAGCAGGCTGAGCAAGCCATGAGGAGCAAGCCAGTAAGCAGTATCCCTCCAAGGCCTCCGCACCAGCTCCTGCCACCAGGTTCCTCTCCTGTTTGAGTTCCTGTCCTGACTTCCTTCAGTGATTGTGATCCCACAGTATTATGGGAATGTACACCAAGTAAGCCCTTTCCTCCCCAAGTTGCTTCAGCCATGTCATTTCATAGCAGCAAAAGTAGCCCTAACTAGGACACTGTTGGTTAGGTTTCTGCCAACTTGACACAAACTCAGTCATCTGGGAAGAAGGATATTTAACCTCAACTGTGGAAATACTTCCATCAGACTGACCTATAGGCAAATCTGTGGGGGCATTTTCATTGACTGTGGGTGCTGCCACCCTTGGGCAGGGGTGTCCTGGTTTGTGTATAGTTAAGCACACTGAATGAATGACTTGCAGGGAGCAGGTCAGTAAGCAATATCCCTAAATGGTCTCTACCTCAGTTTATGCCTCCAAGCTCCTTCCCTGCTTGAGTTCCTGCCTTGACTTCCCTAAGTGATGGACTGTAGTTGGCAAGGTCAATAATCCTCCACACCACACCACACACACACCACACACACACACACACACACACACACACACACACAAGTTGCGTAGGTCATGGTGTTTATCACGAGTAATACAAAGCATACTAGGACAGCGTCCACCTGTGTGGAATTCTGATGCGAGGAAAATGGGCAATACAGAACTAACTACAAAACTACACTTTGAAAATGTCATATATACCAGGGAGAAAAAGAACAGAGTGATTGGAGAGACAGAGACACAGAGAGTGGGACCATCACGCCCTGGAAAGTGATGGCACCTGCAGCCGAGAATGGGTCAGATGCTCTGGGTGGCATGGGTCAGTGTCATACAATCATGTCCCCTGGGCATATCTCCACTTCTTCCTCCTTGAAGATGCTGCCGCTTCCAGCAGGTAGGACCTACGACAGGGTAGGATACCCACTCCTTGTTGAATAAGGATTGGTGCGCTCAACTTTGACTTACCTGCTGGAGCCCTAGGTAGGATTTTAATGGGGCTTGAAGCTAACGCCTTTGGAAAGCTGTGAGTGTATGGGGTACACCTGGACTGATTCCCAGAGTCTTGCCTGCCTGAAGTTAAGGCCCTAGCAGTGACCATCATTCCCAAGGTTAGTTGGGATATCGCCACCAGTGAAAGAAGGGAAGTCTATGTAGGTACCCACCCCAGACCCAGCCTTTCCTTTCTAGAGGATCCCAGCAGCCCACTATCCTCCCTTCTGATTGGATGTCAGACTGCTTTAGGAGTATGGTTATCAAAGGGGCAGTGAGTGCCTTGAACCACAGCACTGGCAACCCTCCAGGCTGGGAACATCACAGGGAAGGGAGAGTCACCCATGAAACTTCACGGGACGGAGAGGGCACATGAGGACAGGCTTTGGCCAGGCCCCAGACACACTTACCTTTCCTGGAAGACTGGCTGAGTGGGCACGGGGAGGCTGTGATTCCAGTAAGAAGACAGAGCCAGGCTGGGCACACACCCCTTCACTCAAAGGAGGGAGCTGGGGGCTCCTTGGGAGCCCTAATGACTGCTGCGGAGAGCTGTTTACGGCTAAGTGAGCTGTAATGGCTTTCTGCGGTCATTAGACGCAGGCTTTCAGAACCCTGAGGGGCTGCCTGGCCTGGATCCCACACACTCCCCAGGGCCCTGATCAATGAACTCAGGATGGGGCTAGTGAGCCTCACCTCCCTGAATACTGTTGTGGGACCACTGGGATCATACAACGACTCACAGTTGTAACCCTTGACCTTTGGCTATGGGTAGCAGGAGAGGGACTCCTTCAAGGAGTAAGAACCTTAAAGGGCACAGAGCATGTGGAGTAAGCCACATGCCTTGGAGGCCTGAGCCCAACCTGCTAGGGAGACCACTTTGGACTAAGTTGGATTCAGTTCATTGAGTTCTGGAAGGAATCTGGGAGCCTGAGAAAGCATATAGGGTGCTCCAAGGGGCTCTGATGTTTAAAACAAGTCTGACATTAAGCTCAGCTCTGACATAGGCAGGTACACTCCTTTTCAGAGCTCCAGTCTTCCCATCTCTAGAATGGAGCTAAAACAACACTCTGTGGGAAGCTATACGAATGCAGTGAGTGACATATGTTACATGCTGAATGTGTCCCGGGCACTCAAAGGAGGGTAGCTGCCAATTCATCCTCATCACATGGCCAGGACCACCACCAAAATCACCACCACCACCATCAGCACCACCAACACCATCACAATCAAATTACCATCATCACTCCCGTTATCATATCACAATCATCATCATCACCACCACCACCACAATCATTATCCCAACAATCACAATCACCATCACCACCACTACCACCAGTTTTGGCACCAACATCATTACAACAACCACCACAATAACATTGTCACTATCACTACCACTATCATTACCATCATCGCAACCACAAACACCATATCTATCAACATTACCACCCTCATCACCACAAGTATCACCATTACCACCATATCTACCTTTGTTACCACCATCAGCAGCACTATCCCTTATCACTATCACCACATCCATCAGCACCTGCACCAGCATCGTGCCGCCTGCACCAATCACCACCACCACAGGAGCTAGGCTTATTGGGTGTTCTCTTCCTTGACTTTTGTGGTTTTCCTCCAATTTATTTGGAACGGCAGAGCCAAAACTGTTGCTAACATATTCTGAGACTGCTTACTGAGCATCTTGTCCCTCCTGGAATTTTGGGAATGTCTCGAAGCTCCTAATCTGTCAGTCACATTATTTCTGGATTCAGTGTTGGGAGTAGGGTGGGGATGGCTGTATCCTGAAGTCAGGCATTTCTCTTGTATGTCACCTTTTCCTGTTTCTTCACATGCCCAGAAATGTTGGACTGTACCTTGGTCACTCGTTGTGCTGGCTATGATGGTGTGAAACAAGCTAGACTAATTTGGAAGGAGGCCAGCCTAGGCTACATAAGTCTCTCTCTCTCTCTCTCTCTCTCTCTCTCTCTCTCTCTCTCTCTCTCTCTCTCTCTCTCTCTCTCTCCATATATATATGTTACTGAGAGGAAAAGAAACTCACCTAGAGTGTTTGAAATGGGATTTTATGGCTTGCCTTCCCCTCCCCCCAACAAAATGTCTACTTGGAATGGAACATTCTAGAGCTCTGTTTCACTGCAGAGTCATACAAGGAACTCAAACCCAGAAGTATGTTAGGGAGCAGTTACAAAGTTACAGAGAGACATGAATCTCTCCCCCCTACCTTTTCTGATGTTTCAAGGTATAGTCCTGTCTGTTCTAGAACTCTCTATGTCCACCTGGCTGGCCTCAAACTCACAGAGATCCTCCTGCCTCTGTCTCTAGAGTACTGGGCTTAAAGGCATGTCCACCGTGCTTGGCCACAAGTAGTTTTTAAATGTTATTAATTCAGCTAGGATGTTTGAGATGTAATGTAGTTATAAGATCAGATCTACCTATTCCTTGTTGGCTGGAAGTTGTCCATGACTGGTTTAGGTCTTTATTCTGGCAGACAGCATCCTCCTATCAGCAATGGGCAGATGACCACGGTAGGTCATATGGCAGCAAAGCCACGTGTGAGTAGAGCCACAACCCACCCGCCTTTCCTACTCTTCCCTTCCTGAAACAGTTAACCACCCGGAAGTCTGAGGTGGACATCTAGCTTGGGACTCTAGCTTTCCTTGAGCTCTGCAGCCTCATCTACCTCTGTTTCATCATACAAAACAGGATCAGAAAAGAGACCCACCTTGCATGGATGCTCTTAGAATGAGCTAAAGAAGACACACAGAACAGAGGGCTCGGCATTTGCAGGGCTGTAATACACTCCGTGGTGTGTCCTGGTGACTTTTGGTCCTTTGCTCCTACTCCCTCTGCCAAGCTTAGCTTCTCTCTCCCACCTCCTTCCTGACTATACCAACATGAAGTCTACCCTCATCTCTCCTCAGCCCTCAGTTAGTGACCTGTATAGACACTCAGGACAGCCTCCCAGCTCCCTCCAGGCACACCTTCCCTTTCCCTCAGTACAGTAGCAGGGTCAGTCTATCTATCTCTATCTTTCTATCTATCTATCTATCTATCTATCTATCTATCTATCTATCTATCTATCATCTATCCATCCATCCATCTATCATCTATCTATTTATTTATTTTTGAGACAGGGTCTAATTATGCAGCCAAGATTAGTCTAGAACTTGGATCCTCCTGCCTCCAGTGAGAACACAGGCATGTACCACCACAGCTAGCTCATGTCTTTGTGTTTTCAAGCCATATCTGGCCCCTCGTGTCCTTGGACTACATGTGCCTGCTGGCCTCTCTTGATTTTTGCCTGGGGAAGGAAAGAGTTAATTAGAATAAAAAAAAATAACAGAGCGGGAGCAAGCACGGAATTTAAGGAGGTACCCCCCCCAAACCTCAGCGATCAAGTTGAGTAATATTTTAATGTAATATTTGAAACTCCAAATGAATGCAGACGTCCTCCAGAGGAACCAAATATCAAAGTGCTCCATGTAAATAAGACTCACTCCTTCACTTTCTGGATCGCCCAGCCCCATCAGAGTGCATCTCCATCAAACACTTTGATGTGTTCCTCTTCGTGTGACTGTTCATGTTAATTTGGAAATGCCATGTTACGGAATCATTTCTCTCCAAGGCCCATCTGTGGCGTCTCGCTGGTTCCATCCCATCCCAAGCTCCTGAACAGAAGGAAAGGTCCTCAAGTGCCAAAGTTCTACTCAAGAGATGCGACTTGGGGCCAATACACTGACAAGAGCCAGGGACCTGGGGCGGGGGGTTGTTGTTGCTGTTGTTTATAATCGAGTTTCGGGGTTATTGGAGCTCCAGTCCCAAGCACATGCAGGAAGGATGTGAACTATGACACCCTCACCCAGGGGTCCCCAAAGAACCTCTGCTCTTTGTACCTCATGGGTCCCACCGCACTGCTTGAGCCAGAAAGTCAAATACTCCACAGCTGCCCAGGGAACTATCTTCTCAGGGCTTCTCCAACAGTCCTGCTACCCTTTGGAGATCTCCTCCCATGGGCCCTGGGTTAACATCTGCTCCTTCAACCCAGCCTCCTTTTGGTCTGCCTCCCCCACCTCCCACAGCCCTTCAGCTTCACCATCCTCTGTATGAGGCCTGACCACAGGGTGGGGCAGATGGGAAGAGAAGGCCATCAGGAGGATGCCTAACCCCGCTCACCCTGTCATTGTCTCCCTGTCCTGCCCTGCCCACAGCTCTCCACCACAGCTATCTTTCCAGATCCGAAATAACTCTCCCAGCTCCTCCCTTGAACCTTCTCAGCCACAGCTAGCAATGACAAGTAGTGGAGATGGGTGGAGATGTCACCACGTCCCCTAAAAGCTTAGACAGAGGAGGTGGGGGCAAGCTGGTCTCTCTCTTTCCTGAGCTTGTGAGCAGTAGGCAGTCAGAGTGTGGCTGGGCCCAGTCAAGGTGAGAGGACAAGGTTACATCCCTTACACACTAATCCTGACTTCCATCCTGGCTCGGAGCCCCTGCTGCCTGCCACTGCAGGAAACCTATGTGTCCTTTAATCGCTGCTGTAGGGGTGGCCTGGGAGCCACACGTCAGCTCTCTGACCTTCTCAATAGGACTGGAAGCAGGATAGTAGCACCCCCGTTTCCCTCCTGCACCATGCAGGTTTCCGGATGTTGGGGTTCTGTTCTATGTCATGTTCTGTGTATGGTCTGTCATAAACCAGTATCCCAAGAACTGTGGGACATTTTAGCTTCCGTCAGCTGAAGGACTGACTTGGCCCAGCCAAAACCAACTGACTCTGCTCTGGCATTGTATACTCCTAGTGACCCTGTCTGTACTTTGTCTTGGTAGTTTTGGGAGGTGGCTTTAGCAGTGACCACTGAGGCACTTAGAGCTTAAGCAGTGTCACCAAAGCTGACTTTGAACCTGGCTGAACAAACAGGAGGATGTGCTCCTGGCTCTCACACCACCCTCCACATGCAACTGGGGGTCAAGGCAGGACCAAGGTAAATCTCATCGGGGGCCTAGACATGTCAGGCCTCTTGCATGACAGCCTGAAAGGATCCCCTAGCCCTCTCTGACACCCAACCCTGGAGACACACACACACACACACACACAGAGAGAGAGAGAGAGAGAGAGAGAGAGAGAGAGAGAGAGAGAGAGAGAGAGAGAGAGAGATGGCTCAGTTGGAAAGGTCCTTTCCACACAAGTGTGAGGAACTGAGTTCGATCCCTAGTACCCACACAAAGAGTCTGGCGTGGTTGCGCTGACTTTCGTCCAGTGCCAGAGAGGCAGAGACAGGATCCCAGGGGCTCACTGATGAGTGAGAGACTCTGCCTCATAAAAGACAAACAATGGGGAACAGCACCTCAGGCTGACCACATCCACACACAGGTGTGCACAATCTCACACGTGTTCACACACGCGAGAAGGAAAGGTGGAAGCAGAGCCTGCACCCCCACCATCTTCCCACTTCCTTAGTTTGGTGCTCTGTGTCCCTCCAGCCACTTCCCGGTCCCCTGATCACGCCGTTATGTAATCTGGACCCCATCATGGGATACTCTGTTCTGCCACGTCCACAGTCCGTACCTCAAGGCATCTTCCCTTGACAGGGCTCCTAACTTGGCTACCACTCTCATTCCCATCCCTACCCTACCTCCAGCTGTGTGAGAAGATCCTGGAAGAGCAAACCCAGGATCCAGGGTGCTTAGCCAGTCTCCCAGCATGTGACGGAGGTCACACACATACTATCTTACTGTCCCTTCTGAGAAAGGCCTGGTTGTAGCCTGCAACTCATGGAAGTGGGGGGGGGAAGGCTTGGGGGGACAAGAGATAGCATTTTCCTGTTCCTGCTCTGTCCCATCAAGAAGAGGGGGGCAGATAAGCCACTCACTGCTTCTCTCAAGTGTTCACGAGTTTGCCTTTTTTTTTTAACTTTTCATTTTCTGAACGGAGACCCAGACAGATGCAAAGCCCAGAATAAGTGTTTTGTCTGCAGACGTGGTTCTGTGGCAGTGGAAAAACTCATGCTTCTCAAGACCAGGACCCTGGACAGTAGGAGTTAAAGTAAAAATCCCTACCTAGGGGAGTGGATGCTACTCACAGCTCCCCTCAGGGGTCCAGTGAGAAGGCTGAGGCTTAGTACCAGGAACCTGAATCTTATAAACTTACCCTCTGGCTCCACTTTCTCCCGCCCTCCCCATTCCATCCTTCCCTCCTTCCCTTCCTTCCAACTGAAGTTAATTTAATTTTAAAATAAGTCCCTTTCTGTGTTTGCCTGAGCAGGGTCATTTGTCATACATAGAGATTCTAGAAGGTTCTAAAAAAAAATATGGCAGAACTCCACACAGAGATGATCACATTCACAGACACACACCCCTTCCATACTTCAGACTGGAGGTCTTTGCTCCCTGTCAATACCCCCAACAGAATGTGGAGGTTCCATGTTCGAAGCCAACCTGTACCCCCTTCCCCTACGTCATTTGTGTGTCTGGAGTCAAGTGCTGCTGTGGGGCCCTAAGGCTGAAGTCAGAAGCCTGGGGCTGGTGTAGTCAGGGTACAGACGAACAGAGCAGGAGAAAGAAGAAATTCCTAGAAAGAGAAAAGAAGGAGGCCTGTCAGGGAAGGGAAGGGTGGGTGCTGGTGGGGCAATGATGTGCATTGCCATTCCTGGTGTGGTGGAGGTGCCTGTGCCTCCATGATGCCCCCCCAGTAGAGACAGGACAGGTCCTGCTGAGGGCCAGAAGTCTAAGGCTGTGACCCATTTAAGGCTATGACCTTGACTTTGATGAGATGGCTTGGTCCCACAGGGCCAGCTGGTATATATGATACATGTGTTTATTATCCCATGAGCCTCACCTGCTTAAACATGCCTTAAACATGCTTATGTTCTGTGGAACATAATCACTCTTCCCATTTTAGAGACAAGGAAACTAAAGCTCAGAGAAGTAGAGTGACTCACCTGGGTCACGCAGCTAGGACATTCTGGAGAATTTAGACTCATAGCTGGCTTCTCTCCCCGCCTCCTTCCCTGCCCACCCACCCCCAACCCCACTCCAAGCTCTGCACTTGCTAACTGCTGCTGGAAACTCCCCAGGCTTATGAGGAAGAACCTCACTGAGGGCAAGTTTGGCCCTTAGGCTCAGCCTCTACCCAGCCTGCATGCTCTAAGGCTAGGATCAGATGGCTTGTGTGTTTTAACTCTCTTAATACTTATAAAGCCCTAAGAAGGACTGTCCATGATAATCACTGTCCCATTGTACAAAGGGAGCAGGTCTGGCTCTTCAAAACAGGCTGAGCCCACGCCCCACCTCCCCAGGACTTTTCTGCTCCTTCCCCACACAGCTAAAGGAAGCTGCTTGCTTCATTTGGTCCTCCATTTCAAACCCAGGGCTCTCCCAGGCCAGGCTCACGGCTGCAGACAAGGCTCAAGGCAGCTGAGGCTGGGGCTTTTCAGCTCCTCAGATCTGTTTGGGAAGACTCCTCTGCTGCATCTCTTGGCGATCGCCTCCAGGGCGACTGTGCTTCTGTCCTCCTTGTCAGGAGGGTACTGCCCACCCCATGCCATTTTCTGGTCGTGGCTCCCGCAGGGTGGCAACATTGCTGTGCCAACTGGCTTCCCAGCCCAGATCCCCTTCTAAAGCCCTGAGCACATCCCTGTAGTCCAGGAGCCCACTGAGCCCCCTCTGTGTAGCCGCATCCCCACCTCTCTGCAGCGGGGTCTGTCCACCGCCCCTGAACAGTGGGAGGATCCATTCCTCGGCTCTCACTCTCTCATCCCTCTGTCTCAATCCTGAGGCCTTTTTCCTTTGGTGCGAAGCTCGGAGGCCTGAACCCTCCCCAGGTGTTTAGACTCTGCATCGTTTCAAGTCGTGTTTGCATTTTATAAAAGGCATGCCATCCTGTCTGCAGAATATTAAGTGGCTCAGGCAGCTTTGGGAGACAGACTTGTGAATTCATCAACATCTGCCTACAGGATCTCGGAGCCCCGCAGACCCACAGTTGTCTCCCTACCTAGGCCCTTCCTCATCTTCTCCAGCTGAGCTCTGAGACTGAGACTAAGAGACTACCCAGCCATGCTTGACCAAAGGCTGGGAGAATTGCCTTTGAGGCCCAGGGCAGATGCCTGGCTGGGACCTTAGGCAAGCAAGCAACTTTCTCCCACAGGTCTCTCTTAACATCCCTGGTACAGGAAGGGGTAAAGGACAAGCTGCAACATGTCCACAGTCTGTTCCTCTTGAGTGCCTAGCTCAGGCTGGCCCACCCACCTAGCATGGGTGCTGGGAATCGAATCCAGGCCCTTTACAAGAGCAATGTGTGCTCCTAATCACCGAGCCATCTCTCCAGCCCCTAAACTTTTCTTAATAAACTCTAACGAGTCTTCTAGATTGAAGAAGCAATGAGTTCCAAAGTCACCATAGGAAACCTTGGTATTAAATAGATGATATTCAGGAAAACAGCCTTGACATTGGTGGGCTAATATCAGCCTCCCTGTGGGTGATGCCATGAGCTCTGGGCACTGGTTGCTGGGTCCTGTTCCATTCCTCCAGCTCTAGATCTCTGATGAGATCTAGAAAGAGCACACACCAATCCTGGAGATGGGGTGTCTCAAGTTCAGCACTGCTTCTGTGCCTAGAGGAGAAAGCCATGAGCTCTCCCATCCCCCAGTCTATCCATTCAGAGAAGTACCGTGTAGCTGTGACACCTTCCCTGGACCCAAAGGGCAGGGACCCAGTGTAGCACAAACTCAGGACCCAGACAGTGCCACTCCTCAACAGCCCCTCTACCAATGACTGTCCCTATCTCTGAGTGCCAGCCAGGAGACTGGGATGAAGCACTCGAAACTGAGAGGCTTGCCAGGCAAAGAATTAAAGTGCGGAGCAAATGAAACCAGAGCTAGGCATGCCAGGGGGTCAGTTCCAAAGAAACTCTGCCAGAGACACAGCCCACACCACCCCGCCACGGCGGCTGGCACCCACGTTAACATCAACTGCAGGCTCTGCAGTCACCTGGGCCAAGTTCAAATCCTACCCCCCCCCACACACACACACACACACATCCTACCATTGTGATCTGGCACAGGCCGCTGAAGCCATGTGTGTGTCTGCTTCTTCATGTCACTGACATAGGTGTGGCCCAATGGCAGGGCACTTGCCTAGTATGTATGAAGCTCTTGTTTGGATGCCCAGTACATAGAAAGAAGGAGAAATGAAATGTAAGCGTGGGCCTGACCAGAGTAACTGCCTGGCGTGTGGGTGCTAGGAAGAGAGGCCAGGCGGCAGGCAATGGACACCCAGTGCCCTGGGTGTCCTGACTTAACACAGAGAGTCTGAAAGACTAAGGACGAGGGGCCCTCTGTCCCATTGGACTTTTGTTCCTCCACCAGCAGGCTGGCTCCATTGCACAGTTTCTCTGCCCAGCTTTCTTCCTTCCCCTCAAATGATGCTTAGCTCTGACTTGGGCTCAGATCAATAGGATGCCTGTCTGAGAGGTTGGGAGCTCCTGGATTGCTCTGTCGGTGCAGATGGTCCTGCATTGCTAAGCTCCTATGTCATATCCATGAACACAGACAGCAAAAGGAGTAGGGAGGATCGCCAGGAGAGACAAGGTGGGTCTGGGTTCACTCCACGACTCTCAGTGGCCAAGTGCAGACACACCCTCCAGCTGAGCCCTCCCGGACTGGGACCTCCGCCAGTCCCCAAAAAGCTTGAGGATGTCCACCTCCATCACCCCACTCCTGCCGGCTGCTTACGACACAGATGTCACCAGTCCTCACCAAGCTGCCTTAACATGCGGGAATTCTATCTCAAATATGTTGCACAAATGAATAATAAAAACAAAGGAAAATTACCCTCTTTATTGAAACTCATTTTATGAATAAAACAATTATTCTGGTAATTGAAAAAATGTGTCGTTAAATTAAATGCAGTGGTTCCTATTAAAATTTTAGTGCGTTTTTGCTGCTGCCGGCTAGAGGCTGGTAATTATAGTCAAGAGTTTTGCTTTCTCTTTATTGTTTTTTAATCTCTCTGTGCTTCGGATCTCCAACGATATTTTATGTCAAAGAGATTTAGAACTGTGCCCCCAGAAGGGGAGAGGGGTAAAGCTGGCCGCGGGGGAGGGGTTAGCAGGGGGACTACAGCGACATCTGCTTCTGACTGGAGCTTGTCTGTCATGCCTGATGTCCAACAGTTTTGGTTGGTCTCTTCACCCATCTATCATCCTGGCATCCAATCACAGCTCTCTTAATGCAGCTCCCGCCCCCTTCACTCTCTTCCCTGCGTCTTGTCTCCTCAGTTTAACGGAATCTGCATGCTGAGGGGAAGCCTGGAGTAAGGTGCCCACAATGCCTGGGTCTCACTGCCTCTTGGAATCTGGGTTCGGAGAGCAGCATGATGAAGTGGGTGGGATCAGCCTGCTAAGACTCCTCCTTCCTTAGGGGCGGGGCCATTGTGGAAGGGTATGTCACCTTGGTGTTTGTGATCCTATTGAGGAGCAGGCATGCCTCTGCCTTTCCCACCACTTTATCCTTAACTGGCAGCCTAGCCTTTTTCAATTAAAGTGGAGAAAGGAAGGGAAGGAGGGATCCGTTGCAGCCTGCTTGGGTATAGCGTGGACCAAAGAGGAGAATGGGCAGGAAAATGCCCTAGAAAAGATCTAGGCTTCTTTTCCAGCCCCTACTGCACTCCCTACACACAAATAGCAGAGGAGCCCACCCCCGCCACCGCTCCCGCTCCCCTCACCCCCTCTCCTGGTCCAAAGCCTCACAGTTCCACTTTGGCAGGAACCTCAAGACTCCTAGGCTGACTTAGCCCCACTTGACTGCCCTTGATGTGTTATATGTTTCCTGGCTCACTTCGCTGTTCTTTGTCTGGGAGATTAAGCTCCTGGTGGGCAAGGTCTCTGGCTGTGCTAGGTGCCCCAGGAGCCTGATGAATGAGCTGGGCTGGGAGCATCCTGACATTTATCTCTAAGACACCAGGAGCTGATTGGGAGCCAGATGTCATTGTCCAGCGATGTCGGATGATGTCAGATGAGGCCTGTGTACCAGGCAGGAAGGAAGGCAGCGTGAGGCAGAGCCCGGCATGCCATCTTGCTCCCCTGTACCCACCTGGGCTATTCCATTGTGGATCCTTCTTTCTAGACTTTGCTACAGTCAACCTGAATCGCAAGGAACTCTCTGCTCAGTGCCCTGGACTCTGAAGTTAGCTGGCTTTAGCAATGGGAGGTCCTGGCCAGATATGGGAAGTGGAAGGAGAAAGATGCTGGGGTTTTTCCCCATCTCTTAGGTCTCTACTGGCACTCCTGTAGGTGGCTGTGTCTGGCTCATGACATCATTTCTTGGTGAGCAGTTGACTCACCCTGGTTTTAAAAGCCTACTTCCTCCCTGACCCCAGTACCTTGAGGCAACTGAGGCTTTCTGAATTGTCTACTTGGATTACTGGGTTGCCCCCTTTTGGCTTAGCAGCTCTCCCATCACCCATAGATGGTTCCTTGGAGCAAACTTCAGCCTTAATTCAACAGTTAGATTCTGTTTTCCCTGCTGGCCTCTGGTCAGATACCCACCCTGTTAACACCCCCGGAAGAACTTAGGCTAGCCCAGAACTGTAGGCACCCAGCTGAAGATGTGAGAGGTTCTAATCTCACAGCCTCCCCCATCCCACTAGCTTCCTTTTTGGTCCATCACTGAGGTAAAGATGCTGTGCACAGCTGCTCTCCACACCGTCTCTCTGATTATTGCCAGATGTCAAGCCATCCACCCTGGGACAGTTCCTTAGCTTACAAGGATAAAGTGGTTTCCCCAGTAGGCTGAAGGGTGTGACATTTCCTGGGCAGGAATCATCCAACAGAATACAGATCACCATTGACCAGGGAGAAGAGTGGCCAGGAAGCCGGGGCCCCACCCACCTGCCACCTCCCTACCCTACACATATCCCGTTGTGAATTCTAGCAATCATAGTGCCAAGGCCAGTGAACTCACTCCCATCTGGAAATGCCCAGGGTCTCAGACCAAGGAAGCTCATGGCAGTCATAGAGGAACTAAGTCATAAGGAGTGGGCCTGGCTGCTGCATTCAGCTGGGGTCCCCAGAAGTGCAGGGCCCAGTGGCATGGCGGGGGGGGGTGATACAGAATTGCAGACAGGTGACAAGCAAGAGCTAGAATTCACGTGTCTGATGTCTCTGTCTGTCTGTCTGTCTGTTTCTGTGTGTGTGTGTGTGTGTGTGTGTGTGTGTGTGTGTGTGTGTGTGGTGTGTGTGTATGTGTGTGTGTGTGTGTGTGTGTCCCTGGCAACATTCGTTGTCACAGTCTGGACTTTGGTCCTCTCCTATCCCACCCCACTGCTTCAGTCCCTAAGCTGCGGCCAGCATGATCTTTGGATATAGAAATCAGTGACCTTTTGGCGCCTCCCAACCTCCTTGATTACTCCTCGAACCACCCCTCTCACTACTTTTCCAGGATCTCTGCTCACTCTGGCATACCTGGTGTCCCCTCTGCGGACAGAGTTACTGTGTTTCCCGCCAAGGCGCAGGCTACCTCTGATTGGTGACTCCCTCATGCCCTTCCGGGCTGTGACTAGGACACACACTCCTGTAGAAAGCCATCCCTGACTCCCGCAGCCAGGATTAACGAACCCTCCTGCCCCCCCGACCCTCCCCCCCGACACACATCATGTTGTGCTGGCTTGTGTCTGGGAGGCAGAAGCTGAATCTTAGGTTTGCAGCGCCCAGCCTGAGCCAGGGGCTCTGAAAAGAATTTTGGGGGTAGACGGATGGGCCATCAAATCGCCTAACTAAAAAAAATCACATACAAACGAAGAGAACCTGAAGGAGCCAGTGCCAAGGAGGGGGCTCATATTCTGGTATGAACAGCCTTAGCAAGGCCACTACCTCTGTAGCAGCCAAAGAGGGCTTCCTGGATAAAGACCGCCCCTCTTTCCTGGGCCCCTCCCCGCTTATGCTCGTCACCTCTGCTTCTCTGCCAGCCCCAGAGCTGCTTCTTGGAGGAAGCCTGCTGCTTGCTGCTCCTCTCCTTTAGCAGAAGAATCATCCCTTTATCAGCCAGCAACAGGGCCAGGGAGGGGGCTGCTGGTGTCCGGGCAAACAAGGAGAGGACCAATGGCGTCATTGTGACAGCAGTCCTTGATGTGTCTTCTTAGGGGCCGGCCAGGGTCGTCATTGAAAGTCAGAGTGGCTGAGAAAAAAGAGCGTTGACAGCAGCAGCTGCTAGCAAAGATGACATTTCTAGGGTGTCTGTGCTGGCAGTTGGAGCCAGAGAAGACTGTTTCTGGGCCTGGGGAAAGCTAGCTTCCAGGGTCCTGTCCCCTCCAGGGGATAGTGGTCGATGTGAGTGTATAGGTCAAAGGTTGCAGTGACACAGAGGCTAAAGCTTGGTGGTGTTCTGGGTTTTTCTGTTGCTGTGGTGGCAAAACAGCTTAGAGGGAAAGGGGCTTATTTGTTGTAGAATTCCAAGTTATGACCTATTATATTGGGAAGTCGAGGCAGGAACTTAAAGCAGTTAGTCATATCGCATCCATAGAGAAATGAACGCATGAATGTTTTCTTATGCTTAGCCTCCAGGACCCCTGCCTAGGGAATGGTGCTGCCCAGAGTAGACTGGATCTTCCCTTATCAATTAATGTAATAAAGACAATCTCCCATAGATACGCCCGCTGATCAACCTGATCTAGATAGTTCCTCATTGAGACTCTTTTCCCAGGTGATTCTAAGTTGTGTCAAGTTGATGGTTAATAAGTAAATAAGAGGGGAGAGGGCCTGGGTTATCATCACTTTATTTCTTCCAGACAGTGTCCAAGTTCAGGGCAGGGGCCAAGGTCATACCTTCCTACCTAGCATCCCTCGGCTTCTCCAAGCTGAGGACAGCAGAAAGGAAGAGGCCCTAGGATGGTACTTAGTCAGGGTTTCTATTCCTGCACATCATGACCAAGAAGCAAGTCGGGGAGGAAAGGGTTCATTCTGCTTACACTTCCACACAGCTGTTCATCACCAAAGGAAATCAGGACTGGAACTCAAGCAAGTCAGGAAGCAGGAGCTGATGCAGAGGCCATGGAGGGATGTTACTTACTGGCTTGCTTCCCCTGGCTTGCTCAACTTGCTTTCTTATAGAACCCAAGATCAGCCCAGAGATGGTACTACCTACAATGGGCCCTCCCCCCTCTTGATCAGTAATTGAGAAAATGCCCCACAGCTGGATCTCATGGAGGCACTTCCCCAACTGAAGCTCCTTTCTCTGTGATAACTCCAGCCTGTGTCGAGTTGACACACAAAACCAGCCAGTACAGATGGAATGTCATCCTTGCCCTCTCCTTGCTCTGTGACATCAGACGTAAGGTTCTCTCATTTACCTCCGTTACCTCCTTGTGTAAAGTGGGAGAGTGACCCATCTGATGGTCAGATTAAGATCGGAGGTGTGAACAGCATTTTTCTGGCCCATCTGATGTAGAGAGAGGCCAAGGGGCTTGCTGAAGCCACACTTCTACAGATGGGGATCTACCTACTGCCGTAGCGCCTGTTCTCCAGACTCATGTATCAGAAGCCATGCTGCCAGTCACTGCACATAGAGGCTCGCTCTCCTCCAGACACCTGGCCTGAGTCTCAACACCCAACCCCTTCCTAAACTCTGAGGGATTAGACTGTGTAGACATTAGCACTTTCAATTAGCATTTATGTAGAAGACAAGACCAAAACCCAACCATATCCCCTGAAGTGGGCAATATAGCTCCAGAACCAAGTCCCCAACTGTTTCATAGGGATGTGACCAAGAGTGCAGTCTGGGCCTGGAAAACTTGTATCCCAGCTCTGGTGCTATTGGACTGTGTGGTCCCTGCACCTCCCAGAGCTGCTTACCCTCCAGTACCTTAAACCAGTCACCAGCATTTAAATCCAGATTCCGAAAGGTAAATTTGCTGCCAGATGACAGATCTGACTGTCAGATCATAAGGAACTTCTGGGTTGTAAACATTTCCTTCCATCGAAGGTCTAGAGACTGAGAATCAGGCGGCAAAGTGCCTCACCAACACAGAAGGGCTAGGCTGCAGCCCTGGGCAGCCTTGAAAGGTATCAGGTTTCCTCTGGTCAGATGGAGATAGAGATGCAGCTCCCGTAGCAGTGACCAGGAGGAGCCCCCTTTCCTTTTCTGAGATAAACCATCATTGCCTTGCTCTCTCTGCCAAGTCTGCCTCCAGAAGCCACCTGACCTGTGGTTCCTACAGCTTTAAGCATCGTCCCATGCCATGAAGTAGCAGCTGGCCCAGGTGCCACATCAGAGCAAAAGTGCCCATTAAGCCACCACTGGCTGCCAGACCCACCATGTCCCAGTGTTTATAGATATGTCAGCCTAATGAATTAATTGATTCCTTTCTCTACAGCTGCCTGAGGAGGGTAATCCAGGGGCAGCTGGACCCCAGCCAGGCCTCCGCCCAGCCCCTCCTTTAATTTACCACAGATTCCCAGGGGCTCTTTTTCTACCCTAGACGTCCTCTTTGGAGATGAGATCTGAGTCTCCAATGGGATTCACCTTGTTCCTAGGCTGTACACTACATCTCATCTATCCCTGAACCTAGACTGTCTGTGCACTACGCAGTCCACTGAGGCAGAGAAGGAAAGTGTCTAGTCCCTGTATACACCTCCAAGCTAAACATCCCTCCCCCATCTCTCCTAGTGGTACTGAGAAAGCTGTATCTCTGGGTGGGAGGAATTGGGGCTTCCTGGAATCTAGGAAGCAAAGCTTAAAGCTGGAAAGGACGCCATTCCACCCAAAGACTTGGGAAGGTCTTTCCCCAGGGTTCACTGTGATGTGGACAGGTGGATTGAGGTTCAAGCCAGTCCTCCCCTAGAAGCTGGAGTCCTTAAGGCAGATTTGGGCTGCAACAGGCCAAACCTCCACCCCATTCCCAGAGCTGCTGATGGCTGGACCATGAAGCCTGGTGGGGCCTTCCTTCCGTTAACTGGCTTTAATCAGGTTTGGGAACCAGCAAGAAAAGGCAGGACTGCCTCCTAAGTGTTGCACCTCGAATCAGGCTCCTGGGGGCTTCAGGTAGTGGAGTTGGGGTAGGGCTCCTGTGTCTGGTCCCTTCTCCTGCCTTCAGGCAGAACAGGGTTAGCCTGGTGTCCTGTCTCCTCCTCCTGGGCCTCACTCAGGCACATCCCTCTCATCCCCTATCCAGAGCATCCTCCCGTTTCCACGTTGTCCCTCAAATAGTTCTGATAGGCTTCCATCAATTAATAAAAAAGGATCTCCAACCTGCTGTCCTGGCCAGGCTGAGAGACAAGGCGGAGGGGGGGCGTGAAGAGAGACAGCAGGCTGGCAGCTGGAGGAAGGAAGTCCTCCAAGAGTATCTTGGGCCACCATAGCCAAGCAAGAAGCCCTGACAGGAAGGTATGAACTTGAGAGACCTTTCTCTGTAGGAGACAGGAGGGAAGGTGGAGGAGTCCCTGGGGTCTAGGATCTGGGATGCGCTGGGTGATGAAGAACGAAAAGACCCTGCCGCCCTGCATCCCAGGTGATTGACAGGCCCTGGTGTGGAGGTTGCAGAATTGGCTCTGACCCTGCCTGATGTTCATACTCCTTGGAAGTCTCATGGGAGGCATCTCTCCTCCTTGAAGCGCTGTTTTCTGTCTGAGAAGTGAAGGGGTTAGGTTAAAAACTTATTGAGGTGAGATGAAGCAGGCTGGCTAGAATGACTGACATGGTCCTGAGACTGCTATCGCTATATTGTCTGTCTACCAAACCTATCTATAAATCATCTATCTTCTATTGCCTATCGCATATTATCTATCATCTATCTGTCTGTCTGCCATACCTATCTATCATCTAGCTAGCTATCTACTATCTATGATCTATCAGTCATCTATCACCTATTATCTATCATCTATCTACCATATCTATCTATCTATCTATCTATCTATCTATCTATCTATCTATCTATCATCTATCTATCTATCTATCTATCATCTATCTATCCACACATCCTCTTCTCTCCTCTCCTTCCTTCTATCCATTCATCTAGCCAGCCAATAAACAAGGTACCTGCTACAGTCAGATCTAGTTACAGACTCTGGTAATGCCCTGATCTAAGACCCAGGTAAGTCCCGCCCTCCTTCAATGCACAGCCGGTGGGGAGACAGGTATAGGACCTAGGACCTGTAAGGACAATGGCGAGGCACTGAAGAAGGGAGCCTGGGAGAATACACATGGCAGACCAGCCAGCCTGCTGGGAGAAGACAAGGCTTCCTGGAGAAAGTAGTGGGAGCTACAGCCTGGAGGTTGTGTAGCAGGCACAACCGACCCTGAGCACTATGAAATTTTCATGAGCCAATCGGAAGAAGAGGCTGCAAGCACTGGAGGCCTTTACACACTGCAGTGACCCATTGTCTCTAGGTGTCATGAGCTGCTGAAACTTCCTCGTGTTCCCTAGACCCTCCCACCCGCCGCTCTCCTTCCTCATCTCCCTCTCCACTCACCTCCAAGGCCATGTGGCAGAGCTTCTGAGCACTCTAGTGTCCCCTAAGGTCCCTGGGCCTCCAGTTTCCGAGGACCTGTGCATCTGAGTCATGCTTACTGAACAGCTGCCTCTCCCCACTGTCTCCTGGATTCCTAGAGGACAGGCCTGGCACTAGTTCCCCTCCCAGTAAAAGCCCAGTAAAAGATTGGACCCTAGAAAAAGGGAAGGTGTGCCCTAATTGTCCCCACATTTACCCAGTACAGAGTCCAAAACCTGTGTGCTGACCTGGACCCAAGGCTGTGCAAGGCTCAGACCCCGTGATGCCTGTGTCCAGGTGAACTTATCCAGCCCTGTCCACCGTGGCAACCCTACAGAGCAGGTTTAAGAAATCTGATCTTTCCTCCCAAGAGAGGTGGTTTTTAATATATATAATTTATTTTTTATTACATGTGCATTGGTGTTCTGCCTGCATGTGTGTCTGTGTAAGGGTGTGGAATCCCCCGGAACTGGAGTTACAGATAGTTGCGGAACTGCCATGTGGGTGCTGGGAATTGAACCCTGATCCTCTTGGAGAGCAGCCAGTGCTCTTAACTGCTAAGTCCAGGCATGTTTGCTTGCTTGTTTTTGAGACTTTTATGCCTAATTTTATATTTGATACATTGTGTTCCTGATGAGAAACACCAAGTCAAATAAGCTTCAGGCCCCTGAGGCTCAAGGCTGTAGAAGAAACACCCATAGGCCCTGGCACACAGCTCCCACCAACCTGGAGCCCCTCCACAGTTTTGCTTGTCATGAGAGGGCTCTTCTATTGTAGCCTCGTAGCCTGCCCTAGCTCCACCAATCTGCTGGTCCAAGCCTGGAAACCCTTCGTCCTGAGATTGTCCCTCATTCTTCACAGGGCCAGTGCCCAGGAGGAGATCAGGCCTGCTATCCAGACAGGACAATCCTTGCCTTGCTCATCAGTGTTCCTCAAACCACTGTAGATCAACTGTCCATGGACAGTAGCCATTGCTACCAAGCGAGCCTGGTCTCAGCTTCATTCTCTGAGCCCCGCCGGACCAAAACCTTCCATTTAAAGAGCTAGAGGAGACCTTGCATGACACAGGCCAAGTGCCCTACGGAGACCCGTAGGCCCAGTTCACTTCCTTCCCTCTGATCCTAGGCCCTTTAAATGTTCCCTGAGGACCCGGATCCCTCAATACAGCCTTTCCATTGTGTGCAAACTGTGCCGTGTGCAAGGTACACCCAACAGATGCGGCTGTTTTATCCTTGTCCCAGTACCTCACTAAGGGAAATGCGTCTGTCATATTAACAGTGGGCTGAGGCTCAGGGCAGAGGGGACTGTCCCAAGGTGCTTGTAGGCAAGCACAGGCCAAAATCAGCAGCACCCAGAGACTCCCTTCTACCATGCCTGAGCCCAAGAGCTAGAACCTCACACTGGCATCTATACTCCCAGCTGCCTAGAGGGTGACTCCTTCAGAAGCAAGCTGCTTCTCATTCAATGTCCCCTCCCTCCGTGTGGCTCGTCCCCTTTATTCTGAAGCAGCTGCTGTGTGCTGGGTAAACTCATTTTCATATGAAACCAGACAAAACCAGAACAAATTAGGAAGATGAAAAGCTGCCCAATAACTGCTGGGGTGGGGTGGGGTGGGAGGAGCTCTGGCCTTGGAGCATCTGGGATATGGACAGCAGGTGTGTGGCCTTGCCTCCCAACCCACCTGTGTCCTCACCTGTAAAATAGGGACGTCCCAGCCTCAACCTTGGAAACAGGAGGGAAGAAGCCAAGAGGCACAGAAAATGGATCTCTCGGGCAGTTTACCCTCTCCTCAACTGACTGTCAGACCTGGCCTCTGGCCTTCA
This sequence comes from Tokudaia tokunoshimensis, assembly GCA_036184795.1. NCBI lineage: Eukaryota > Metazoa > Chordata > Mammalia > Rodentia > Muridae > Tokudaia > Tokudaia tokunoshimensis. The sequence continues at coordinate 8,114,380 of BTHU01000010.1, forward strand.
TGTGTCAGCCTGTGAATCACCAACCACTGCTTCTGTACCTACTTGCCAGCAGCGACAGCCAGGCCCTGGCACTGTTCCATCTTTCAGAAGGACACAGAACACTTGGCATGCAGCCCAGTCCCCACACCACAGCCCAGCCCCCTTCAAAACCTGGGGACCCAACCCTTCCCCCTCATTGATGCCCCAGCTTGCATAAGGAGGGGTACCCTTACAGGGAAGCTGGGCAGCAGCTGCAGGGGGCGCTCACAGGGCATCTGCCAGCAGCCAGAGACCACATCCATGGAATGAGCAGGAAGCAGGGCAGGGATGTCTAGACACAGTAAGGGTGTCTAGAGAGACTGAGCTTGTTCTAGTAGCCATAGCTTGGCATCCTCCATCTGGTCTGCACTGGTAGAGGTGCTGAGCTATCTAGAGTGTCTTTAGAATTTAAAGAGTAGACCAAAGCCCTAGGGAAGCCCAGGAAAGGACCTTGAATGGGACCCTAAGTATGGGACTCTATTACTAGCAGATCAGTTTGGGAGTTTGAAATAAATGTCCCTCGTATGTTCAGACATTTTAATACCTGGTCCCCCAGTTCGTGGCCCTGTTTTGAAGAAGGTGCAGCCTTGCTGGAGGAAGTGTGTCATTAAGGACTGGCTTTTAGAATCTATAACCCTACCCACCTCCAGTTCATTTTCTGCTTCACGATTCTGATGAAAGATGTAATCTCTAAGCTTCTTGCTCTTGCCAAGATGTCTTCTGCTTGCATGCCCTCTGCCCCATCTCATGGACTCTTTATCCCTCTGGAAACCTTAGCCAAAATAAACTCTCTTTGCCTTAAGTTGCTGTTAGTCATGGCGTTTTGCCACAGAAATGTAACCAACACGCTGAATGCCAGCAAATTCCCCACTGCTAGCCAGACTCAGTTTCTTTACTTGCCCCATGGTTATTATAGGGACTGTCATACACCACTCAGAGTTCTACTGAGAACATCACATGGGTGACCCTCCATATTCCTGAATTTAAAATGATGTCTTTGTTATAGTAGGAAGGAATGAAGTCAGATGCAAAGAAGATGTGTGTGTGGGGTGTGTGTGTGTGTGTGTGTGTGTGTGTGTATGTGTGTGTGAAATGCCACTTCCTGCTGGTCTTTAAGGATTAAAACTAAACAACCCAAAGCTGGAGAGATGTCTCAATGGTTAGGAAAACTTAATTGCTCTTGTAGATGACCTGACTTTGGTTCTCAGAACCATCTGTAACTCCAGAAGGTCACCTTCTGGCCTTTACAAGAACTGCACATACACATGGTGCACATACATATAAATAAATTAAATATATATATATATATATATACCCAACCCCAGTTGAGGAATACCCCTCAAATATTTTACTCACACTCTATAGACAATGAACTCTGAAAACAGAGTCAAGACGTGGAGACTCACAATTCTCAATTGTAAGGTGCTAGCCTGGGAGTGATCTCAGAGTAGATGAACGATACTAAGAGAAACCTCAAAAGACTGAATGGGATGTGTGTTGTCATTAATAAGAATGCATCAGCACTGGAGAACATGCCAGCACTAACTCATTCCCTTTAGTAATGGTACCTGATAACATAAGGCATTGGCAAAGCAGAAAACTGCATACCCCCTACACAGGAACTCGGGCTATTTTCACAACTTCTCTTACAATGGAAACTTAATTAGAAAGAAAGAAAGAAAGAAAGAAAGAAAGAAAGAAAGAAAGAAAGACCTTTCCCTACTGCCAAGCATTTCCTTCCATCTGGGTGCACTGAAGTTGCTCTCTTCGATTTTCTGTCTTGTATTTAACTGTTTGACACAGAAGAAGCCTGTCCATTAGAGAAACAACATCAGGGAAAGGCGACTTATTTGGGCTCAAGTTTCACAGGGATTTAGCCCATCCTGGGAATATAGCAGCTATGTCTGCGGCAGCATGAGTCTGTGACATAGGTTCCCCACAGCATGGAGGGCCAGACACCAGGGTGCCACACTACAGTCACCAGCTACCGTCTGGAAATCAAACACTCAAGACACGAGTCCATGGGGGAGTGTATCACAGTCAAACCATTCCATATGGTATATTAACCTAAACCTTGCTTGTGCACATACAAGGAGAGTATGAAGTCTTCACTTGATTCCCCAAGTGTTTGCTACAGCTGCCTGGAATAAAGGAGGCAGGGAAACAAGGAAGTCAGTGGTAGTGACCCTGATCCCACAGCCCGCCCATCACAGTTGCTCCTGGACCAGTCTGTCTAATCAAGCGGGTTCACCTCTGAACCTCAGCTTTGTGGGAGACAACTCCAAACCGGTCAGCACAGAGGCTCACCTGTTATAGATGCTCATTAAACAAAGGCCGTGTTTTCCTTTCTATGTGTGTGAACGTGGAGCCAAGTCTGCAGTACCCTGGCTCTGCCCACAAGATGGGTTCCTGAAAGGCTATGGCAAAGCTTCAGATGCCAACAGGCAGCTCCAACCCAAGAAAAATAGCTTAGAAACTTCTTCAGGATTCCACTCTCGTCATAATTCACCTGCCTGGCATGTTGCTGGGCACTCCCTGCTGCCCTGGCATCCTTCCTTCTGTCTTCCTTGTTTCCGATGTGAAGCTCACTGACCCATCTATTCACGGGTTCTTGTCTTGATGGGCACCGCCTGAGGCATGCTCTACTCTGGGTCTCAGGAAATGGTCGTGATGTATGTAGAGAGTACAGCCTTTACAGAGCATGCGCTGTGTGGAAGAGTAGACATACCGTTGGAACAAGGACAGCCTGGGAGTGAGGATAGGACCAGAGAGATGAGAAATAGCACATACAAAACAGAGTAAGAACTGCTGGGGCTAAGTCACCCAGGGAGGTCCCTGAGGGGGGTGACACTTGAGTTAACAGAGGGGAGGCTACCTGCAAGGCAGGGGACCTTTGTGACTTAGCAGAGTAGAAAGTCACTCAACCACACAGGGTGCCAGGCTGATCCCCCTGGAAAAAAGGCTCCAGCTTTTCCTGAGGGCTGATGGGGCAGATAGAAAAAATGGTTTTGCTTTTTGTTTACTAGGATGAAGTATGAATGAGATGAAACATACCATGTTATCCGTGTGCACATGTGTGGATCTATGGTGTTGAGTGTATCACAGTCCACACAACCATCACCTCAATCTGTCTCCAAGACATAGTTGTCACCACTCCAGCCTGAAGCTGTCTCCATTGTCATCCCTCTCCCCACTGTCCCCCTCACCTCCTGTTGCAGGAAATATTAAAAACAAACAAACGAAAAACATGGCAAGTTCCCTCGCTATGCCCAGCTACTCTCTGCCCTTTGGGGCTTGGCCGGCCATGCACTGGCAGGCAATGGCTGACCTGTTTTTATCTCATGGAGACTCTCTAGCCCAGAGCTCCCGAAACATCTCTACCCAGTTTCCTAGGTTCCCACTGGCAGGTCGCTACCACACCAACCCCATGCTTCCAACCCACCACGGACTTTGTGGTGCACCTCAGGAGAACCCATGCTTTGCCACCATACCTTTCTCTACTGAACCCAGACAAGCCACCGTATGAAGGAAAATGCATCATAAACTTAGTTCAGAAACAATGGTAACTCAATCACTAGGCGCAACAACTAAAAATCCTAACTTGTAAGCTTTATTAAATCTAAACCCTCCAGTGGCAAATCCTGATGGATCTGCCATTGAAACCGGGAGACACTCATAGCTATATCTTGTCCTCATGCTATCCCTGTCCAAAACGGCCTAACTCTCTCCTGCTTCCTCTCTTCCTCAGTCCAACTGGGAAGTCCCACCTACTCACCCAGTGATTGGCTCCTTTATTCATTAGAGGATTGGTTCACAAGAAGTCACCTGGGTATGTGACTCACTCTTTGTCCGCAGCCCCTCCCAGGAAAGCAGAATTAGCATCAAAATACAAATAGCACAAGGCCCATCCACAATACGTTCCCTCTGTGCTGGGGACTGTGTGTTAGTGAAATGACACTTGCCCTTCTGTGATTGGCTTAGTTCACTGAGCTTAATGACCCCAAGGTTCAGGAACAGTATAGCCAGTGTTTTCTCTCTCTTCAAGGTAGAGTAAAATTCCAGTGTGTGTGTGTGTGTGTGTGTGTGTGTGTGTGTGTGCATTCATTTATCCATTTATCCCTCAGTGGGCAGTTAGGTTGTTTCCACTAAGAACAAGGGTGTGCTAGTATTTCTTAGAGAGCCTGCCTTCAGTTCTTCTGGATCTATACCCAACGGTAAGATTGCTGGAGCGTGTCTTTGAGAGGGTGTTTAGAGCATAGGAATGGACTGGGTTTTTTTGCTTTATTAAAATGCCAGCAGGGATGGTAATGGTGGTGGTGGTGCATGCCTGGAATTCCAGTACTTGGGAGACTGAGGTAGGAAATCTCATGTTTGATGCCAACCTACGCTAGATAGCCAGACCCTATCTTACACAAGCAAGATGCTTCCTGGTGGTCTAGTGGTTAGGATTCAGTGCTCCCAAACAAACAGATAAAAAGTTTAAAAAGCCCACCTAGTCACTAAGGGACAATTGATAGGCAGCTTAGAAGCAAGGGGTGCAGGTAGGAAGCCTAACCCAGGGGCTAGGAAAGTGGGCGGATTCTGGACCGTGCCTTAGGAGAAATGATCACAGAACAGACAGAGTCAAGATCAAGGGGGACTCCTGCATTTGGGACTCAGCAGGCCTGGGGCTGGATGGCAACATGACCTCCCTAGATGGCAGGCTATGGGAGCTTTAGGTTTGGGGTTTCCTGGAGAAACTGGGTTAGGAGAAAATGTGCTCTGGCAATATTGTAAGTTCCCCAGAGCTGCAGTAATGAAGAGTCACCCACTGGGTGGCTTAAAACGTCAGGAATTATGGGTCCTCCTTGCACTCAAGGCCAGAGGCTCAAACCTGAGTCTGCAGGGCCAGGCTCACTCCCTCTGAGGCTCTGACTAGAACCCTTCCTTGCTGGCCCTCATTGGCAGCGGGTGGTCCCATTCTGGGCTTTCCCAGGGGGTTCCAGCTGCAGTGCTCTGCCTCAGGCCCTACAAGGTCTCACATCTCTGTCAGTATTCTTTCCCCCCCCCCTTATCGGGACCTTCCCATGCAGACCGAGGGCCCACCTTCACAATACCAACAAGCACAGGACTTCCCTAGGTCATATGCCTCACGCTCCCGCCCATGCTCTGGCCCTGCCCCCATCCCTGTCTGCCCCCATCTATCTATGCTTAGCAGAGCCCAGATGACCTACATGTTTAACGCCCCCTGCCGGCTGTTGACCTGACCACCAGGCCCCACGTCCCTCCCTCCCTCCCTCCTCACAGAAGCTGTCTCCCTTCGAGAACAAAATGGCAGTTCCTCCCTTGCTCATTCACAGTTGTTTTTCCTCTTGAAGAAACCTGTTTGATGAGTGATGGCCAAACAGATGCCCTGTGACAAGAAGGTGTCCCCGAGTCTCCTTAGTTCCTCAGGGGAACTCAGAGGGCAGAGCAGGCGCAACCTGAATTCTCTCCTGTTTGCAAACAAAAGGGGTTCTGGAGGACATGGAGGCTGTCACCCAACCTGCCCTGTCTCCACCCTCCTCCAGGTGGGTGTTACCTGTCCTGTCTTCTTGGCAGCTGTTGCTATTTGAGGTGTCAGTCCCAAATTATGACAGCCGTGGATCAGAAACTTAAGGTGCCCACAGGTCTCAGCAGCGCTGGGAGGAGGAAGGGCGTGTAGGGGAGACAGGCCTACACCCAGAGGCTCAGCCTAGTTCTAGCTCCTAACCAGACCTCCCTCTAGAAAGTGAAAAACTCTGTAGCCTACAGTAGTACCCAGTAGTTAGTATACAGGGGGTATAAATATTACTTCCTGTTCTCCTCTCCTAATGTGGCAGGGTAGAGCCCAGTGTGATTTGGGCTGGGTCAGCCCCTACTTAATTAACACTGTTAACTTGGGGGGGGGGCTAGAAGGGTTTCTGTATCCATCTTTCTAAACGGCATCCATGCATATAAACTTGCTTTTGGAGCATCTATTAAGAAGCGTCCTTGAACTTGTTAAAAAAAAAAAAACCAGCCCGATGTTTACCCAGGTGACAGGGCAGACACAGTCCTGACTGTAACTGTGGGGCCAGGGCTAAGGCTTATGAGCCATATGCAGAATGCATAGATATCATGTAAGGTGGGTACAGTACCAGGCCGGGCATTGCAGGGAGGGGGAAATAGAAAGAATCCTCAGTGGGTGGCTTTAGCTTTTTAGAAAAGTTTTATTTAACTTATTTGTGTTTGTGTGTGTGTGTGTGTGTGTGTGTGTGTGAACTTGTAGCAAAAGCCCCTCGCTGATCTCTCAGAGGACAGCAGAGACAAGGGGTATGTGTGGCCAACCAGTGTTAAGTAACAGTGTCTATGGCACAGATCTGGGGCCACAAGGCTCAATCCACTGACTTTTACTACTGTGACCTAAAGAAGTCGCCCAACCTTCTCTGCTTCAATTCTCCCATCAAAAATAAATGGGCACAATCCAGACACTAGTCTGTACCCAGGTGTAACTATTTCTTGAGCCCTTCCCACCAGATCCAGGCATCACAATGTCTGTCTGCTGGACACTGGTCGTGAGACCCTAAGACAAGTCACTGTCCATGTTGTGCAGAATAGGAAGGAATCTGCTCGTCCTGAAGGGGTAGGTGGGTCTTGTGTGGCAGGCAGACCCAGTCCTCCAAGCCAAATGCATCAGTCTCTGCCGGCTGCAGCCTCTACCCCATCCACCCCAGATGAGCTCCTGGGCTCCTGTCCACTGCTGGGCCAGCTTCTCCCTCCCACTCCACAGCTGCCTCTCCATTAGCAAACCCAGAACCCCATGAAAAGCCCCTATGAGCCCGGTTGAGTCAATAGGTCCCACTTTGGGAGATAAAAGCATGGGGGTGGGGAACAAAGTGGGAATGGAAAGCTCGGGAGGGGGAGGGGGGCTGGGCCAGAGTCGGGAGAGTGAGAAATTGAGTTCCGCGAGGCCCCAAAGCAAAATCGACAGATTGGAAATCTGCTTTGATGGCCTCTCCGTTTATCCCCCTCGTTAACAGACGTGTCCATTTGGCAGGGGTGAGGGCGGCAGGGCAGGAGGCTGGCCGGGTTTCAAGTTTGATTTCTCGGGGCTTACGATACATCTCTCTTTGCATAAAAAGGGATTAATATTTGTGCCTGAGTATTAACCAAGCACCCAGGCATGAGCTTGACACAAGCACACACACACACACACAACTGCGTATGCATGCACATGCACACACAGACACACACACAACTGCATATGTATGCACACGTGCACACACACACACACACACACACACACACACGCTTGCACCCACATATGCACACACACATCGCTATCATGCACTGCCAACTGAAACCAACATAGTTTGAGTCCCATCCCCACAGTCTCCAAGGTTTAGAATGAGTCAGTGTTGCACAACCCAGGTTTCACTCCTGCCTCCCTGCAGCTGGCTAGAGCAAGGCCTTCCTGGTTCCATTATGTAAATAAAGAGCAGGGACCAAGATGCTGATCCCATTATGGGAGGATTAGTTAGTCAGAAGGCCTGGAGATTAGACTATCAATCAGAAGGGGGAGGTGGGACCAGGGAGGGAGGGGTTGGGCTGCAGTTGCCAGCATTATCTTGCACCCTATTTAAAAGAGGTCCATCTGGTAGACTGTGTCCCCTGCCCCCAGTGTGACTGGGGTTATATGGCAGGAACTAGCTGTACTTTCTCTTCCTAGCCCAGGGGCAGTGGAGTAAGGTCCTCTGTATGGCAAAGGACAACAGTAAATGTCTCTAAGTTCCCTATCATCTGGGTCCTCATCAGCTCATCTTGCAGGTCTCTGTCTCCCTGCTCCCTGTTTTAGATGGGCTCCACCTGCATGATAGAGGCTCTGAGTGCGTAGTCCTTAGACCAGGGACAGCCCTGTCACCTAGAAACTTGCTACAAATGAAGGTTCCTGAGCTGACATGTGCTGTGCAATAGTGTCATAACACATTGTCTAGGGATCCAGATGTTTACCCAGGTGACAGGGCAGACACAGTCCTGACTGTAACTGTGGGGCCAGGGCTAAGGCTTATGAGCCATATGCAGAATGCATAGATATCATGTAAGGTGGGTACAGTACCAGGCCGGGCATTGCAGGGAGGGGGAAATAGAAAGAATCCTCAGTGGGTGGCTTTAGCTTTTTAGAAAAGTTTTATTTAACTTATTTGTGTGTGTGTGTGTGTGTGTGTGTGTGTGTGTGTGTGTGTGTGAGTGTGAGATGGAATGCTTAAGAAAATCAGAGGACAACTTTTGGTAATCAGTTCTCTCCCCACCCCCTCCATTTTCACTTGATATGATCAATAGCTTTAATTGTCAACTGCATGCAACCTAGAATATCTTGGGAAAGTCTCAGTAAGGGACTTTCTGTATTGGTGTGTCCTGTTGTCATGTCTGTTGAGATTGACTTAATTAAACTAGATGTGGGGAAGACCCAGTCCACTGTGGGCAGCACTATTCCCTAGGCTGGGGATTCAGGCTGCTCAAGGGTGGAGAAAACTCAAGCCAGCAAGTATGCATGCATGCATGCATGCACTTCTCTCTACTCTCGGCTGAATATGATATGCTTAGCTGTCTGCGGCTCCTGCTGCTGAGTTCCCCAAATTGACGGACTTTAGCCTGGAATCGTGAGCTAAAACAAGCCCTTCCTCCTCTTAGCTGCTTGCTGTCTGAGTGTTTTATCTTAGTGACAGAAATGAAGCTTGGATACATGGACTACAGCATTGAATTGAGGTCATCAGGCCCATGTGGTAGCACTTTTACCTGATAAGCCATCTTGCTGGCCCAGCTGTAACCTTTATAGAATATTTGCATCACCAGCTGTCTGTTCTCCTCCTCCTCCCTCCCTAAGATGAGTCCACAAGGAGCAAGCACTTCAGTCCATACAGCTTTGTTTTCCAAGGGTTCATCTGGCCTGACCCTGGGTTCTGATCAGCCCTCTGCCAGCACATCCATGAGTAGAGGGATATCTGCTCCAAAGCCCTAGTTGAGCAAGATATGAGTAGATGTGTGACAAAGCCACTACCCACCATGCACCTCTTTTCCCAATCTGTGTGACCCTTGACTTCCCACTGACCAGCCACAATGTGAGCACAAGCAGCTAGTCAGAGTCCTTAACCTTTCTCCTGCAGGTTGGAAGCTAGACATTGAACAGGGCACTATGTCAGGGTGGAGAGAGCCAAGTAAGTTCAAGCAAGCAAGCATGCACTCATGCATGCATGCACTTCTACATGGACAGAAGAGGAGGAAGTGGCATGCCTTCTCCGGGGGCACAACACCCTCTTGCCATCCACTCAACAGACATGTGGAATAGCAAATCGTGAAGTTCTCCTCTCACTCCTGGTGGCGACCATTGGGGCTAGTGTTTCTAGTCTTTATTTCTCTGAGGAGCACACAGGCTCAGAGAAGCAATATGGCAGATTCTGAGCCACACAGCAAGCAGGAGGCCCAGAGGAGACTTCAGCCACCATGTGGTGTGAGTCCCATAATCCTATTCTTGCGGAAGACACAGGAGGGGATTGCACATGATGCACACGCCCACAGTGAGGGCAAGCCCAATGTTCATTAAGCTCCCAAGGGGGCTTTTGGACTGAGACCCCTGGTCAGGGCTGCAAGTAGGAATGTGGGGTGACTTCTGTGCTGTCACTAGAAAAGAAACAGGGACAAGGCTCCATTCTTGCCCCTTCAATTGCAGACTGACCCAGAGCCTCCCTGCAGAAGCCTGGCTGCTCTGGGAACTGCAATTCCCCTCCACCTGGCTTCCTTCCATGCTGACTGTCAGCCTCAGAGAGCCCTAGAGGACTTGGAGGAGTCCAGAGAGCCAGCCCCATTGCCCAAGACTTGAATAGAAGGGAACTTTGAGTTACAGCAGGCACTCTGCTGGAGCTGAGAGGAAGGGAAGTCAGCCCTAAGGCCTTCGCCAACCCAGGCTGTTGTTGGTGTCCATCCACGAGTCACAGAGGTTTCTCCCCAGTACAGTCACACCTCCTCACCCAAGCCAGGGTTATCACTCTGGCTTTTTAAGGCCACACTCTCAGCTTCTCCTCTGCCACTGACCTTTGCACCCCCTCCTTTTGGGATGCCATCTTTGATCCTTCCCCCATCCAATCATCCTTTCCTCCCACACCCCACTGTATTCCCACACCCCTTCGTAATACCCCTCCCAAAGCCCTCATCAACCCCACACCCTTTGGTGAATGTTCTTCCCTAGGACCCTGGATCAGAAAACATATCCAACATTGTCTTCCACTAAATGGTGGGCAGCTCTGTGTCTCACTGCCCACCACTTCATAAATTCCACTCCCCTCCTTCTCAGCCATCCCCTCTGTGGTATCTACTCATGGGCCAGCCTTCACCTAGCCATTCATTTAGACGTACATTCATTTATTTATTATAGATAGCATTGACTTCACAGAGTATTCCACACTGCGCAGTGCTGAGAAGCTGAATAAAAAGAGCCGGCAGCCCAAGCCTTCTGGAAGCTCACAGAGAGGAGGAGGGAGAGGAGGAGGGAGGTGGAGGAGGAGCTGGAGCAACTGAATGGCGCCTTGGCTCCAAGCGGAGGTGCAGATGTTGCCCCCGCATCGCTGCGCTCTTCCTGCTGCCGTGTTGTGTTTGGAAAGTGATGAATTTCAGCACCAGCTAATTAGTCTCTAATTAGCAAGTGGAGTGTAAACAATCACAACAGATGGGGGAGAAAAGGCATTAGCAATAATGACCCTTCTTCAGGGGGCACAGTCTCCAAGACAGGCACTTCCTTGACAGAATTGGAGCTGGAGCCGGAGGGCAACTTAAGAAGACCTGCTGGTGACAGGCTTGACTGGGGAACCGAGTCTGTGGGAGGGTCTGGTTGGTGCTCTAATGGGTCCCCCAATTTGCCTGTGAGGGCGGGTCCCTTTCAAGAACGAGTCATGGATGCAAATATAACCAGGAGCATGGCCCATGTAGCAGCCCAGAGCACCTGCAAAAGTGAGGACTTTTTCCTTTAAGTTATTATGGTTAGATATATGCATACATATAAATATGTACATTCAACCTGCTGTGCTCATTTAGTGTTGCTGGTATGTATATGTTTTTAGGGCTGATCACTTGGTATTGGATAACCAGTTAGGAGGAGGGGGGCTCATCCTTGGGGAAGACTGATTCTCTCTGGACAGTCATTAATTGCCTGTAACTCTTCGCCTAGAGCTGGAACCCCATGAAACTTCCCCCTTCTTTGTTGGCATGCCATCTGATACTGTCACCTTTCTGGTCCTATTTAGTCTTATTTAGCTACCGTATTGTTGAGATTTCATGGGTACTTTCCTGTCCTCTATAGAAGATACAGATCTTGCAGCAGACTTACTAGTAAGGGAATATAAGGATGGTCTAGACTCTAGAGGTAGGCATGGCCCCTGGGGGACCTTGGGTCTGTGTCCAAGGATTCATAGGGGTATCCGAGACTATTCCCCTACCACAAACCTGTATTGTTAAGCCTACCTGCTAAGAGTTATGCTTGCTTGCTCTGGAGTTGCCCCTCCACACTAGGCAGCCTGTCCCTAAAGCCTGTCCAAACTACCATGCTAGTCAGTCCCAGAGGACTTGAGTATATCCTGGCACCCAGCCTGCCTAAATCCTTGGCTGCAAGGCCAAGGATCCTGAGGAATTTGGTCAGAATGGGTTTCTGGCACCTCTCCATCAATATGTACCAAACAGAAAGCATACTGATAAGATGTCCTTGAACTTCCAAGATAGACTACTGTTCTACCTGTGTCGCCTGCCTTCCTTGGAGGACCAGAGAACAGTAATCAGCCTCTGGGACCTAAGGGGGTGGGGGGGATATCAGGGGGGATCAGAGGCTGATCTTAAATCTAAGAAAATAGAAATGATTCAATGCCCAGATTCACCCTTATTACATGACTTTTATTATGTATCACCATGCTGGGCACATACTGGGTTAAGGACCACAGGAGAATTATTCAGTGTGTCCCCTGTGACTGAAGAAGCTGTGTCTGACCTCTATCCTTTCCTGTGTTCCAGAATGGAACCTATAGTGAGATGAGACTTCTTGCATCTCTGTGTAGTGACAAAGCCCAGCCTCAGGCCCTGTCTCTTATGGGACAAGGGAGAGGCACCACCTAGTCCCTACCCCCGTTTTCTGGGAAATTGTCCCCTTCACAGCTGCTATTACAGGCCTAATTAACAGGCTTGTTTGTCTCATCTGTCTGGCAGTCCATGTTGGTAAGAAGGGCAATTTCACTGTCTGGCAACGGTACCGTGGTCCTGGCAACTTGTTAGCTAAATTGGTCTCATCTGCCCTGGCTCCTGAAGGAAGCCAGCATCTCTCTAAAGGATGCTGCTTTCCTCTGCTTTTGTCCTTGCCACCTGATTCGGGTCTGGGAGGCAGCCAGCTGCCTGCCTTTGCAGCCTCCAGTTTTCAGAAGGGATTGGACTATGCCTTTGGGCTGGGATAGAGTGTGGAATAGACACTCAGCATGCTTACAAGAAGGGCCTGCTAAATGGCAAACCCAAGGCATGGTGGTTCAAATGAGAATGCACCCCATCCCCATATTTTAATACTTGGTCCCCTTTGGTGGAACTGTTTGGGAAGGATTAGGAGGTGTGGCCTTCTTAGAGGGGCAGGCTTTGAGGTTCTAAAAGACTCAGGCAATTTCAAGTGCTCCCTCTTTCTCTCTGCCTTGGGTTGTGGATCAAGATGTGAGAACTCAGCCATTCCTTTGCTCTGCCATCATGTGTTCTAACCCCCTGAGATCATAAGCCAAATTAAATGCTTTCTTATAAAAACTACCTTGGTCATGGTGTTTTGTCACAGCAATGGAAACTAAGACACAAGGAAAAGCCCCAGAGTATACCTGTGTATGGATATCACCTTACTCAAGCCTCAGCCAGGGTTCCTCGGCCTCAGCCTTGACATGTTAAACTGGGTCACTCTTTGCAATGAGCCTCTCCTGGACAATCTAATTTGTCCTGGCCCTCAGCCTGACAAACTTCCTTGGCTAAGGGGCCAGGAATCCTTAGCTCTTCCTTAGCTAAGGAATCCAAGGAACTGGCTTGGAACACAATCTCTGGGGCCTCCTCATCAACATATACCTAATGAATGAATGCTGATAAGAGGCTATCTTGGACTTCATCTTGTCCTGCTTCCTGCAGAGGCATAAGGTTTCCTCAGAGGACTGGAAGAGTACAATCAGGCTCCAGATCAACAACCAGAGAACAAGAGGATGAATTTTAATCTGAAGGAGGATCTGTTACCTATATCTATTAAGTCTATTAATGTCTCCTTTCCCTAAATTGTAACAACCAAAGACATCTCATAGGATCATCTCAGGATCATCCCCAAAGACAATGTTTTTCACTGGGAGTCAGGAGAAGTGGAAGATGGTTGCATGAAGATACTGTTGTAATGGTGCATGGTAGAGAGATGATCATGGAAGCTCAAAATTGACCTAAACCTTGTAGCATTCAATGTTGGATAGGTGTATTGGGGCTCAGTAGGCAAGACCCTTGGAGAGTTGACAAGAGTGGGAGCCAGTGATAAGCTTGCATGATTTGAAAGGTGCATAGTTTATTTTTCCTGTTGCTGTAACAAGGTACCGGACAGGGGCAAATTTAAGGAAGGAAGAGTTTATTTGGGCTCACAATTTGAGGGTATAGTCTATCATGGTGGAGAAGGTATGGTGGCAGGAGATTGAGGTGGCCAGTCATATCACATCTACAATCAGGAAGCAGAGAGAGATGAATGCTGGAGCTCAGCTCACCTTGTCCTTTTTTATTCAGCCTGGGACTCCAACCTACAGGATAGTACTGCCTACTGGTTAAAGTGTGTCTTCATGCCTCAGCTAACCTAATCTAGATAATCCCTTACTGGAATGCTCTGAGGCCTGCCTCTTGGACAGTTATAGATTCTGTCAAGTAGACAATATTAACTGTCACAGTAGGAAACTATAAGATGCCCCAATCTGGCATTTCTCAACCATTCACCACAGGCATGGCTAAATGACAGAGAGGTCTATGGATTCCTTGGCAAGACAGAATGTTTGATCTATATATAGGCCATAGGGTTCTGGTCATGCACAAGGAATTTGGACATGAAATGCATGGTTAAATATCCCATTCATTTAAGTGGACCACAGAGTTATGGACAGGTGCCCAAATGTTAGCAAGGGCCTGGAGGATGGACTCGAGAGCAAAGAAGAAAGAGATGGGGCTGAGTGGCTTACCAACTTCAGCAATACTTAGGGGTAAACCCAATAGCACTAACTAATTTGTTAGTTGTTGTTTAGCTATTGGCTGTGGGTTCCACGCTGTGTTAAAAACCCAGATTAGTGAGCTCATCAAAATATGGCAACTGAGCTCAAACACAGCCTGGAATAGATGAATACATACAGAGCTGGAAGAAAAAAGACACAAAAGTCACCATTGTGTCTGGCTTGGGTAACTGGTCACACAGTGTCACTAACTGTACTAGAGAATTAGGGGAATCTTATAAGTTTACAGGACCTTGCGTTTTGCTGTGGATGTTTTAAATTTGTGTGCGTGATGACCACAGTTAACTTATTCAGGCAAGAATTCAGAATTAAAGGTAAGGGAGAAGAGATCATGCCACAGAATTTGAGACCAGAAAAACAGATGCTCTCACTTAGGGAGATGGTGATTCTCAAGCAGAGAGATGGAGTCTCTGGTGTCTCAGAGGCTGCAGAGGAAGAAGAGTACAATGGAGAGGCAGCCAAGGAGGAGGAAGACCAAATCACAAGCTAGAAAGTGGTGATGTTAACAAGAACATGAAATTAGTGACTGTCAATGAAAATAGGCTTGTGGCAATTGTGTCAGAAAAAAAACAGATAAGGGTAGTATAGCTCATGGGGCTTCTCAGGAGTGTGACTGGTGATTCCCACTAGGAGTTACCACAAAAGGTTCACTTCTAAAATGAAACATTATGTATATTAGTGCATTTTCTGTTGCAGTAACACAATACCACAGACTGGGTAGGTTATGAAGAAGAAAAGTTTGTACTGCTTCTTATAGTTCTGGAGATTCAAAGTCAGGACACTGCATCTTCTGGTGAACTTCTTGTTTGGCAGTCATGGGGTGGTGCATGGTGTCTCCAGGCAAGAGACACCAGAAGATGTATGTGTGATTGCTGTTTTCTCTCTTCCCTATAAATACAGCAGGATTCTATCATAGGGTTGTATCCTGGTGACTTTAGCCAATCCTAATTACCTCCCTCAGATTGAACACTATGGTCAAATAAGTTTTCACCTTCTAAGTCTTCACAATAGGGTTTAGAACCAGAGTGAATCTTAAGGTGGAAAGCTACACTGAAGCTACAACATGACACCATGACATATGTTAAGACTATGATGGAGAAATTTTTTATTAAGTTGGATGGGAGCAGCCTGTGAGACACATGAAAGGTGAGCATGAGATGGTGCTTTGTGACATGATTGCTGCTATTTAACTAACAATAGAAACAACACCCATGACCAGTCTTTGTCCAGACTTAAAAAGCCTCTGTACCTGTTTGTAGGGAGTTGGTATTTCAGGTATCTCAGGTAGAAAAATACCACATTTGAGACATTAGTGATGAAACATGGAACCTAAAGAAGCTTTCTCTCTTGCCTATTCATAGTTCTGTACAATTAGAAAATATATGGAAGGACAGGCTCATTCCCCCGTCCCCATATTTAAATATATATTTAATATATATATTTAAATCACTCAACCCCCTACTGGGCACTGCACAGGGAAAATGGGAGCAGGTTGAAGAAGGATTAAGGAGTATCTCTCCCCCATACACTTTATAGAAACTGTATTAGAGTTTTGCACTTGCTGTAACAAGTTGCCACAAATTATGTGACTTAAATAAAAAAGAAGTATTACTTTGAAATTCTGGAGCACATATGTCTGAAATCAAGGAGCCAAAAAGTTGGTTTATATGGAGGCATTGGGTGAGAACCTATCCCAAGCCTCTTTCCTGGCTTCTAGTATCCCCTGCAGCCTCTACTGTATTTAAACTGTAAATATAGCATCCAACCTCTACCTGTCTTCACACGTCATTCTTCTTTGTGTGTCTTGCTTTTTTTTTTTTCATGGCCTTCTCACAAAGCTGCTTATCATAGTGTTAAAGGATCATCTTAATTCATTTTAGCCTCATCTTAATTATGTGTACCTGCAAAGACTCTAGTTTTCAAGAAAGCTGTATTCTGAGGGCCAGGTGAAAAAAGTTTTGCTGAGCACCATTCAGCTGGTTTATACAGACTAGAAATCACAAAGTCATGGGAAGCATGATCCCTCGTGCAGTCACCAAAACCAAAGACATGGATGCTCTTAGCTCAAGAAATGCCAGGCAGGAACCCTCAGTATTCCAGAGGCCAAGGGCAAAGAGAAACAAAGCAGGGAAGGAAGCAAAGAAGGAGAGAGACCTAACTTACTGTGTTTATTATGAACCCTCCTCATACCAGTTTCCTTACGTGACCTGTTCACCACTACACATTTTGTTCAAATGACACTGACCCATTTCTAGAAAAGAACATCAAGACACAGAGAGAGTCTATAATTGCCCAAAGTCTTCCAGCTCACCATACAATCCCTATGCCTTCCAGTCTTGTGTTTCCTCTGCTGTATCTCAGCTTCCTGCATCCTTACCACATATCATAGCCTGGCTCCCTGGTGCCTACTCATAAGCGCCTCTTGCTACAAGCTAAATAACCTCATCTCCCCTCAGAACCATCTTTCTTCTGGATAGGGAGATATTTTCCAAATATGACTGAAAAGAAAGCTAAGTTCCCCAAAGTGGGTATTTACAGAAGGTTCAAAATGGCCAAAATGATCTAAGAAGACTCAAGAGGAAAGGGATGGAAAGAACATGCAAACCCTGCGAGAGCCATCAAGGAAAGCTTTGGAAGTTGGATAGAGCGCAGAGGCGCCAAAGAAAGAGAACCCTAGGTGGGTCTGCTTCCCTGGTTCCTTCTACCTATGTCATATGTCAGTGCCACAGTTTAAAGGATAATGAACTCACTGATGGCACATATGTTATCTATGTGCAGGAATGGCCAGAGGGACATGCCCCTCACCCAGAAACAGAAGTCTGACCCTCAAGAAATCAAGTCATTATGTACAGATGAGGAACAGAAAGAGAGATCTAGTGCCTCAGTTGACAGTCCCACAGTATAGAGAGTAACCAGATAGTCATGAAGGAATGGTGGATTGTAACAACCTTCTTGAAAGAACATAAGACAAGCTGTCCTCCTTGTTCATCTGAAACTTGGCATGGAGGCAGGTGTCCTTGGTATGAAAGCCTGAGCCAAGGACTTGGCCAGATCCAAATGTGAGTCCTCCTCTGCTGCTCACATCCATATGACCTTGGGCAGATCCTCTCCATCAATACACTGCTGCCTCCCCATCTGTTAGGAAAGTGATAATGACCTTGAAGAATTGGCATGTGGGTTTTTACATATCTCAAGCACCTGGGACAACCTGGCATCTTGCAAGTGTGTAATATGTGGCAAATGTCTTGCTGCACTTGCAGACTATGAATAGGGCCAATTTGGCATGGAGAAGGAAGTCCATGGGACAGGAAGTATGCCTAAACGTTTCTAGCCGCTCCCCCCCCTCTGGAATTTCATAAGACACACAGCTCTAGTTTATCCCTAGATATACTAACAGATGGCTTTAAAGTCCCAACCCTAAATATGTCCCTGATTTCCACCTGGACATCCAAATGACCACAATTGTTCTCTACTGGACCCAGCACCTTCTCCATAGGTCCACTCTTACCCTAGTACCCAGGGTCAGATCTGCCAGTTCTTCCCACTCTGAAATCTCAACTGTCCTCTGAAGATCCACAAGGCAAAAGCTTGGTCCCCACAGCGACACAATTTGGTGGTCATAGAAATGTTAAGAGGTGGGGTCTTTGGGTCATTGAGAACCTTGAAAAGGACAGTTGGACCACAGTTTCTTCCTCTTCCATATTTACTCCCTAGCTGTGAAGTGAGCAATTTTTATACCCTGCCACATGTTACACTATCCTAAGCCCCAAAGCAATGTGACCATGGCCAGAAACTTCCCAAACTGTGGGCCAAATGTACCTTTCCACTTATCAGTTTTTATCCCAAGGCTTCTCATCATGGAATGCTGCCTCACACACCCTTAGACAACCCCACCCTCTACTCTGAAACAACTCCTAGGACCCACATTTCTTGCTACCTTCCTCTCTTCTACTAGCTCCCTGAAACTGCCAGGTTCCAACCAAACTGTCTTCCTTTCATATCCCCAAATAACTTAGAAGAGAAAGCCAATACCTAAGGAGAGCTCATTGCTGCCTGGAAGGTCATTGTTTTTGTTATTTCCCTATTATAAGGCATCTTATAAAAGAGAGAGTTTAATTGGGCTGACCATTCAGTTCCAGAGGGTTAGAGTTTATGATGGTAGGGAGAAGACACAGAGGCAAGCGGCTGGATCAGCAGCCCAGAGCTCTTGGCTCCATTCACAAATGGGGCAGAGAGCACTAACTCAAAATGTCTCTAGTCTTTTGACTCAAAAATGCCTAGAGACATACTTCCTCAGCAAGCCCATATCTACTAAGACTACAACCACCAGTTGGGGACCAGGTAGCCATACATATGAGCCCATGGGAGCTGTTTTTATTCAAACCACCATGTCATCTCTGTTCTGGATTCTCACTGGTCTCCCAGTGTCCACATGACTTTTTATAGTCTTACTGTATTTCCGGGGGTGGGTATGTAACTTCAGTGGCTTCCTGTGGCCCTAGGGGTAAAGCCATGGGCTCTGGGTGCAGCCTGCTAAGAACGCTAGGACAGAAGACTAAGCCTTTTCCTATCTCTATTTCCTCTCCACTCACCATGAGACCACACTGTGGGGCCTCTGACACAAGTCAGAGTTGTAGTTGAAGTTGACTTTAACTGTCAACTTCACACAATCTCGAATCACCTGAGAAGAGAGATTCTCAACTCAGTAGGGTTTGTGGGCATGACTGCTAAGGGGTGTCTTACTTAGGTTAATTGATGTAGGAAGACCCAGCCCACTGAGGGCGTCACTATCCCCTAGGTAAGGGTCCTGAACTATATAAGAGTGGAGAAATCAAGATGAACACACTGTACCTGCATTCATTCTCTCCCTGCTCTTGACTGTGATGTGATGTGGCTAACTGCTTCAAGTTCCTGCCTGGGCTTCCCTATAATGGTGGACTGTAATCAGGAACTATAAGCTGACATAAGTCCTTTTCTCCCCAAACTTGCTTTTTCGCCTGGGGTATTTTATCACAGCAGCAGAAATGAAGTAAATACAGGCCCTCTTTCTAATCAGATATGAATGGGCCAGACCTCCTCCTTTCCCACCCTTGACACTCTAACTGGCCCAGCCCTCTGTGTTGAACACACCCCACCACTCTCTTTACCTGGCTGTGGTCTGGGATAAAATGTCACCTTTGGGGGCTTTCTCTTATGTGTCCCCATTGCCCTGTTCCCTCTGCCCTTTACCATCATGCACTTTCACTCTCCCATCCTCTGTCTAGATCTGAGTATCTGTAGACACAGCTCTATAAACTCCAAGAGACATCTTCCTATGCCACTCCCCCCAGGTCTGCCCCACGTGCAGTTGTCCTTCCATAGATGCAAGTTTAATCAATGAGCAGATGACTCACTCTGCCTTGTCCCTTTCCTTTTGTGGAGCTTCCCTGGCTGCCCTGCAAGTTCTCAGTGGCCCACGCTGCCTTATGTGCCCATCGCCTGATTTCTATATCCGAGCCTGCTCAGTGATGCTTCAGGGCCTTAATCGGCTCTTGCCAAATGAATCCTATCTCTGTAGCCAGCTGGCCACGGACTCTAGGCAGGGGTGGTCCTCCACCTTTTTGTGCTCCCAGGCCCAGGCCCTCAGCTGATCTACATACTCTGAGCATGGAAGGTTGATTACCTAAGATGTAATGCTGAGAGCCTTATACTGAGAGGACAAAGGTCCTCACTCCATCCTCATCCAAGGTCAAACACAGCACCTCGGTTCTCTTCTGTGTGATCCATGTGGAGGTCTTCCTGCAGGAAGTTGGAGGTGAAGATCCTCTCTGTATACATGACATTTTCCAAATTATCATGGCTTCTCTGTTGCCCCCAGGATGATCTCCAGCTCCTTAACACTGCCTATAAACCCTTTATTCTCTGGGATATGACCCACACACAAAGTGCCCTTCCTTCCTTCTTGCCTTCCTTCCTTCCTTCCTTCCAAACCAGAAACTGTGCTAGGAGATATACCTGTATCTTCTCCAAGAAAGTCAAGTCTGATGCCCACATGCCTTTTTCTTTCCAGTGGATAAGTCGGCAAGGAGACACTAAATGACTTACCCAAGGTCGTGTGGCATCCAACTAAAGAAACTAGGCATTGGACTCAACTCATTTCACCAGGCCTGCTCTGGAAATCTACAGGTCCTGGCTCCCACCCAGCTTATACCCTCCCACTCATCATGCCAAAACACCTGAAGTTCCCAGAAGCCACTGTATTTCTTATATGTCCTGACTTTTGCACAAATTGGATCTTCCAGACCCCCAAACTTGACTCACCTCCTTCCCTTGAAAATATTGTTTGGGGGCCCTTCCTGCCCAGTAGCCTTTGCAGTACAGCAAGCTACACCTCCCCACCATGGCAGGCCTAGTGTGTCAAAGGCTTTGATCTCCATTGGACCATCTCACTGTCAATCAATCCCTCCACCTCCCAAGCACCTGAGAATGCCTGAGAGCTGGGATTTCCTCCTTGCTTGCTGTGACAGCTCCAGGCACGTAGTGGATCTTCAGAAAGCACTTGCTGAATGAGTGATGTGAGCTGGGTGGGTGAGTAGACCTACTGTACAGGCCATCTGTTATGGCTCAGGGCTGGGAGCACTTATACAGAATGGGCGTCAAGGGCACCATAAAACATGGGGCAAAGCTCATGAAGGCTTTGTGGGGAGGTGGAGGTTGGGGTGCCAAAGAAGCAAGGGGCCAGCAGGGGAAGTCCTGCCCAAGGATAGTTGAGGGAAAGGGAGCTGAGGAGGCCTCTGCCCCACAGATTGCCCCTGACCTCTCTGACACCTCTCCTCCCACTATTTCTCCTCTGTCCTGCCTCCCATTCATCCTGTTGACAATCTCACATGGGGCTGTTTAGAACCACATGTTTTATCCCTTGTCACCAGTCACACAGCCCTATTATATTAATTTACTGTCCTTTCCAGGAACTGGTAGCCTTCCTGTAAACTCCCCCTTTCCCATGCTGGGGTCGGCCATTGCCAAACCACAGCTCAACACTCCCCTCCCGCCCAAGGCTGGGACAGGCAAGATGCCAAGCAGAGGTTTGTCTCCAAGGACCCTATTGGTTTGCCCCTCCCCCAAAGGCCCTTTCTGGTGCCTGCATTCCTCTGTGTCAACTCCCCAAGGAGTGCTTCTTTGGGCTCACAGAGCTACTAAGGATCCCCAGCCTCACCCCCATTCTCACTTCCAATTCTTTATCACTTACTTCCTAGTGTCCAAGGAGGACTGGGCAGAGCTGAGCACGCATGACCTAAACAAGAATGGGGTCTGGAAAGGTAACTGGGTTGACAGATCAGGAATTAAGGGACATGGGTATCTCCGCACCATGTCACAACCACTTGAGGCAGATGATGGCTTGGCCTCTGCTGGCAGCCTCATCTTTCCTGAGCTATCCCAGGCTGGCCTTGGCCTGTTGAAACCTTGACAGCAAGTTGGAACCTTTGCCCTGCTTCTCTCCAAGCCATGGGTGGTGGAGGGAGCCCCTGAAGGTGACCCCGTTGTTTCTCCAACCTGCTTTGTGCCTTCTAGGGAACAAACAGGGATTTGCAAAACAGGCAGTCAGTCCTTCATGCAAGCTGCACCCACATGGCCCTCTGAGCAACTCCAGAAGCCACTCTTGTCTTCGGGTACCATTTTTCTCATTTGAGAGTAGGATCATCACATTGCTTGGGATGCAGGGATTGCACACAGACAGCACAGAGACACTGCACTACTTCTCCAGGTCAGGCCAGCCACAGGAAAGAAGGGACAGCAAATGGGTGGCTGTCACATTACTCTCTGAATGATAGTGTCCTGGCAGAGAAAAAATGGTGGAGAACAGGAATGCCTATTCAATTCCCAGGACTAGGAACAAATATCCCATCCACTGCCCCTCCCTTCACCCTAGCCTACAGGGCTGAGCAGGTCCTTTAGCTCTGGGAAGAGGAGAGGGCAGAGAAAGGGGTGAAAGGGGCACAGGGATGGGGGTCTACTGCTCTCCTTCCCAGAAGGCCCTGGCATCCGGGGAATGTGTTGAAAATGGTTCATGATGCAGAACCATCCGTCATGCTCATGTTGCCTGCCAAGCTGCCAATCCTGTCACCATGGGCTCCCCGCCACTCAGCAGGAAGTTACTTACCATTAGCTGAGCTCTGGTCCCACTGCAGAGTGGCAAGCATGCTGTGGCTGGGGTCAAGGAGGGCAAGACAAGGCCTGTGAGGTGACCATCGAGAATGGGAAGTGACAGGTGGGGCGTTAAGAACCTTCTGGAACCTTCTGGAAAGAAGAGGATTCTTTTTATTCATTCCTTCATTCTGTGTTTATTGAACTTGTGCTCTGCGTGAGATTAGATACGGAAGGCACTTAGAGGGCTGAGTGCTGGGGATGTAGTTTGGTTGTAGAATGAGTGTCTGGGATGCTCAAGAAGGACTATGTCTGCTGACAGGTTAGAGTTGGGGGCATTTAGACATTCTGAGCACCATTCTGGGTTGCCCCCTGGTGGGTGAGTGTGTGAGAACATAAGGACCACCTCTAATTGGGGAATGTCTAGAAAACCTCACAGGAGAGAATTCTGTACAGAGATGACTGGAGTTTGGATGTGTTTGAGGGGGTGGATTAGCTTTCTGGAGTCATCCTATAGCACCCCAAGTTGATGGCTTAAACCAGCAAGCAGTTCTCATTACCCAGTCCTGGATATCAGGGGGCAGAAATCAAGATGTCAGCAGAGCCATTTGCATATGCACTGTAGCCTACCAGGAGAACCTTTGCCCATGACACCAAGGCCATTATCCATACCCTTTGCCTGTGACTCTGCCTCTGTCTTCATGGACTGTCTTCTCCCTGGGTGTTTCTGTGGATGTCAACCATATCAGAGGAGGCTCACCTAATGATGTCTGGAGAAACTTCACTTTCAGATGCCATATATGCTGGCTAGGGATGTAGCTCTCAATTCATAGAGTCCTGGGTTCCATTCCCAGCACACATTAACCAGAAGTGGCGGTGCTTGCTGGTAATCCAAGAACCCTAGTGAAGAGATAAAAGTCAGAAGTTCAAGGTCATCCTTGACTACACAGCAAGTCCAAAGCCCACCTAGGACACATGGGACCCCCATCTCAAAAACAGTAACAAACACGCCATAGCCACAAGTACCTGGGAGAGGGCTCTGTGTATCTTTTTGAGAGACACAATTCACCGGGCAGTGGTGGTGCGTGCCTTTAATCCCAGCACTTGGGAGACAGAGGCAGATGGATTTCTGAGTTCGAGGACAGCCTGGTCTACAGAGTGAGTTCGAGGATAGCCAGGGCTATACCGAGAAACACCCTGTCTCAAAAAAACCAAAGAGAGAGAGAGAGAGAGAGAGATTTCAACCCATAGCAGGGATCCATGATACACATTTGGGAACCCACTCTTCCCCCGCCCCACATCAATTAGTAGAGCTAGGGCTTTCTGGGGTCCAGGGCCCCTCAAGGGGCTAGAGCAGAATCTGAGCTTAGAAAAGAAGAGTCGATTCAACCCTTGTACAAAATTTATACTTGGGAACCTGAAGCAGACAGCTGTCAAGTAGAAAAGAATGGCTCCAAGTTAAGAAACCAGAGCTCAAGTTCTCCTTTAAACTCCTCTGCCTCAGTTTCTCCATCTGCCAGAGAGTTGTGGGCTAGATGAATACTACAGATGTCCCCACCCCCACCCCCTGGAGAAGCTACAAGGGACTGGCAGTCAAAATGGTCAACCTATCAGGGACCAAGTTGGACAGAGCCTCCAGCTGGCCTGGCTTCCAGCCCGGGGTTCCTCTGACTTCCAGCTCAGCCTCAAGACTCCCTGCCCCCACCTTCAGGAGGGTCCAGGGACCCATAGACTTAACCCTAACTCCATTTCTGCAAAAGGCATTGCCCCATGGAGCTGTTCGTGGTAAAGTGACTTTCTGTCTTGCCTAGTGACTTTCTTTATCAATCTGTCTCTCATAGTCTTTGGTGTCGGCTTGGGACCCAGGCTTCTGTGGAAATGGGGCAGGGGAGGGGTGGGGGGGGAGGGCATGGCAGTTAAAGAGTATTTTAACCTTTGTGCACTGACTCAACAAAACCCAGCAAGGGAAGTTTGCATGATCCCACCACACGCGCACACACACACACACACACACACACACACACACACACACACACACACCAAAATAAGCTGGGAGATCTCAGGGCCCTTGGGTGCTAAATCCATGCCAGAGCTTTTGCCAATGCAACTGTCATCCAAATTCCATCTGCCCTGCAAAGCTCAGGCTTCCTGTCCCTATTTCAATACCTTTAAACCCGACGCTGATGGGAACCAATGAAAACCCAGCCCCTCTGGCACCAGAGAGCAGACTAGCAAGCACCCAGTATGGAGAAGGTGCTCCTGGTATCTGACAGGCCAGGGATGGGCTGCTGCAGATGGAGCCAGGTGGCTGCCTAGGACAGTGCTCTTAGATGTCCCCTCCTAAGGGCTGCCTGAGGCCAGGGGAGTGTCACAATCTTACTTTCTAATTTAGCTGAGATTCGCACAGCGTCAAAAAAGGCAGTATGGCGATGTCACTATCATACACAGCCACCAATTCCACTTCCTCCCCAAAGCATCCCTATCACCCCACAAGCAAACCCTATGCCTACCAGGCCACTGTGCCCATTTCCCCTTCTTCCCAACCACTGCACGTCCACCTTTAGAGACCTGCCTGCCTTGGGTGTCTCTTTGAAATGACATCATGCAATGTGGCCTCAGAACTGTGGTAGCATAGACCAGGGCTGGAGCCCTTGCAAGCTCTGCCTGAACCCTGCCTCCAAGAGTCTCTAGGTGGTGGGTGAGTCTGTCTTACCTGCTGATGTCCCTCTAGGTGGATCTATATGCCACAGACTAATGAGCACTGTCCCAAGGGTTGGGCTCTGCCCAGTAGCCCAGTTGTCCCTCCCACCCCTCTGGGCTCAGCGGTCTCTGCTGATGAAGCCTCACAGGGTTCCCGAGGTTCAGAGGAGGGAAATTAAACTCCTAGTGGAGACAGGAAGCCACTTTCTTTTTGAAGACTTATTTTTACTATCTAATTATGTGTACTCAGGGAGGGGTGTGTGCACAAGAATGCAGATGCCCACGGGCAGCCAGAGGTATAGAATCCCCCAGAGCTGGAGTGACAGGTGCTTGTGAGCTATCCACAAGTGTCAGGAACCAAGGTTGAGTCCTCTGCGCATTCTTAATGCATTCTTAACCACTGAGCAATCTCTCCTGCTCCCAAGCGAGCTGCCATGTCCCCTACATCTGTTCTGGCAAGGGCTTCCCACCCAAGTGCCAGAGAAGAGGCCGGGAAGATGGACCGCGGGGCAAGCTCTTCTCTGTGCCAGGGAGGGGTGGGATGCTGCTACGCAGGCCTGTGTGGATAATCCAGCTTGTAAATTGCTTGGGGACTCTAACTGTGGAAAGGGCCATAGAGCTGCGTGTGTTATTATTTATGACAAAGCACTGAGGTGCCTGCTAGGGACTGGAATGGGCTGAGCGCTGTGCATGGGATGGACGGCAAATTGAACTCCAATTTTCTGCTCCGCAGTCTTTGTTACACGCCACAAAGCGCTGGTACAGCAGGGTCACCAGCCTGACGAATGTATGCTCTTCCGCATAGGCGGGTTCCGTCGCTCAGCCTCCCCATGAGGAGGGCGGCTTGGCTCCTGAGTTGCTTTTTTGCCTCCTCCCTGGCCCTGGTAGGTCTCCTTTCCTAAGATCAAATCCAGCCCTGACCCAAAGAGAGATCAGAGGCCTAGGTGAGTTCAAACCCCTTTCTGTCACTGCCGATCACATGACCCGTCCCTCTCTGCAAGAGCTTCAGAGGAGAAAAATGAAGGGGTTGAGATTGCAGAGCCCCACCAAGGCAGCTGGAATGATCAAATGAGACAGAAGGCGCTCACTCGAGTGGATCAGGCCTACAGCACACACCTGCTCTTCTTTCCTTTGCTGGCTTAGTGCCTGCTGCTAACACCAAGGAAGCAGAGGGGGAGAAGGCATGGGAATTGGGCGGGTGTCCCCCACTAGAGTGTGGTGGGGCAGGTCCCTAAGACACCTACTGCTCAGCTCAACTGTCTGCCACCAGTCTTTGGATATCATTTCATGCTAGGGTTAAGTTTGTCACCTCCCCTAGTGCCTGTCCACCTGTCATCTGTATCTTGTTAGGCTAGAATCCTGTTGATTTGGGGAGGTGTTTGTTTCATTTTTGTTTTTTGGTGAGAAAGATAAAGAAATACAGGGTTGGGAAGCATGCCAGACAGACTCTAGGACCAAAAGCCCGTACTTCACCAGACAGCCTCTGCATCCTGTGTCTGTGGATGCTATCACCAGCCAATGGTGTGGACTCCTGAGGCCTCCGCACTGTGGGCTCTCCAAAGCATCTTGCTAACTGGGGGGGGGGGGGGGGCAAGGAATCTTTTAGGGCAATGTCACCTGGGAGAGTGACAGGGCTGGGGTGGGGTCAAATCACAGGGACCCTGATGTGGAGACAACTAAGCCCCATTGCTGTCCCTTTATTGATTTGTGATGCTCTTGGGTCCCTCCTCTAACTGGACAATTGCCCCAAGCATGCCTCCCAGCGCGGAGCACCGAGGTCACTGAGGACAGTCGCATGGTCCATGCAGCACATCTGAGTTTCTTGAGATGAATTTCTGGAGTTAGTGAAAATTTTTATTATCAGTGTTTTATGGCTCAAATGAATCTGAATATCCTGACACGGTAATGGAACCGTTAAGCAGAAAACATCCTAATCAATGGGATAAGTTTAATCTCTGAACCCTCTGGCTGAAGCAGGAGAAAGGGCTCCGTCCTCCCGCTAATTACAAAATAAACCTGTGGGGAATGAGAACCATCTTTCTTCCACCCCAGACTGAGGCTGCTATGCTGTTATTTACCTGTGAGGTCCAGGTCAGAAGGTTCTAGCTGCACTGCTGCGCAAAGATAAGGAGTAACAGTGACCTCCGTGTCTGAGCCGAGTGCAGTCAGAGCTCCAGTCCCTCTCATGAGCTACTATTTTCAACCCAGTTTCCAGGAGAGGAGACTGAGAGGCAGGGAGTTACAGGGCCATGCCTAGGGTCACAGGGCTGGGGAGTGACGGAACCCACTGGAGCTGAGCCCAGGAAGTCCCATCCCGGGCACCACTAAGATCAGGATGCACTTGGCTACTCAGCCTTTGCCATGATGGAGCTGCTGCAAACTGAGTAGGCACCCTCTGGGATGGTTAGTCACTGAGAGGAACGCTACAGTGCCCAGGCCCACAACAGGTCACCTGAGCCTTCCTACTGTAAGGGTCCAAAAATCGCTGAAGGAAGACCCCAGACTCAGATAGTATGCAAAGACAAAGAGTGTATATTCTGCAGAAACATCCAGCATGTAGGGGGGTCAACCATTGCTCTAAAATGGTGACCCCAGACAAAGGCATGCAGACTTTCTTATAGAGAACCAGGGGAACTCTCTAGAAGGATTAGGTAATATAAAATTTTATTGATGGGTGCTAGGGAGTCACAACAGGTGATCAGTGGTCTGCATTCCTATGTCATGAACTCTCTAAAAGGATTAGGTAATCTAAAATTTCATTGGTGGGTGCTAAGGGGTCACAGGTGGTCAGTGGCCTGCGTTCCTATGTCATGAACGTTTACCCGTAGCATGAGATAGGGCTGCCCAGTGCAGAAGTCCCATCCTGAGATAAGATTATTTCCCCATCTTTGTGGTTATCCCCAGGCTGTTCTTTGGAAGGGGGTTTTATGATCTTGTTCTAGATTTTATGGTTTGTTCCTAGAGTTGCTGTCTTATTGCCTAGTTTCTAGAACTTATAGTCTGTTCCTGGAGCTGGTGCCTTTCGGCCTTTTTTCGAAATCAGTCTTGTCCTTAAATGAAGACAGATGGAGTTTATGTTGTCCTATCACTACATTAAGGCTATTGCTTGACTCTGGGTGCAGGAGGGTCAGAAATCCCCAACCTGCCTTCGAGGGAGAGATACATTGTCATGAGAGTTACCTCACATAGCCCTGGTTCTTGTGTTGCATGCTGTAAGGGAGGTGCCCTCCAAAGTCTCAGGGTTACAGACGAGATCTCAGGAAGGATAGAAGGAACACCACATTGAGTTTGGTAAGGTGGATCTGAGACCCATGTTTTCCCAGTAAAGAAGAAATGAAAGGGGTCCTCATGAGATAGAAGAGTGTTGTCCAAGGTCCTGGGACAGGGCTGCCTGGTGTCTGGAGCAGCTCCTCCGGGTCTCTTGGCCTCTGCCATGCTACTATTGGTAGAATGATGGGCATAAGTTGCCATGAGGGATTATGTGGGTTTCCTAGATTGGTCATGACAAAGTCCTTCAAGTTGAATGGTTTGGAACTTATTGCCATCATTTTAGAGCACAGACTCTAAAGTCAAGATGTTCACCCCTTTGACGGCTAGCAGAAGAGAATATTTCCTACTTCCCGCTCCTGGCTTCCCTAGAAATGCCTGGTGCTCCTTGGCTTGTGGATTCATCAGTCTAGTCTCTGCCTGTCTCCACGTGGCCTTCTCTTACCCTAGATTCTCAGCCTTAGGTGTCTTCTCCTTTTTGTGGTGCTCTGACTTTCAGTGTGACAAATCCCTGAGGATTTGGGAGAAAAGATTTGCCTTGGCTCAACACATCCTCAATTACATTCCATGGTTACCTGACTCCGCTGTAATGGGCATAAGGCTGAGCACCATGGCGATATTCCATGACAAATCTGAGCTGCTGCCCTCATGGTGATCAGGAAGCAAGGCAGAGATGAGAAAGAAGGGGCCAGAGACAAGGTCTGTCTTTCAAAGGCCCTGTGACTCACTCCCTCCAACAAGGACCCAACTTCCACAGTCCCACTGCATCCTGGTAGCCTGTTTAAATGCTGAATCTATCAATGGACTAACCCACTCTTGGAGAAGAGTCCTCAGGAACCAATCTCTTCCCCGAATCCCAACCTTGGATGTGCCTGCTTGAGGAACCTAGCCTTTGAGGATGAGCGTTTTGGTGTGGCATTTCCTCTCCAAACCATAATACCAGAAAACCATTAAATACGCACTGGGGATTGGACCTAAGGTCTTTCACACCCTAGGCAGTGCTCCCACCACTGAACTATATCCCAAGCCCACTTATTTGTGTATTCATCCACTGAGTTGCCCAGGCAAGCCTTGAACTTTTTATCCTCTTGTGTCAGCTCCTGAGTGATGGGCACCATAGGCTGCTGGAGTTTAAAAGGCAAGTGACTCCCACAAGCTTATGTATTTGACCACTTGGCCCCTGGTTAGGGACATTATTTGGGGAGATTATGGAACCTTCAGGAGGCGGAGCCTTATGGGAGAAAGTTCATCATTGGGGACAGACTTGAAGGGTTTATAGTTTCTCCCCACTTTTTGTTCTCTCTCTCTCTCTCTCTCTCTCTCTCTCTCTCTCTCTCTCTCTCTCTCTGTTTTTTTCTGTCTCTGTCTCTCCCTCTCTGTGTGTCTGTCTCTCTCTGTGTGTGTGTCTCTGTCTCTCTCTCTGTCTCTCTGTCTCTCTATGTCTCTCTCTCTGTCTCTCTCTCTGTCTCTCTCTCTCTCTCTATCTCTCTCTCTCTCTCTCTCTCTCTCTCTCTCTTCTCCCCCCCCCACCTTGCTTTTCCTGCCATGACGAACTCTCCCACTCTGGAACCAGAAGCTAAAATAAACACTTAAGTTGTGTTTGGTCATAGTATTTTATCACAGCAACTGAAAACTAGTTAATATACAGGCCTGTGTCATCAGGCCTGCACCACAACTGTCCCACAGAGCTAGCTTTACTCCAATGTGGCTTCTCCAGCAAAGACTGTGTTTCCAAGTAAATTCACATTCTGAAGTTCTTAGAAGGGGGTTTTTTCAGGGCAGAGAGGAGTTTCCCTCTCCAACCCAGGACAGCCATCAATTATTAGTCTTGTCCTGGAGACAACTTTATCACTCCCTGAGGCTTTAAGGATCCTCCTAGCACCACAGTGTCGCCAGGCTTGGTCATTCATTCACAAGGTGCTTCCAGAACATCATGTAGGCTCGTGTAGTCAGTGCTGGAGCTGTAGACAACAGAGAGCCATCAGCCTAACCTGCTGGCATCCTCAGCATTCCGTCTGTGTCATCTTTTGGCTGGCTGTACAATGGGCCCAGCCCAAGGGAGCCTGCTGGGTGACAGGGTGACGCTCACACTCCTCCTTCCCCAACTGGAGCCCTGCCACCCCACTTACAATTCCCCGGGGCTGTGTTGAGGCTAGGTTACGCTGGCTGCCCTCGTGACCAGGCCCCCCTAATCAGATTAGATGTGTATTCAAACAAATTGATGATCCGTTCCATTAGATGCTTTTGAACACGCTTTTCTGAGCGAGAAATTCATTCAGCTGCAGCTGCGGAGGCCACGGCGGGATTGATTGTTGCGCCCTTCCAGGCTCCCCACGTCAGAAGGTGCTGGCTCCTGAAGGTCACTGGAAAGGATGAGATTAAGGAGGGCAAAAGCCTTCTTTCCTGGCTAATGAAGCACTTGGCATGCAGGCGGCAACGGGCCAAGTGGGACCAGGCATCTGCCCGGAGGCAAGGGAGGGGCATTGATTAGCATCTCACTTATGGGTATGCATCAAGGGGGGGGAGGGGGCTAGGGTGCTCAAGGCCCTAGCTCTGGTGGGAAGGGAGCAGGCAGGTGTACCAGTCATGGGAGTGGAAGAGAGACAAACGGCTGGGAGTCTGGGTCCCAGACTCTTTTGGGGTGTAGAGAACATCCACTGAGCGTCCTATGTTCTATGCACCCCAAAACATCCTCCTGGAGAACAGGGATGGGCAGAGTCCTGGCAGTCTCCTCTTGGGCTATGATATTCCTATTCCTGGGCCCAGATAGAGCCCAGACTTGATACTAACCCTCCCTACCCCACATATAAATATCTGGGCTTCCAGGCACAACAGACCTGTAGAGTTACAGGCATTGTGGGAGGGCCCCATACAGACTTAAGCAAACCTATCCTGCCTCTACGCCAGACCTGAGCTAACAAAAAGCATAGAACCTGGGGGAGGAGAGGCTGGAGGGACCCTGGGCCTTTGCTGTTTCTGACCTGGAACTCTCCTCCAGAACTCACCAGCCCTGCTTCATGTGTACAGGCTTCCAAGCCAGGCAGCCCTTGGGAGGCTGTGGAGATCAGTCCAGGAAAGAGGTGACTGATCGAGAGATTGAGAAGAGTGTGAGTCTCAGAACCACAGCCTAGCCTGAGCTCTTATTAGGAGCTTGGAAGGGAGAAGGAACTGAGGGCATTCAGGTCTGAAAGGAATTTGTCTCTGTTCAGTGGCTTTTGAGATTTGCTCTAAAGGGCAGAGGGATGTCCTTGGCCAATTAGGAGCCTGGCAGAGGCCTTCACCCCAGCTTCCCCTCTGCCTCTGGCTGGCATTCCCAGCAAGAATGGCTCCAGCGGAGCTGTGCGATTCCCAGGCCAAGTTAGAAAGTAGATGATGGCCCTGAAGGAGGAGGCAGAGGGAGCCTGGCCAATCAGGTGAAAGATGATATTATGTTGCAGAGGGGATAAAGGAAGGAGGCAGTTTAAATTGAGATTAGCTTCTGTGTGGAGCTATTTAGCTTTCAGCCTAGCAACTAAGGGTGACAATGAGGGTATTTAGTGACAATGTCAAAAGGAAATAGCAGTCAGGGCCTCCTGACCTGTTAAGGGGAATTAGAAGGAAGTTAGCAGCAAGACCTCTTGCCAGCCTCTGCAGGCGGCGGGTCATTCACAGAGCTCGTGAACAGGGATGTCCCCAGCTGTGTGATACCCTGGAATCACACAGAGGGCCTCCCCTGGCCCCACTCCTTCCCCTGTCCCCAGTGTGGCTGAGCCATAACCGCTCTCACTGCTCCTATACATGCATGGGTGGTCGTGGATGCATGCATCTTGTCATGAGTGAACGTCAGGTGTCAGGACCCACAGCATAGAAATGACAGTGTGTGTGGGGGGGGAGTGAAGAGACAACACATGTGTGCACACACATGTACGTGCACAGACACATGAGACACACACCCACTAATCAGTTTTCCCAAATGCTTCACTCCCTAGAAAAAGCCCATAGCTACACAGCGAGTACATTTTTATATGCAAGGGTCTGGAGGCTGGAGCTCAGTGAGTTGGTTGCTTGTCTGCTATGCACAAAGCCCTGAGTCCCCAGTACCACCTAAGCCAGGCACGATGGCGCATGCCTACAACCCCAGCACTGTGGAGGTGGAGGCAGAAAGATCAGAAGTTCATCCCAGGCTACAGAATGAATTTGAGGCCAGCTTGAACTACCTGAAACCCTGTCTACAAATAAATAAGATTTTGACAACTCCTATACAAGCAAGAGCAGACTCTGTTAAGTGACACTTGATACTCAATAGCGGCTTTCAAAGGTTGTTCTGGGGGTCACCTCTTATGGAGAAGTCTCGTGCCGGAGATACACTCATTCTTATACCCCGTGCCTTCCACATCAGCACGCAGGCATTTCAAACTCTGTGTCCCAGCTCTGAGACACCGCCCTCTCACAAATGCGTAAGTGGAGGGGACAGAGGGTGCTGCCTTTGGAAACCTGGAGGGATGGGAGGGCTGTGACTCCAGAGGTGGCATAGCAGGTCCCAGCCCCACAAGGCGTGTGCCCCTCTGGGCACCTGTTCCCTGCACACCAGCCCACTGGGCCTCCCATTCTCACACCTTGGCCAGTGGGGAGAAGAAGATCCTGCTGTGACTCGTGAAGTGGCTCATGAGGTCAAGCCTCCCCCACATTCTTTCTTCCCTCTGGACCATTCACAGCCTCTCCCCATTTCTTCTGCTTGTGTAACCTTACAGATTCATAAAAACGTGTTTTCCGAGGCAAGGTCTCACTATGTAGCCTTGGACGGATTAAACTCAGTCTGTAGACCAGGCTGGCCTCGAACTCCTGGAGATACACCTGCCTCTGCTTCCCAAGCACTGGGATTAAAGGTGTTGTGATGCAGTACCCGGTGGCTCAGAACATTTTCCCCCCCTCGGGACACTTAGATCTTTTCTATGATAAGTGTCGAGAATATCTTCCCCCGGTCTGTCATGTGCTGCTGCTTTTGATGTGTGGGTTTTCTCTTCCCTCTAAAGAATTTTCATGGAGTTGAAGGCATCGTCTGTCTCCTGACCGTCTGGAGCTCTCGTGGTACTTAGAAAGTACTTGGCAGGAACTTAAATCCACCAGCATTGTGTATTTTTAAATTTTGTGATTTCATCCTCCCCCCACCCCCCTGCCACTGAGTTCTTTTAGAATTTCATTTTCATGTTTAAAACATCAATCTCTCCAGCATTTATTTTGAGGTAAAGTGTGAGGAAGGATATTCAATTTTATATTTTATTCCCACATGCCTCTCTGGCTGTTCCAAAGCCGTATGCTAAATAATTGCTCCTCCCCACCCCTCACCTCTGCCTCGATTTGGAATTCAGCTCTCACCATACATTGAAAGTCCCTGTTATGTGTTTGGGTTTATTTCTAGAACTGAGACCACCCTTTCTTTCATCAAAGTACTCATAAAGACCACACTGTTTAAGTGGTTGCAGCTCTGCCTTACACTTCAATAGCTAGGCTAGTCTTTCTCCCACTGTCCAGACTTTTTCAAAAGTTATTTTGGCTTGGAGTTTGCAGTGTGTGTGTGTGTGTGTGTGTGTGTGTGTGTGTGTGTGTGTGTGTGAGCGCAGGTACCCCAGGGTCCAGAAGTATCAGGTCCTGTCTTAGAGTTTCACTGTTGTGAATAGACACCATGACCAAGGCGACTCTTATAAGGACAACATTTAATTGGGACTGGCTTACAGGTTCAGAGGTTCAGTCCATTATCATCAGGGTAGGAGCATGGCAGCATCCAGGCAGGCATGATGCAGGAGGAGCTGAGAGTTCTACATCTTCATCAGAAGGCTGCTAACAAAATACTAACCTCCAGGCAGCTAGGAGGAAGATCTTAAAGCCCACACCCACAGTGACACACCTACTCCAACAAGGCCACACTTCCTAATAGTGCCACTCCCTGGACCAAGTATATACAAACCATCACAGATCCCCTGGAGCTGGAGTTACAGACAGTTATGAACTGGCCAACATGAACGCCAAGAACCAAACCTGGGTCTCCGCATAGGTAGCACATTCTCTTTCTTAACTGCTGAGTCCTGCCTCCAGGCCCAGTTATTAATCTATTTTTGTGGCTGTTTTTATATACATTTTAGAATCGTTTTATCTTGTTTTATAAAAAGGGAGCTGGGAGAGGACCAGGTGGATCAGTGGGTAAAAGCTCTTGTCTTACGGGGCTGATGGGTGAGTTTGATTCCTGAGCCCGTGGCAGAAGAAGAGAGCCGACTTTCTTCTCTGCGGCATGATGCTATGACACCGGAGTCCCCGCCCACGCACACATACGATCATCCTCATAATCATCAATTTAAATATTTTAATAAAAATTGGAGATGGTTCAAACTGAGGAAAGATTTGGAAGAATGTCATGCTCATACTGTTGCTTCTATTTACCCAGAATTCTCTGTGCAGTTACCCTTCTCGTTGGCTTGCAGGACTGTGGTGGACATACAGTCCCACAGGCTGAGTACTACCTCATCTGAAAACAAAAACAGGAGACCTACCAGCCTCAGCTAACAGAGTATGCAAGTTTCTCTCCAACACAATGTACCCATCCATATACAGGAGCAATGGCTGTCCCTTCTTAAGCGTGTGCCAGCTTCTGGTTTGTGCTTATTCGTTTATTTAATTGGTATTCTGTCCCCAACTTACAGCTAAGGAAAGTGAGGTGCAGAGAGTAAACAATCTCCACAGTCTATGGTCTCTACGTTCCTGTGAACTCACATCACAGACGTGAGACAGTTGTCCAGGTACAGATACACAGGGAGGGGATAGATGTACCCAGACATGTCAGATACACACAAAGACATATACACACTGGTTTACGTACATGCATATGCATATGCACACACGAACACAACTAACCCCCCCACAGCCATCAATCCTACGGACCATATCCCAGCTCCCAGCCAACTCTGACTTTCTGGTGCACTTCCCAGTGTTTTCTTTGGATGGGGCCTCCCTCCCAGGATCCCTGTATCCAGAGGGCAAGGAGCACTAGAGCAAGGGTGACCTCAGAGAAGTGGCCTGGGGAGCCCTCAGTCCCTCTGTGTCACCTCAGGAGGACAGCATGAGAGGAGGGATGGGGAAGACCAAGACCTGGCCTGGTACCCAACGGGTGAGCAAGCATGGTATCTTTTTCCTTCATCCCCTAAGGCCATTATCTGCAGCAGCCACTGGAATCAAACCATCTGAGTGCAAGGCATTTGCCCAGGTTGTTCATTCCTGGGGCCTGGGCAGTGAGCTGGTAAATTTAGTCCTAGAGCGAGTGGCCCTTGAGCAAGCCCACAGATGCTAAGTGTCTAGATGCAGACCATGTGTGTGCTAGCATGTGTGTGCAAACACATCCACCCTCCTCCTCCTCCTCTTCCTCTTCCCCTCCTCTTCTTCCTCTTTCCCCTCCTTTACCTCCTCCCCCTCCTCCTCCCTCTCCTCCTCCCTCTCCTCCTTCCCCTCCTCCGCCTTCTTCCGCCCCTCTTCCTCTTCCTCCTCCCCCTCCTCCTCTTCCTCCTCCCCTTCCTCCTCTTCCTCCTCCCCCTCCTCCTCTTCCTCCTCCCCCTCCTCCTCTTCCTCCTCCTCCTCCTCCTCCTCCTCCTCCTCCTCCTCTCAATGCTGGCTCTGAGTCAGCCCACATCCGAGAAGGGATTTAATCACTCGGGGCTGGGGATGTTATTGTTTTAAAACAAACGAGCAATGACAGCCTCAAACAGAGGGTTTTCAAAAACTCGATTCAAAGGGCTCTTGAAAGCTGCTGGAGAATATGAATGTGCCTTTGAAGTGAGAGTGTGCCCATTTGTTAAGCCGAGAGCAGCACCGGCTGCCTCCTGAGGTGGCAAGTAACTCTCCCTGGCAAACAGGGACCTGCTAGCCTCTCCTTACCCAGCCGGCCGTGACCCAGAACCCCAGAGGCACCATCACCTTGAAAAGGACTATGCTTTGGTGATCCGAAAGAGGCACTCTTTCAACTGCTCCGTCTGTTTTTTGATATAAGGTCTCATGTAGCCCAGGCTGGCCTCGCTCAGTGGCTATTTTGTAATCAAGGGTGACTTTGAACTGCCGATCCTCCTGCCTCCACCCCTTGGGAGCTGGGAGGAGAGGTGCGTGTCACCGTGCCTGGTTTGTACTGGAGATCAAACCCAGAGCCTCCTGCATGCCAAGCAAGCGTGATCCCAGTCGCTCTGCGATTCCAGCCCCATCACCTGCTCCTTAGGCAGAGCCTTCACAGGAAGGCTGGAAAGAGGGCGAAGCAGCGCTTTCTCTTCAGACTACCCTCAGGCTTGTTCTCTGGGGCAGGAACTCAAGGAAGACCGCCCTACACACTGCAGTTTAACATTCAGAAGATTGGGTATATATAAGTGGAGTACAAGCCTATAAGGTTTAGGGGTGCTACACTGACTAGTCCCCAAGAGCCTATTATAACTTTTATAAATTAGTCCTTGAGCCCAGGTGAGACCTGGAAACAAAAGGTGAACCTGGCTGTGACTGTCCCATGCTGCTTGGGCCTGAGGCTGAGAGGACCAGGAAGGGGATCCTGGAATCTGACCTGGTGTGCAGAGGGGCTCAGAGCACCCTTTTCCAGCCCTTCCTCTTCCTTTCCTTTGATCCCTTCCTTGGTTCCAAAGCAGGCTATCAGGTGCTTTTCTAGTTCTGGGCTCTGAGGGGTAGGGGTGGGGGTGGAGGCCATCACTGAGGATGTCCCTGCCACAGACACTCACACAGAAACGGATGATCCTATGCAGAGTGTCTGTCCCCGGAAGAAGGCTTGAGACAGCGCTGTGACAGTTATTACTTCACTCTGCCTGTGGCTACTGTTTCTCTTCCGTATCCACAGATGGAGAAACTGAGACTCTAAAGAGCCAGCACCTGCCCTCAGGGGTGAGTCCAAGATGGCGGTCTGTAGATGCTGCTAGAGCCCCTGCCACTGGCCTGGAGGTCAGGACACCCGGGCTACCCTCCTAGCAACTCCCTATGTGACTCTTAGCCCTCAGGACCTACAGGAGGTTTATATATTTAGCCTGGGGAGGTGAGATCTAACTCCTGTGTCTGCACTTAAGTGGTGTGTAGGAAGGTCCTAAGTAGGCCTTTAGGGTCTCTCTCGATTAACTGTAGAGGGTCGCTCTCTGTGGCATGCTTCCTCCAGCTGTTGACACCTGGCCCAAGGCACAAACTCTGATTCTGACTCTCTGAGTTTGGCCTTGTACTTACCCACTCCTCTAAGCCCTGGTCCAGGTATCTCTTTGGGGAGGTAGCCCAGCTTCCCTGAAGGAGGTAGCTGCTTCCGCCGCTTGGCTTTTTCCTCTCTGCTGTGTGATTTCCAACAGGTTCGGAAGATCAGACCTCACTGTGGCCTTTCTAAAACGTATGTCCCGTTCCCTGGAGTCATTAGGACGCTATGAAGAGCAAATGAGCGTATGTGGAAACTCCCAAAATAGTAGATCCTGTGAGGACTAGCAACTCTACCAATCTTTCCAGATGTTGACATCTGCCCTCAGCCTTGCTCTACCCCAAAGGCTGGTGATGCAAAGGCACATGCTAGGAGCTCTTCCCCACTCCCCTACAGCCCTTCACCTCCTCATCCTTCCCCCAATTCTCTGGTTCAACCCCACGCCTCACTTTTGACCTCTTCTTCCTCACTGAACAGAGGGCAAAAACTCCATCCCGAGCCATTTGCCCAAGCCCGTTATTCCTTTTGAAGGAGCTTTGAGTTTTCATGTTCTGTGTGTCTGCTCCAGACCAGACAGGTGCCATGACTCTGCAAGGGAGTGCCACAGCTACCCGGGCTCACAACCTGGCCAGGCATAATGGGGAGGTTGAGGCTAGCTGGCTGGCAAGGGGCCAGCAGCCTGGTGATGGAGGGACTCACTCCATAGATTCTTCCTTTAAGGTATTTTCCAGTTTCAGGGAGGGACCCCTCTGTCCCTTGATGCTTTATGTCACCTCGACTCCCTGTCTTTCTTTTTCCTTTTTCCCTTTTGTGTGTATGTATGTGTTGTGTATGCACACACATGTATGTGTACAGGTACACTCACCCGTGCATGAACGTGGAGGCTAGAGGAGGCCATTGAGAAACCTGTTGTCACTTCATGCCTTATCCTCTTCAGACGTAGCCTCTCATTAACCCAGAGCTAGGCTGGCATCCAGCAAGCCTGGGGGATCCTCCTGTCTCTGATCCCCAACAGTGCTGGGGTTATAATTGTGCATGGCAAAGTCTGGATTTCTATGTAGGTGCTGGAGATTCAAACTCGGGTTCTCATATACCCACATAACTGAGCCATCTCCAATGCATCACAGACTCTGTGTTTTCCTGGTGAAGCTTACATTCCCTTAGGCTGAGGCCCAGTGGGCCCTCGTCCTTCTTCCCTGGAGGTTTAAAACCCAGAAGCAAAGAATGAGAACCAGACAAGACTCCCCAACAGAAAAAAGGAAAGAGGTGACAGGAGCGGGGCTGGTGGAGCGGAGGCAGAGGCTGGCTAGAGAGGAGGAGGAGAAGCAGGCAAGGCTTAGCTTAGTAGGTGAGGAAGATTCGTGCTGAACATCAAACCCTGGAATCAGACTGGCCCAAAGTCAGGTCCTTAGCAGTGTATGACCTTGGGCATGGTACCCAGCTGCCCCTGCTCTATCTGCCTTGGGTGCCCAGTGGACCAACACATGGGGCTGAGCAAGTGCTAACCAGAGGCTCTGTACCTGTTTCCCCGCAGATGATGTACCACCATACTTCAAGACGGAGCCAGTGCGCACACAAGTGCATCTGGAAGGGAACCGCCTGGTGCTCACCTGCATGGCTGAGGGTAGCTGGCCACTGGAGTTCAAGTGGTTGCACAACAACCGGGAGCTGACCAAGTTCTCCCTGGAGTACAGGCAAGTCGTCCCCTCCCATCTGCCTTAGAGACAGCCACCTCCCCATCCAGAGGAAGAAGGCCAGAGACCAGGGCACATGCGCGGAGCACAGGCTCCCATGTAATACTCCTGAGAGGTTGAGACTGCCCTGCTCTGGAAGTGATGCCCTGTCCTGTGATGCCTAAATGGAATGGCTGAATGGCAGGCCTGTGTGCTACCCATAGAATACCAGATGGGGCAGAGATAAGGCTGAGGATGTAACCAGTCTCTCCTCACCTACTCCCTGGGACAGAACCCTGCCATCTCTAGAAAGTTCTATTGAAGGAGAGGCTTGGATTCAATGGAATAGGACATTCTGCAATTAGCAGGCCAGTAGCCCAGGAGACATCTCTTCAGGGGATAGTGCAGATGGGACATGAAAGGGACGGGTCCTGAGTATTGGATTTGGTGACTCTTCCCTCCCATCACTCTGGATGAATAGGGACAAGTGGGGGGTGGGGGGCAGGGGTGAGACATGGGCTTGGCACAGGGGAGTTTGTCACATGTCTGAGGGCCCTCCCCCCCCCAGGGGAGCCTGGCCTGGTGCTTACATCCTGGCTCTGCAGAGCAGGGATCTGGTACTCCCTCCTCCCTCTTATCCTCCCATCTCCGCCTTTCTTATTGGCTCTGAGCCCCTTGCCTGTGATTAATCCCCGAGCCTGATGTGCATAATCGGTTTTGTTGGGGAAACAAGATTGTCCTGCCCTGGGGACGCTGATACAAATCTGTCACCAGGGATGGGAATGCAAATGAGAAGAGGGGATTCAGTACTGGAGCATCTGTCTGTCCTCTCTGGATCCCCATCTTTTCCATTACGAAGCGAGGAGGCCAGAGTTTGGGACGACCTCCTCCTCTCTCAGTCTGTGACCTTCCGGTGGCTCAGCTGGTGCAGGGTAACCACATTAGCCCACAAGGAAGGAGAAGAAGCCAGGGCAGGAGGGCCAGGATCCCATCTATGGGAGGTTGGATGGAGAACACTGGACCAAAAAGCAAGAGATCCTCATCCATTGCTAGCTCTTCTAGGCACGAACCTCCTAAAGGTGGCCGGAAAGACCTCTCTAAGCACCCTACATGGTGGCTTTTATTTGAGGACCTGGTGCCATTTCTGACTACCACCGACATCATTGGGCTGACAGTGTATGAAGATCCCTACATACACTTGGGATGACTAAATGGGGTACCAAGAGGTAGGGTTTAGAAGCAGCCTCCTGCTTGCCTGTGTCTAGGGAGCTGGATTAGAATCTCTGAGGAAGAGGCTTTGCTCCCTACTGAATCAGAGCCCCTTTATGGTTCTCTGTACTGCCAAGACACGGATGAGTACCACTCAGAAGCAAAGCCCAGATCAGGTCATCGGATCAAGGATCAGGTGTGGGGTGTGTGTGTGTGTGTGTGTGTGTGTGTGTGTGTGTGTGTGCATGTGTATGGTGTGTGTATGTATGTATGCATGTATGTGTGTAAATGTACACGTGTCCATATATATACAGCCATACATGTAAGTACTCATGCACATGTGTTCATGCAGGTCTGGAGGCTAGAAGATGACCTCACTTGTTGTTCTCCCTTGGGTGCCATCTGCCTTGGTTTTTGAGACAGGTGTCTCAGAAGTCTAGAGCTTACCAATTCAGTGAGGCTGTGAGGCAAGTGAATCTAAGGGATCTGCCTGTCTTTATTTCCCCAGCACTAGAATTACAAGTATGTGCTCCCAGACCGGGTTTGGAGAAGAAAAAAAAAAAAAACAGAAGTTCTGAGGATCAAAGCCAGGCCCTCATGCGGGCACAGTGTGTGTTTTGCTAGCAAAGTCATCTAGCTATCCCCTCAATACCACACATCTTCAAGGATTGGCTCTGGTCACCCATGGCATGGCTACCTTTGGCAATGGTTCTTGGCCACAGCATCCTCTAGGGAGCAGTCAGGATCTAACTTCTGCAGATGGTAGCTAAGCCCAATGATTGCACAGGTCTACAATCTCACCCAGCCCACAAGACCCTAAGGGCAGGAGAATACTGAATTCAGGACTGCCCTGAGTTACCTAGCAAGTTCTAGGCCAGCCTGGGCTAAAAAGGATGTGATGATACCCTGTCTTAAAAACAGAACTACCCCCAAAAACACCATTGGTGACAGTTATGATGATGATAGTCATATCAGTGAGGAAAGAACTTACATTGGTTTGGCATGGTGATGTGTGCTTTGGAGTAATGTCACTGGATCCTGCCAACAAGCCTAGGAATTCCACAGATGTGCAAACTGGATCTTAGAGGACCCACCCAAGGCCAGCTGTGTAAGCCGAGCTCCAAAGAGGAGCCGACCTACCCAAGGCCAGTTGTGTAAGCTGAGCTCCAAAGAGGAGCCGTTGAGGTTGGAGAACGGTTCCATGGGTAAAGCACTTACAAACCCGACCACCAGAACACAGGTAAAAAGCCAGATGTGGCAGTGCACATCTGTAATCCCAGCTCTCTGCAGTGAAGTGGGAGGTGAAGACGGGAGAATCAGGGGCCCGCTTGCCTGGGGTACACCAGACCAGGTTTCGGTAAAGTGGTAGAGACAGTAAGAGAGACCCCGCTCCAAAGTAAGGTGGAAGGGGAGAACCAGCTCCCAAAAGTTGTCCTCTAAGGTCCTGTGGCATGCGTGCATGCGCACACAGCACACGCACATTTTTTTTTTGTTGTTGTTGTTTTTAAAGAAAGATTAGCGGTGAGACTCCAGAGCTGGAAGTCTTTCCCAGCCACCACCCTGCCTCTCAAGGAGAAAAGATCGCTGCAATTGTTCCCTTAATGTGTATCCTTAGCAATGTTTCTGCTAACTGCGCTCCGCAAATTCTAGAAAACAAAGAAGTGGAAAGAATGCAAATATCCCAGTTTATGGCTGTGTTGGGGGGAAGCCATCCAGGGAAATAAATGAGCTTCCACTCAGGAGGCACATCCCTTCACTTCGGCGCAGCAGGGACATCGGCTTGCGTGGTATGGAGGCGACGAGATACTCGAGGTCGGATGGTCTGTTCATCAAACGCTAGCTGTGACTGTGAGTTAGGGCTGAGCTCCTCAGGGTGACCTTAGAACTCTCTGTGGTCGGCTTCCAGTGGCATCTCCTGACCTCATGCTGGGTATGACAGGCTAGGGTAGACACTGTCAGCAAGCCAGACAGTTTATGGGTTTCCAGACACTTCCTGCATGACCTTTTCCTCTTGTCTTTGTCCAAACTCTCCCAGCCCTTCCTGGGCCCCATCCAAGTGACTTTCAGAAAACCACACATATATACATATACACACACACATATATACACACACACATACATACACATATATATGGTTTTATATATACATATATATGGTGAGATATATACATATATATATGGTTTTATATACATATATATATGGTTTTATATACATATATATATGGTGAGATATACACATATATATATGGTGAGATATATATATATATACATATATATATATATATACTCTTCCTTCCTCTATCTCTGTCTCTCTGTATCTGTCATTCTCTCTGTTTCTCTCTGCCTCTCCTCATCTCTCTTTCTCTCCCCCCTCTACCTTTTATGACTAATTATATCCCATGATACCTGCCTTCTAAACATTTATATAGGACACTATGAACAGGCCACAGGGCTGAGGTAAGAGCTGTCTCAGTTAAGTCTAGGGACCTTGGGTCTTAGAACCTAGAACCTGGTCCTCTCCCCTGTAGACCATTTTGCTATGCCTACCTTTAGATTCCGCTTCATTCCCACATAGCGAGTGACCCTGAGACATCCAGGTGTGGCAGGTTA
Organism: Tokudaia tokunoshimensis; assembly: GCA_036184795.1. Lineage (NCBI taxonomy): Eukaryota > Metazoa > Chordata > Mammalia > Rodentia > Muridae > Tokudaia > Tokudaia tokunoshimensis. Next base: position 8,157,444 of record BTHU01000010.1, read on the forward strand.
TAACTGCCTGATTTTGAGGAATTTCCCTTGAAGCTTGAGAAAGTTGCAGAAAGGGACCTGATCAGGCAAACTCAGATCATCTCCAACCTATTACAACAGGCAATAGCATTCCACCCTACAACTGTCCAGTCCTGCGTCATGTGTCCTATAGCATAGGCATCTCTCCACAAACACCCACACACTCCAGTCACAAGGTAGTCAAAGAGGACAAAGATCATTAGCAGAAGTGGTAGGAAAGGATGCGGGAGTGCATAGAAGCCACTTGTTTCCACCGCATCCCACCCCGTGCCTAGCAGAGAGCTGGGCTGCAGATACTTTTTCTGACTTTTATATTTTCCCCTTTGAAAACTGTCAAGTCTTAGGAGAATGAACACCTGCACATGTCTTAACATTTACCCATCACTCACACAGGACCCTTTCTCTTTCCCCATACCCACACACGCGCACACACACACACACACACACACACACACACACACACCTATGCACACTGCTTTTGCTCAGCCATTTAAGGACTGTGAGCATAGCATAGCTTCACTATTGGGTAATATTCCTTCGGGACAAGCTCTTCTTCTACAGCATTGTGACATGGTAGAGAAAGAACGCAGATACGATTCTCCTCCGGTTGGTATAGCCCACATCTAGATTTCTCCATTAGTTTCATCCATTAGCCCCCTTCTTCATAGCCATCTGACTTCCATTCAGGCCAGGATATAGTCGAGGGCCACACCTCACATCTCACTGTCCTGACTCTTTTTGCCCCTGACTTAACTGGTACGGATATATGTGAGACGCCAGACAGTTTTACCAAATTTCCCCCCAGAGTGCATTCTTCCGGCTTGATTGTCTTCTACACATTCTCATTTGGGTGATGTGACATAAACCTGCTTCCAGAGGCTTCATACTGGAGGCACTTACCTGTCACAGGTGACACTCTTTTCATTTACATGTGTGCATGTATGTACATGTATGAACACGTGTTCATACAGTAGCTAGAGAATTCTAGATGTCTTTCCTCAGGTGCCATCCATCTTATTCTGGAGACAGGGTCTAGAGGTCACCTAATTAGACCTCTCCCTGGATCTTCCTGACACTGGGACTCCCAGCATGCACCACCCCAAATGGCGTTTTTACAATGAATGGGTTCTGAGAAGTGAAGTCAGGGCCTCAGGCTTGTCCAGCAAGGAAGCACTTTATAGACCCATCCATTGCCCCAGCCATGACGGTTGGTTTGATCTCTGATTAAGATGGCGTCCCCCAGATCTCTTTCTTTATCAAGGAGTCCAGGCTCCTCTCCTGTGTCAACCATGAGTGTGTAGAGAAAACCTTCTTTTCTGTAGCCATTTCCCTGCCCAGTGATGCAGAAGCCACTGGTCCGTCTTTACTTGAGTCAGTCCTCGATGTGTTGTGGCCTCAAGCAGATTTGTCCCCCATTCCTGTTACATTCACTGTCATGCTTTGTTCACTATAACAAATGTCTCCTCTCACCCCTTTTAGAAATAATTTAGCATCAATATAAATTTTATTTCATTCAAATATACATTAGCACAAAACATGTAACTCTTTATGTGTGAATGTATATATTCACTCAAATATTTATGCTTTGTCCTCAATAGGTTTCCATCTGTCTGTCATGGTACAGCCCCTTCAAACAGGATCATGAATCCTTCCAGTACATCCTCATTCAATGTTAAACACATTTTTGGGTTTGGCTCAAGAAAAGAAAAGAACCCTAAGGTCCCAAAACCAGCCAAGGAGCATCCAACCAGCCCCCCACAAAGTCTCTTCCACTTCTTCTTGACCTTCTTACCTCAGTACTCATTTAGATTTAGGATCACGTGATACAGTAGAGACCCCTGGCCATTGGTGTCTCACACCTCTCTGATGACTGTTCTGTGATGGGGACTTCCAGTCACTCACAAACTCAGCGTGTAGGGTGATATTGTCCAATTTTCAGGTGGAGAAATGGCTGAACTTATTTAACAAGCTGTGAGAGGATAAGATAGGAAGTTCTGCCCACCCTGAATTCAAAGGAAGAAGTTTACATTCATGGCCAACCTCAGAAAACCTTTATTCTGGTGCCAGCATGAAGGGGGGGGATGTGTGTGTGTGTGTGGAAGAGAGACATACAGACAGATTGAAAGAGAGACACAGGGAGACATAGAAAGACAGAGACAGATACACAGAAAGAGATAGACAGTGAGAGACAGAGAGACACAGAGAAATACGCATGCAGAGAAAGAGAGAGAAGAGAAAGAGAGTACGTGTGTGTGTGTGTGTGTGTGAGAGAGAGAGAGAGAGAGAGAGAGAGAGAGGATGTGTATGTGAAAGAGAGACAGACAGACAGATCAACAGAGACACAGCAACACAGAAATATAGACACAGAGAGACACACAGAAAGATACAGAGAGACAGAGAAACATAGAGACACAGAGAAAGAGAGATAAAGAGAAAGAGAGAAACAGAGAGAAAGGATATGTGTGTGAGAGAGAAAGAGTGGGGAGTGAGATTTATATACCAAGGCAGTCCTATGCATCTAAGTACAGTCATGCATTCCTTAATGTCCTGGATGTGTTCTGAGAAAGGCACCCTCTACAATTCTACCATTACAAGCATGTGAACTGGTGAACTTACAGAAGTAGCAGTAGCAAAGTCATGTGGCCTTGTGACTCATTTGAGAGACACGATGACCATTAGATGGATGGGGCTGCTGCTGACATAATGAGGAACACCAATTTACAATACCTTGTCTTTTATTAGCAGACTGAGTACACGTGAAAATAATGATTAAATATATAACCCAGTCCTGTAGTCCTTACCACCAGGCATGTCCTGTTCAGAATTACAAGGACAAGACTTTTATGTAGCCGGCGGTGTTGTGGGCTTGAGACATGTCAGCATAGGCACACACATGAGGCATCCCATGCAGGAGTGTTGTGATAGCCACTGTGTCCCTGCATAACCAGATGTTTTCAGCTCTGGTATATCTTACAGACGGCTGGCATAGTTGTAGTCCACTGCTGACTTCTTGTTGCTGTTATGTGGTTAGTCTGGTCACGCTGGTGAACAGGTCCCTGCCCATCTCTAGAGGTCAACAGTGGGCTAATTCCCTACTGATTCTATAACCTTGGGTAGCATTAGCCTCTCTGATTCCATTGTCTTCTCCGAGCAGTGCACAGTGGTGGTCACCTTAGTGGGGTCCATGAGATTCGACAAGTCAAACCCCATCCCCACTGTAACAGACAGGTAATAAATGGAGCCAAAAGGATTATATAAGCTGTCAGTCTCCATACTGAATCAGAGACAGATCTGATAACCGAACTGACATAATTCAGTGTTAAGATGGATACACCTCCTCTCCCAACACCTGGTGTTCTGCACACCTCTTCTGACCTCACTGCCGTGGCCCACAGGCCTTTTGGAAAGAACCCCCCCACAGTGGCAAAAGCTGGGGGGGCTCCTTGTTGGGTGACGGGCCTTTTCTTCGTTTTGAACCAACACTTGAATTCTGACCCAAGAGCTAGCATTCAGGTTGAAGGGTGGCCCAAACTGAATCTGAAACTGAGGTTACATTTCTCACAAGTGTGGCGAGATGCCAGGGAGCCCCTCCCAAACGTTACTGCTCTACCGTCCACCCTCTAACAGATGCCCAGTTTTACAAAGGGGTGTCTTGGTAGAGACATGTTGTGGGACTATGAAGAGACAAGATACTGGTCTAGATTGAAATGGTCTAATGTGTCTGGAAATCTGCACAGAGAGGGCTCTCTTCGGAGCCGTGGGCATAGCTCTCAGTTACGGGCCTGTCTGCGGGGATCACCGCAATCTGCAGACTATGTACAATGAGGACAAGGTCATCAGGCAGATCATTCTGGGTTACGGTGGTAGATCCACCCCCCAGGTAATTACTTTCACACTCAAATAAGAAGGAAAGAATTTGATGAGACTGATGTCCCCCCCCATTCCCTGTATACACACGCCAATTCCCACACATGGACAACTAGCCATGTACATATTCAGAAGAGAGCTACTGACAAGCCAAGCTGCCAATGACAGCCAGAGATTCCACATGGAGCATCTCATAGCAACCCTGTGAGTTGACTATCATTACCCTTAGCCACTCAATCTGCAGACACGGAGTCCAGAACCCAGAAAGCTCTGGGAGGCTGGGTGGGCAGAGAACCGGTGCAGATCAAGGCTCCCAAGTGCATTGTCGTTCCTGGACAGACCCTCGCAGACTTTCTGATTAGATCTCTCTGGCTTCCCTTCTGTCCCAGTGGGGTAAAAACAAAGACCTCTGTGGAGGAGTTAGGACCAGGTGCCCAAGGCTGCTCCAGTGGAGAAAAGACAGCGTAGAGAAAAAGCCAGGGGATCTGGCCCTCTAGCCAACCCTACTGCCCTACTGACATCCCCCGGGGAGGGAGCCTGTAAAATCTAGGAGCTCAGAGGTAGCCTCAGAGGAGGGGAAAAAGTCCGAGTGTGCCAGTCCTGTGAGAGGCACAAAGTGAGGGGGCCGGGGGAAGGCGGATGCGTTCGCGCATGTGCACACACACACACACACACACACACACACACACACACACACAGCAGATAGAGCCTTTGAACTTCTTCAGAGAAAAAGGTGGCAGGCTTGGCAGGCCAAGCGACCATGTCCCTCCCTCCTCCACCAGCCTTGTCTAGCCTTCTCTTAGAAGTGAAAGCCACCGACGGAGGCAGAAGCAGACATGAGAAGCCGGTGGCCTACCCAGAAGGCACCTATACTCTCAGCATGGGTAGGTGGCTAGAACCAGTAAAGCCTTTACTCATTACAACTCTGGGACACTGACTATTTCTGCCTTGTGACTAGGAATTGCCAGCAGCTCCCCAAGATCACACAGCAGTGTTTGAAGGGTCCTGTTTCTCTGGTGAACTTGTGGACCCCAAGCCTGCTTTCTTCCCGCACCACTCCCCCATCCCATGCTACCCTGGTGGAGTGGGATAGGGTGGGTGGGGGAGTTTGGCCTTTCTCCAGATAAGGCCACTAGCAAGTCCCATCCTTTTGAGTACAGTCCCAGCCAGCCGTGTACACTGCAGAAGACTTTGGTTTCCCAGGACGCTCAGTCAGAGCAACCAGCCCTGCTCATAGTGCCTCGTGGCTGTCTGTGTTAACTCTCCTTAGCAAACACTCCAAAGTGAAGGATTTGCTTGATGGCTTGCCTGGTCTGGAGACTCACGCTGGTTCCTCTTCAGCCTCTCCCACTTGCTCGGTCGGATGTGGGCCCTATGTCCATCAGACACTTGTTTTGGGCAGGGAGGGGAAGGAGGCAGTGGCAGAGCAAATTTGGGATAGCTCTGGGACCATGCAGCCCTTGACCTGCGTAGGGAAGAGCTGAGAGGTGCGGACAGGCCTCGTGAGGGAGATGCTCCTGGCAGGAGGCGGTGACGTCACTGACCACCCATGCCCATGCCGTCAGATGTTGATGCTTGTCACACAGTGGGACCATGAGAGATCCCTGCCCTGTAAGGACGGTAGCAGATGTAAATAATGATGCCAGTATTAACAGGGTCCAGACATCATGAAAAAGTACCAGACGTTTCCATGAAGGACATCAGTCTCAAGGATGACCCAGGCCCAGAGGAAACAGGAGTAGCTAAGGAAGCAACAGTGATACTCCATACAAAAGCCAGAGAGGAAGAAAGCTCAGCTTAACACCTCTGCCTTCGCCCACCCCTCCTCCACACCTCTGTGCCCTGGCAAACCCCAGCTAAGATCTAGCACAGCACCAACAATGGGGGGGTCCCAGGTCTGTACCCCCAGGTCCTTGCCATACACCTTTGAGTCAATGATTTCTCCTTGGCCTCAACTGCCAAGTCTATAAAATGGGAACAAGTAAGAAACTAGTAGCTACCTCCCAGGGTGGTCCTAGAGGTCAAACTCTAGCACCTGAATGAGCCTCTGAGTCCTGATGACTCTTACGTAGAAAGGGAGATCTAAGAACGACCAGGGAAATAACACTGACCTCTCTCACCTGACTCCTCTCAAGGGACAGACAACCCTGTCCCCTTTGCAGAGAGTCTCCGTCATTCTGTCCCAGAAAATCAGAGCCGAGCCTTTGCTGAGGTCTGCCTCCTTCTGTCTGCTCCGGCATCAAGTCCGGCCATCACTTTGGACATCTGAAAACTGATGGCCGGCGTGAGCCAGTCCAAGTTCAGGAATCCGCTATGATGGACGTAAATTGAATTTTAATAGAGATGTAGATGGCATGAAGCCAGTGTACTGGGGCAGAGGCAAAGCAGTAATTAGAAGTTAACGAGTTTAGAAATGTCGTAATCCATAGGGAGAGTGGGGAGGTGGGCCGGGAGGAGGAAGAGGCCCAGCCTGGTGTCCTTCCCCTGACCCAGAGGCCGACTCCTTCCACAAAGAAGAAAGGCTGTAGAGAGCCCTGTGTGCCGTCACGGACCCACCTCCTGCCAATGGGTGCCAGGCAGCCTGAAGGAACCTCAGGGCCCAGCCGTGCTCTGTCTGAGAGAAAGGACAGCTAGAACAGCCTTTCCCACCCTGGGCATTCCTGGTACTAAGGGAAAGTTCTTTGTTGTAGGGGGATCTATACATGATAAGGTATAGGCTACATCCCTAGTCTCCGCCCACTAGATGCTAGTTGACACCCTCTGCAAATTAACAGCCATATGTGCAGAGAAACATCATCCTGCCTTAGGGGACTTTGCCCAACAAGCCTCTGATGTACCCAAGTGTCTCTCAGCGGGAGCCAGAGCTTCCATTCCTAAGGGTCCCCAGATCAACATGGTGAGAAGGACAGTGACAGCTGGATACCCAGTGGATCCTCTTGGAGGTCCCTTTTGTCCCCTCCTCTTCTTTACACAACCCAGTAGGCTGCCTCTCCTGTCTAGTTAACCTCAATCGAGAAAATGCCTTCAGCAGATTGGCCTGTAGGTAAGTCTGTAAAGGGTTGTTGCTTTTTTTTTAATTAATGATTGCCATAGGAAGACCCCACCCACTGTGGGTGGTGCCACCCACGCAGTCCTGAGTTGTAAGCTGTGGGCGAAAGCCAGTAAAGCAGGGTTCTTCCACAGCCTCTGCTTCAGTTCCTGCCTCCAGGAACCTGCGGCTACTTCCTGCCCCGGCTTCCCTCGATGAGGCGCTGCAGCCTGTCAGCTGTGTAAACCCTTTCCTCCCCAAGTTGCTTTTGGTCCTGTGTTTTCTCACAGTGATAGCAAGCAAGCTAGAACACAGTCACTCTGATATCCCTTTTTAAATTTTATTTGAGTCAGAATATAATTACATCATTTTTCGCTTTCCTTTTCCTCCCGTGTCTCCTCCCTTCTTCTCAAATCAATGACCTCCTTTTCTTTGGTTAGGACCGTTACATGTACACATCCATATAAATAAATAAATACAACCTGCCCGATCCATTTAGTTCTGTTGGTATGGATATGGTTTCAGAGCTGATCACTTAGTATCAGATAGTCAGTTAAGGGGAAAGACTGATTCTCCATTTCTCAGAAGTCATTGGTTGCCTGCAATCCTTTGTCTAAGGGTAGGACCCTCTACCTTCCACATTAGTGTGTCTGAACAATGACATACATATGCTGCCATGTCCTTTATTGACACTCTGATTCCTTGTCCTCAAACAAGAAAGACTGTCCTGAAATCCTCCCTATGTACCTATAGAAATGAAGGCTCAGAGAGGCCAGAGCTTGGCCATGTGCACTCGACTATGAGCTGGACTCTAACCTCAGCCCTCGGATATAGAAACAACACCCACCAGCCTCCTTCAGGCAGCCTTACCAAATGCATCAGTGGGTAGAGTCAAGACACTCTGCTTTGAGTGGACATGGCTGTGGCATACCTGTGATACCCCCTTGCATACCTGTGACGCCCCCTGACTCAGTCTCCAGAGATGCCCAGAAATGTCTCCAGGCACAATCTGAACTCCAGCCTAATTCACTCCCTGGGGAGGAGCCCTGTGCGCCTCTGAACAGGTTCTGCCTAGACCTACCTAGGGTACAGGCCTGCCTTCAGCATCCTCTGTGAGTGGCAGGAAAAGCCAGAGGAGAGGAGATGGGAGAGAGAGGGTCGACAGGGATGGCCTCTGAGGGTCAGGCCTGGCAGTAGGTGGCAAGAGGCACAGCAGGCTCCTTGTGCCTCCAGTGGACGTTGCAATAATTATGTCAATTAAAACTAATAAGTTCAGAGTGTAAGTGGAAAGGTAGAAAAATCAGGCAAAGTCTCGAAAACCTTGGCTGACTGGGTTTCCATGGCAACCTGTTTCCTCACACTCTGGCTTTAATAGGTTTTGATTTGAGAGGAAGTGAGGCCTCCATTCCCCCATTCCTAAAGAAACGGGGTTTAGAGAAGGGTGTCATTCACTGTACCTGAGCCCCGGGAAGGGCATACTGAGGGTGGGGAGGGTGGGCAGCAAGGACCTTGAGAGCATCCTGGGCACGAGCACAGGCACAGGCACAGGTGCGGGCGCGGGCACAGGCACAGGCACGGGCACGGACGCGGGCAAGGGCACGGGTACGGGCGCGAGCACGGGCACGGGAGCAGGCACGGTCACAGGCACAGGCACAGGCACAGGCACAGGCACAGACACTGAGGGCCTTGTCTGGCATCTAGGCCAAGCCGTTGATCTCACAGCTGGCCCATCGTGGCTCTGGGCAGAAGTCACTTCCTAGAAGTAGGGTGAAAACGGATGTCAGAGTTGGAATTGGAGCTCAGGTCTCCCGAAGAGTCCACCTGGTCTACTCAAATCCCCTTGGGCTAGAGGACTGAGCAGCATCCTGCCAGGGAGATAAAAGAATATCAGGTGCTGGCTTTATTTGGTTTCATTCCATAGTTGGGTTAGGAACCTGGGGACATGGTAGGGTTCACAGTGTCATGGGTAGGGCCCCTGAAAGGGTCTCACTGTGTTGAAGATAAGGCCCCTGGATCAGAGGTTCCACTCTGCCCCGACTCCCGTGGAGATCTGCTAAATTTTGTCAGTATCTCTATCTCTGTGTATTCATAGGTATAAATCTGGGATCATAGACCAGAGAATGGTAGGTCAGACAGGACATGTCCCTGAAGCCCTAGACTCCTCTGTGACTCGGGTGGGCAGAGTGGAACTGGGGTCTTCAGGCATCATGTGTCCCTCTGTGGCTCTGCCTCTCTCCCTACAGTCCCAGGTCCTTTCATTCCTGTTCTCACAGAGTGGCACGGGAAGCAACACATTTATTGATGCAGAGACTTGGAGTGTGTGCAAATGGGAAGCCAAGATGGGAGGACCAGCACCATTTTCAGGCCGTCCTGGGCCACATAGTAAGACCCATTTTCAGGCCATCCTGGGCTACCTCTGTACAAGACAAACAAACAAACAAACAGAAAAGTAGAATAGATAAGAGAAAAGGAAAAGAGGATGGAGTAGAGGAGGGATAGAAGGAGGAGGGAAGAGAGGAGGGAAAGAAAATGTGGAGAAGGAGGGCGGGGAGGGAAAAGACGAGGGGGTGAGGAGAAAGGGTGAGGGGAGAAGAGACAACTAAGTCTTAGACAAGCAAAGATTGTCCAGAGTCACAGTTCAAACACAAATTGGGTCAGGACAGGGACCATGGAATCATCTGGAATAATTCACATGCCCACCGCCCACACGTCCCCGCCCACACGTCCCCGCCCACATGTCTTCTTTCTCATGTTTGCCCTCTTTCCCAACAACCAATGGATTTCTCATGGCCAGTCCCTACAGCCTGGGGACCAGTGGCTGTATCTCTAGATTCCCCAGTGTAGGAAGCACCGAACATGCAAATGAGGGGCTGGCTGCTGCCCTATGGAAGACAGGCTCAGGAAAGCTTGTCTCTGATGAACTGAGGCTATTTATTTCCACCACAAAGAAATTTAACATGCAAATTAAGAAGGATTTGATCATCCATCACCCGAAATTGACGTGCTCGAGTCTGGCCCGAATCCCCGGTAACTATCACACATGGATGGGCGTAGGGCACGTGTGCAAGGTCCCACGGGGCAGCCGGGAGAGGTGGGCCCCACCAAGGCCCATATGCTTCTGATCTGGGACCTTTCAAGGCCTGCAAATGAGATGATCATTGATTCTTCCCGCACAGCTGGGCTAGAGAGCACAGCTGTCCTGAGGGGCTCCCTCCTCCCGCCCTTCTTAAGTCTTCCTGCGCTCCGCTCCCTATCCTTGGCTCTCAGTCAGGACACAGAAATTAACCAAATCTCTCTCACTGTGTCCTAGGCCTGTGCCTAGGTGATCAGGACAAATACCTAATGAGTTGACCATGACCTGTCCTTCTTGCCTGACCCCTCCTTGTTACCGTCATTTCCCCCCAGACCTCTCCCTCAGAAACCCCTCAAGAATTTCTCTGATGTCCTTTTCCTGAGGATCGTTCCCCCACCAAGGCCTTCTGATGTCTGCCTTGTGGCTCCAAATTCAACTCCAATCTCTTCTTTAGGAATTCCCAAGTCTTTGGGGCAGCAGAGACTCCTGCGGGTAGGCACGGAACAGGGGTGAGAGATTCAGGAGGGATTTTAGTGGGAACTGCAGAAGCTGAGAGATGGGGGGTGGGTATGCGGGCTCAGAATGCGCAAGCGTGGGGGTGGTTGTCAGGCCCTAGGGTGCTCCAGAAGACTGGGGAGAGAGTTCCTTGTTAGCCCAGGAAGGCTTGAGCGAGAAAGGTCCTTTCTCATACTCAAATATAGGAACCAGGACAGCCCATTCCCTGAAAGAGCCTGGGCACAGGTCTAAGGGACACCAGAGCAATCCAAGGCCTGCAGCCACCGTGGTCTCTCTCTTTTACCTTAGACTCCTAGAGAATGGGACCCTTGCCTTGGGAACACGCTTGGCTTGACCCCGAGCATTGTCTCTAGCCAGGGACATACTGCTGCATCCAAAATCCACCCCCTGCCACCACCACCCCAAAAAAAAATTTGGTGGCTTGGACAAACTACTGTCTTACATCATTTCTCTGCCAGCCCCCCTGGGCTGACCCCTGACCCTATTTGGTGATAGTCCACTTAGGCTAACTCCTGGGGGAGTCCTGGGTTCTACTCTTCATGTGGCCCTCTCCTTCCTGACATCGAGGACTCTGAGTCAGAGAGAAAACCCAGGATCCTCGTCTGAGAGGCAGATATAGACACGGCAAGTCCATCGAGACCTGTGCCATTACATCCTGTGGGCGGGCAGGAGTGGAGGGTGGAGCACCACAAAGCCAGCCCAGATTTAGGACAAGATGGGGGGAGGAGGTTCTATGTCCTGGGGAAACTGCAGAGAAAGACCAAGCCTACACTCTCCAATCTCCAAGCCTTTTGCTCAGGCTTGGCCAGTGTCCAGTGGCTTCACAAGCACCTTTTCCAGATGGCGGCTCCCAGGCAGGTCCCCTTGGGCCTAATTAACACAGTTCTGGTCTACTTCATCCAGAGGTTGCCTCTGAAGTCACCTGCAAGGGTGACTTTGGAGAGTCCAGAGAGAATGTTAGGATACGCGGCCTGGGGGAGTAGAGCAGAGGGGACAGAGGGAATGGGGCTGGTTCTAGAGTCTGGCCTGACAGAGTCCACTCAGGGAGTCAGGGCACAACCATGACAAGCAAGTACCTTGGGCCCATGTAGCATGTGCATGAGCTCTACCCCCAGGCTGCCTGCCGGCCAGGGTTTACCTGACTGAATGAGCCTCAAACCAGCATCAGGGCTGTAAGGAGGACAAACAGCCTTGTTTCTTCCTGGCGAGGCAGATGAATGAGTGAGGAAGTGTAGAGCCAGTCACGGTGGTGCTGAGTCAGACAGCATTTACGCATGCCTTGTGGCAGGCCCTAGGAACACTGCCTGTGCTGTCACACTTAATCCCTGTATCGCTTCAGGCAGGAGCCACACCTTCTGCCACCTGTTCACTGTTAGACCCAGAGGCACGTTCCTAAACCCCTCCCTCCACGCCTTGGTTTCTTCATTTTCTCCATCTGCCAAATGGAGACGCAACTCTGACCTACGTATGGCGATTGATAAGGAGGCTAGAGAAAGTTAGGCAAGATTCATTACTGTGACCCTGCCTTGGGGAGGGAGCCAGGCACTGTGGATAAAGTTTACAGCTATCCTGTAGCTTGGTGATGTGGACAGAGAGTCAAGACGGCTGATTGAGAAACAGTGCCATACCTTGCCACTGGGAGGGTAGGTCATTGCTAACCTTGAATCTGGTCTGCCTGGGTCAGGAGACACCGCAGTCGGATTGTACAGCGCCTGGGCTGCTGGTGGTGGGCCGGGCTGCTGATGGTGGGCCGGGCTGCTGATGGTGGGCCGGGCTGCTGATGGTGGGCCGGGCTCCAGGGCTCCAGGCAGACTTCCTCCCAGTCTCCCCACACCCGCCTGCCAGGCAAGTTGCAGGGAGTTTCTGGAGAGCCCCTTGGCTCAACCTCCAGGCTTATCAGCATTCATTCATCCCACAGACATCTGGCCTAGGGAAGTCGGGAGCCTGGGGCAGCCTAGGGAGCAAAGCTGGGCTGGGTAGGAAAGCTCAGGCCAGCTGGGTAGAGCCAGGCGAAGATCATTGTCTCACAGCTCACCCATGCCTCCCCAGTGCCCACCTCAGTGGAGCTAGTGCATACTTACCCACTCCACATGATGCTTAGTGCTGCTGAAGGACCTACTGCAAGGTCGTGCCTGCCCTCAGGTGCACAAGTTCTCATTCTCTTAAGGTCCCAGGGATCCAGAGATGATGAGGGGAGCAGGGTAGGTGATATTTAACATCATCCCTTCTGTCTCCAGAGACATCCCCCTCTGTGATCTTGGTAGCCGGGCTGCAGGAACGGACGGGCCAGAGGTGTGGCCCGGGGATCAGTACGGCTCTAACCCACGACAAACCGCAGAACGGTGTTCATCTGATTGTAAGGATGATGGCATCGCTGTGGTTGCTGCCATTGTTACTGTTAATACTCAGAGCCCCACACAGCATCTGGCCATGGAGTGTTCCAGGGAGGGTAGCATGAGTCACAGCGACGATGAGCTATACAGAAAAGCATATTTTTCTGGCTCCTGACTCAGTTTCTGGGACCCAGCTAAGCTGTTGGCAGCCAGTTCTGCTATGATGTAACTTACACATTCGCAAAATATCTCCATGCCATGCAAAGTCATGCAAAACTCCGCAAGGCCTGTCGGGGAGGGACGGGGGAGAGCAAGGCACCCAGCATCTCCATCAGTGGCACACACAGAAAAGGAGAGGTCTCTGATACAGATGGCCGCATGACTTTGTAAGGATTCGCTGGCTAAAAGCAGGAATAGTGGAGCAGAGTTGATGCTTTGTTGATAGGGCTAGAAGTGGGTTTGGGAGGCAGGTGTTGGAAGGAATGTGGCCGGTGAGCTATTGTTCAGTGATAGCAGAAGAGCCATCTATAATCAAAAGAATGTTGTAACTCAAGTGTATGCGGGTAACACCCTCAGGGAACTGAGGACCCTAAAGGTTTGAGTATTTGGTGCAGAAGTGCTTCAGATAGCTCCAGATTTCTGCCTGTCCTTTCTTGCAGACGGAACCATGCATAGGGCCTATATGATATTAAGCCATCAGCATTCTGTAGTGGTCCTGCCCTACACTGAGGATCTATAGGTTATAACCATTGCTTGGGGGAAGAATAGGCATCTACTTCAATGATGTAGCCCATGCTCTGGTAAACAACTCCTCACAAGCCTAATGAAATTCACTGGAGTGAGCAACACTTGCACACATGTACACACCACACACACACACACACACACACACACACACACAAGTAAAAGTATAAAATAAAATCTTAAATTGTCAAAACTTCATAAAAATTATTGCATAGATGAAAATGTCATCTAATGTGTACTAATTTTATATCTGTTGCTATGACAAAATACCCTGGACAAAGCAATATATAGCGAAGACATTTATTTGGTTTATAATTCCCAGTTACAATTCCTCAATGCAGGGAAATCAAGATAGATACACAGGGAAGTCAGTCACATCACAGCCAAGAGCAGAGAGATAGTAAATATATGCATGCTTGCTTGCTTGTTCTGATGGATTTCTCTACTCTTACACACATCAGGATGCCCTGCCTAAGGAATGGTGCCTCCCACAGTGGGTTAGGCCTCCCCACATCAATTAACTTAGCTATAACAATCCCTCATTAAGATCCTCTTCCCAGGTGAATCTAGGTTGTGTCAAGTTGAAGATTAAAGCTACTCATCGTATAATGAAACCTATTATTATGTATAATTACTGATAATATATGCCAATAAATAACTTTTAAAGCCATCCATATGCATTTCTAAAATGCACAGGTGCTGATAGCATTTTTCAGTCTTTCTGCAGAATTAGATGAAGGTGAATTTTCAAAACAAGCCTTCCAGCCAACAAATCTCTACTTGCCTTTCTCATGAGGCAGTTACCCGGACTTTGTCCCCTTTTTTGAGATGGAGTACCTAAGGAGTGTCTGAAGTCACATGCTCCATAGACAATGGAGCACCTGAAACTGAATCAAGGCTCGGCTGAGGCTTGGGCTCTTTAAGACTGGTCTTTTGGAACCCCATCAGTGTCATCTCCCAAAGGAGGAAACTGAGGACTGATGAGGCCACACCGTGCTCCTTGTTATCTCCAGGAGCTCCGGAACCTTACTTCTGACCTCTCTCTCTCTCCGGCCATACCTCAACCTCTCCCTCATCACAGCCAGTCCAAAGTGGCTAACATGGTTTCATTTGCCTTCCATGTTGACCCCAGGCTGCACCGCCCTGCAAGTGGCAAGGCAGGGGGGTGGCCTTCCTCCTATTGACCAATCCCACCAGAGCTTTGGAGGCCTTTCCAGCCAAAACCACCGTCCCCCATGGCTTCCAATTTACTCCATTCTGCCCCTCACCCCTTCCCCAGGCATCTGAAACCACCATGCAAAATTCTGTCCACTTCTGGGGCACAAGACCCAAAACCCTAACCTCCTCTCCAGGAGATGGCTTCCTCCCTTACCCTCTTCTGTTTCCTTCCACCAGAGTTCAAACCTATTCAAGGGTCATAAAGCCACCTCTGTGGTCTTCATTCCACCTGCATGCCTTTTCTATTTTCTCTCCTTGTTCTTCTCTTCAGGCCACGTCCTTACTACCTTTATGTCAACTCAACACAAAAGAGGGACTCTCAAGTGAGAAAATATCCTCATAAGATTTGCCTGAAGGAAGATCTATGGGGCTGGTCTCCCCCCCCCCAACACACACACACACACACACACACACACACACACACACACACACACTTAACTAGTGATTGTTATGGGAGGGCCCAGAGCGCTGTGAATGGTGCCACCCCTGGTCACATGACCTTGCCGTCCATAAGAAAGCAGACAGAGCAAGCCTTGGAGAACAAGCCAGTAAGCAGCACTCTTCCATAGCCTCTGTGTCACTTCCTCCTTCCAGGTTCCTGCCCTGAGCTCGGGCTCTAGCTTCCCTCAGTGATGGACTTATAAGCCCTGAGGGTTGAAAAAAATCCTTCCCTCCCCAAGTTGCTTTTGGTCATGGGGTTTTAATCACATCAGTAGAAACCATAAGACAACTCAGGACCTGGTACCCTACTTTCTCAGTCCCTTCTCTCCTCAACCTTCTGTGCCCTACCCCCACAACCGCCCTGCCAACAAGGGGTGTCAGATGTCTTATGCCAAGTCAAAGACACCTGTCCATCATCCCTAACCTCTGGCACCATCACGTGACGAGTCCCATCTCCCCACTCTTGTGTCAAAGACCAAACTAGCCTGCCATTGGTCTTGACTGCCTTGCCTCCTCTCCACCTGCTGAGTATGAGCCCTGTAATATCAGGCTGTTCCGTACCAGGCTGGGCAGACCCTTCTGAAGCTCCGTGAGACACTAGATGGATACCACTGCTGGCATCCACTGAGGCCCAAGCAACCACGGATGATGCAAATCATGCTGAGGCCCCGGTGAAAGGTTACTTTCGGGTCCTGAGACTTGAATGTCATGTGAATTTCATGTGAATCTCACCCATTGCAAAATCTTCTTTTGGCTTTGTTCCAAAACCTACCCATGTGGAGACTGTCCCTAGTTTGCCCGCCTGCGGTATACCCGTCTTAACATCGTCCCCCGATTCCTTGTCCTGAGGGCAAACTCAAACTCCTTAACCCAGGAGAGCCTATGGGACATGCAGGGCCCTCAGCCCAGCCTTTTTTCTGCCCACCCTTGTCTCTGGTCAAAGCCATGTTGGATGGCTCGTTGTCCTGGGTCTGGCTCTCCTACGTCTATCTGTTCGTCATGTTTGAGTCCTTCATCCTTCCTCATCTCCTCTTCCCTTTCCCTCAGACAAGTCCCCACCAGAGCCTTTCCTTCAGCTGCTCCCAGCTCCCTGTTTCTCCCTCCATCTTGGGCCCTCCCATCACCCCACCCTGCGGGGAGTTCTGATGCGGCCCGGGAGGTGGGGGGTGCAGGGGGGGACTCCTTGGTCCAGTCTGGTGGCTGGAGACGCTGAAAGGTCTGTTCCATTGCTCCAGCATGGCAGGTTTTGACAAGAAGAGACAGCCCATGATTTTCAAGCTTCATTATAGAAGAGTAGAGTGAGAGAGGGGAGGTAGAGAGATGAAAGCCAGCCGTGACCACGTGGAAAGAGGGGGAAGAGAATAGAGAAAGAGAAAGGTAAGAGAAAGGGAGAGCAAGAGAGAAGAGAAGAGGGCAAGAGAGAGCGAGGAGGGGTCACGAAGCCCCTTTTATAGTGGGCTGGGCTACCTGGCTGTTGCCAAGTAACTGTGGGGCGGGGCAAGCCTGGCTCTAGCCAGGTGACTGTGGGGGTGGAGTCCAGCCAGAACACTAGGGGTCTGGGGCGCAGCCCTACACGACTGATGGCCACAGGGTTATGTCCAACACCACCCCTAAAATCTACCCACCCTAATCTTTCAGCAGTCACAAGGTGAGAACCTCAGTCATGAGATAGTGAGCATCCTTGGGGACCCCTTGTAATGGAATGAATTGTGTCCCCCGTTTCTCCCAAAATGTGTGATGAGCCTTTAACCCCGGGCACCTTCATTTGGAGTAAGTCATCTCAGAGGAGGTCACACTGGAGTTAAGGAAGTGACCGACACAATGACATATTTACAGGAGCTAACAAAGGTACAGGAAGAAGTTGTGTGAGGACGAGGCACAGCTTAGAGAGATGCAGTCACAGCCAAGGAATACATGGGAACCATGAGAGTTGGAACAGGCAAGGTCCTCCCTGGAGCCTTGAGGGGCAGGGGCTGGTGGTGGTGGTGCTTGTATTCCTGCTACACCATGACTTCAAACTCCTGGCTCTCCGTGTTATAAAAGAAGCTTCTATGGGGCTGAGCCACCAGATTCCTGGCACTTTGTTGCTAGAGCCCAAGCAGACAAATTGGATACAATAGTGTCCCCAAACAGCTGGCCACTCCATGAGGCACCCTCCTGCTGTGGAGGGAAAGGATAAGTACAGGTCTAACCCAGCTTGGGAGACAGTTTCCCCTGTAAACCCTAGGGCTGGATGAGACCAGCAGGAGACAGCAATGAGGCTGCGCTCAACCCTTCTCAACCCTTCCCAAGCCTCCTGGACCAGCCCTTGGCTGCTGAGACCTGATTTCCAAGTGAGCTCTTTATCAGGGTGCTTTAATCTGGTTTCTTTTCTGATCTGCCCCGGAGGAGGATCATATTGAATCATAATGAATCACAAGCAGGTGCCAGGAACCCAGGACAAAAGAGCCCTCGTGGCCCTGGGGCAGGAAGCCAGATGGAGGATTGTGCTGGGGAAGAAAAACCTCCAAGCCGAGCTTCAGAGCCACCAAAGCTGAGTGAGGGAGCCACAGTTTTTCAGCTTCTGATTTTGTTTCCTTTTGTTTGGTTGATTTTTTTTTTAAGCCTAATAACCATGCCCTCCCATTAGCCTTGGGATTTCATATTTCCCAATTCGAAAATATCTCCCAACTGAAAGATCTCTGTGTGAATTTCTTGTACCCCAGACAAGCGCTATCGCGACACACACGCCCCGCTTCCCCCACTCAGCCCCTAGCTCTTCATCCATTCCTGCTCTAGATAGTTTGCTTGGATACCCGCTGGCTGAGTGACTCGGGAGAACATACTCAACTTCTCTGAGCACAAGCCTTAGAATGAAGAGATGGATAGTCTCCAGTTCATTTCACAACCCATTTCCACTCCAATTATGGAAGGAGGGCTCCTACTTGTGCTCTGAGCAGAGATGATCCCATCTACCACTGCTGAGTACCACTCCCATCTACCACTCCCAGCCCTTCCCCCACCATGGTCTCCTCTCAATGGCCAGCTCACTCTCACTTTCTCAGACAGACAGACAGACAGTTACAGGTTGAATAGGAAATATCTTTCACAGGGTCACAGGTTTCAATACTCGGTCTCCAATTGCCATTGCTACTTGGGAAAGTTCTGGAAACTTTGTTGCTGAGGATGAGCCCTTGAAGGGCTTGAGGGATGATGGATGACCGTCACTTGAAGATGATCCCCAGTGCCTCCTCGCTCTGATTCCTGTCTCCCGTGAGGTGAACAGCCTCCCCCATGTTGCTCTGCCCAAGCCCCGCTGACCTAGCAGCCCTGAGCTGAACTTTCCCAAAACATAAATCAAAACAAACCGTCCCTTCTTGTCCTCTTGGGTATTTTGGTTACAATGTTGCTGAAGTAACAAACCTCAGCTGGGGATCCCAGACTGATAGATAACAACTTAATGAACTCCTTTTCCATGTTCATTGAGAGCAGTTAATTGGCCCAGAAGGCCATAGGGTTGATGGACAGCCAGCCCAAGCCAGGCCTGTCACAGTGCTAGCAGCTTTGGCTCAATAACACTGCCAGCCCTCTTATTGAGGATCGATCATAGCAACATGGGGGGGGGGGGGGCGGGGGGCCTCAGGGTGGCCAAGAGGCCAGGGCTGGAGACATTTCCTCTGCTTATAAAGCAAATGCCACTTGCAAGTGGTCATATGAGCCCATGGTGTGCTGCTTCTGAACACCATCTTCAGGGACCGGAGGGACTCAGACTCCAGACAGAGCTCCCAAGACATCTGCTTCTTAAGAATCTGCTAGGGTTGGCAAGATGTTTTGGGGCATACAGGTGCTTGCCATTAAGCCCAATGACCTGAGTTTGACACTGCGACCCCCCATGGTGGAAGAGAGTAGTTATCCCCTAACCTCCATACACATGCCCACACATGTGCCTGCATGCAGTAAATGAATGAATCAGTAAATTCATTAAAATGTAATTAAACAATGTTTTAGAGCAACTGGACCTTTCTTCACCTACTACTACATACTAAAGCCTGTGACCTCCACCCTCCCTCCAGAATCCCCAGAGATTTCCCTTCCTGTGTCCCCCTCAGCCTGGAGAAGCCTGCTGTGTGAGTTGCCTCTGGCTGCTGTGACAGATGATCGCACAACTAAGGACTTGGACTTGAAGTGGTAGATTACTTGCATGGCATGCCCCAGCTTGTGCCTAGCAACACACACACACATGCACATACATGTACACACATGCACACCCACATGCACGCACACCCACACACCTTTGAAGTAAGATCATACTTGCAGGGTCCAGAGTTAAGATTTCAGTGTCTCTTTTTAAGATACACTTATTTTTATTTTATATATTTGGGTACGTCTGTGTACCATATGGATGCAGTGCTCACAGAGGCAAGGAGAAAGCATCAGATTCCCTGAGGCTGGAGTTATAGATGATTCTGGGCCACCGTATGGGTATGGAGAATCAAAATTGGGTCCTCTGCAAGAGCAGCTAGTACTCTTAGCTGCTAAGATGTCTCTCTAGCCCCCCAGAAACTCTTTTATAGAGACACAAATCAACCAAAACACAGCATAATGTAGCACACTCATGAGCTCTGGGGGCGAGCATGGGCATCTTCAGGGCATCCTTGGCTTTCCCTACTCGTCTAGAGATTAAGCACAGGACAAGATGAGAGAGGAGAGACATGGCCTTGGGGAGTACATTCATTGCTTTTCTTCTTGTGGTGACCAAATTTCTCATAGTCACAACTTATGAAGGACTCAGTTTAGCTCACAGTTCAGGGGATTCAGAGGGTACAGTGGCTAGTGGCTCTGTCTACGGTTGCAGATTGCTGTACCTTAGTGGAGCTGGAAACAAGGCATCCAGGCTAGAAATAGGGCTGGGCTCCAAGCTCCTAAGCTCCGCTCCTGTTGTGGAGTAAGGGATGTTCTCCATAGGCTCGTGTATTTAAAAGCTTGGTCCCCAGTTGGTGGCGCCATTAGGGGAGGTTATGGAAACTCTAGGAGGTGGAGCCTTGCTGGAGGAAGTATGGCACTCTGAACCGGCTTTGAAGTTATATGGCCAGGCCCCACTCTATCTCTCTGTCCCTGTCTCTCTGTCTCTGTCTCTGTCTCTGTCTCTGTGTCTGCTTTGTGTGTGTGTGTGTGTGTGTGTGTGTGTGTGTGTGTGTGTGTGTGTGAGAAAGAGAGAGAGAGAGAGAGAGAGAATGCATATACATATATGAATTGTGATCAGCCAGCTTCCTGCCCCCTGCCACCATGCCAGCCTGTTACCATGTCTTCCCCATCAGGAGCAACTCTACCTTTCTGGAACACTCTCAGCCTAAATAATCCTTTTCTTCATTAAGTTGCTTTGTCAGGGTATTTTATCACTGCAACAGAAAAGTAAATCATTTGCACCCATCTTCCATGATGAATGTCTATGCTAGACCCTACCTCCTAAAGGATCTACAAACACAGCACCACTTGTTGGGGACAGAGTATTCAAATACAGGAGCCTAAGGGGGACATTTCACATTCAGAACCGTGGCAGGGAGACATGTGCCAGTAGACAGGATGTAAATTCATTTGTGATAAACACAGCAGCTCAGGCAAAAGAGTACCCTAGAGGATGGCAGGGAGATTTTCCAGAAAGGGCCCTGGAGGAGATGCCTTGGCTGCGAATATGGAGGTGTGTTCCAGGATGAGTTGCAGCATCTGGAGAGGGGAACCAGCTGCTTTTACCCAAAGCTGCCAGACAGGTGATTGTTCAAAGCCTGAGAATGTGCTATTTGGGGCCTTCCACATGCTAGACACAGGGCTGGGTCTTCCAGAACCCTAAGGCTCAGCCCAATCCCTGTTTTCTGCTGCCACCCATGATACAGCACATGATGGTTGATACCCGTATCCCCCCTCCTCATCCTGAGAGGATCCTCTCAGTATGTGCAAAGTCTCTACCTCTCCACATGCCTATGTGGACCAGCAGGGGTGTGTAAACAGACCCTGCCCCCTGGCCTAGCATCCGTTTGTCCCCATATCTTGAAGACATTATTTGAGGTTCGACATAGAAAGAGGCTCAGTAAGATATCTGTGTGTGATAGTATATATCTCATATGTGAGATTTTGGATGAGAATATAAAGGCCATGAGGTCTCACGATCTGAAACTAGAAACCCAAGAAAGATAGGTGTGCAAAACACATGAGTATGAAGTCCTACACTAGGGAAGTTTCAAACCAGGGAGGCCACTCTTCTACAAGTCCAAGGGCTCAAGCTCCAAGAACTCTAGGAGGTAGACAACCCAGCTCACAACAGCTCCAATCCCTCCTTTCTCTGCCATTTGCTTCTGCTACAACAGCCCTCAAGGACAGGGGAATGCCTAGTCATGTTGGTCAGGGTAGTCCCCTTTACTCTGTCCTCCAGTTCAAATGTTGATCTCTCCCTAACACGTCCTCACAGACACCCAGACTCAATGGATACCACATAGTTGCTGTGTGGCGGTTAACCTCAACATCAATTTGTCTGGATTTGGAATCGCCTAGGAGACACACCTCCGGGCACAAGGGGGTTTTGCAGAGGTTTTGTTGAAGTGAACAGATCCTTCCTGAATACAGGTGGTACCATCTTGTGGGTGTCCCAGGCTGAACAAAAAGGAGAGAGCAAGCTGAGCACCATCATCCATCCCTCTGATTCCTGACTGCAAAGACTGTGACCAGTGCTCTCACGCTCCTCCCATGGGTGCCTTCCCTGTCATGATGCTCTGTGTCCTCTCAGACTGTTTGCTGACATGAATCCATCCTCTCTTAGGGTTTATTTTTCCAAATATTTGGTCACAGTAATGAGAAAAGTGACTAACCCTGGTTGTCCCTTAGCCTGGCCAGGTTGACTTCGACAATCAGCTGTCAGCAGCATACATTCCTTCCCACCTTGTCCACAGTGAACATCACCCCTGCATCTTCCAGGGCTCAGGAAAAACCTGCCATGCTCATGCCCCCCTGCCCCACTTCCGAGGGCCACTGTGTCCACCCAAATTTCCATCTGAGACCTTCCCCGCCAAGGATTCTGGCAGACCTTGTTTCCCACTGGCCATCTTGCCGCACTCCCGTTTCCTTCCATGGATTCCTCTTCAGCAGGTTGTCCCCTCCCAGGCCAGCCAGCAGCATCCTTCCCCCAGAGACCACTGCAGGATACAGTGTGGGTGTCAGGCTCTTACCTGAGCCGTGTGATGAAATTACAACACAGGACCAAAACTGCTTAAAATAGAAGAGCGGAAATCATTGCTCTCAAATTGTCCCTCAGGTGCTCACCATGGCGTCAGCATCAGACTCCCTGTGCTCCCTCTCTCTCCCTCAATATGTATCTCTCTCTCTCTCTCTCTCTCTCTCCTCTCTCCTCTCTCTCTCCTCTGTCTTCTCTCTGTCTCCATCTCTCTCTGTCTCTGTCTCTCTGTCTCTC
Organism: Tokudaia tokunoshimensis; assembly: GCA_036184795.1. Classification (NCBI taxonomy): domain Eukaryota; kingdom Metazoa; phylum Chordata; class Mammalia; order Rodentia; family Muridae; genus Tokudaia; species Tokudaia tokunoshimensis. Next base: position 8,180,120 of record BTHU01000010.1, read on the forward strand.
TCCTCTCTCTCTCTCCTCTGTCTTCTCTCTCTGTCTCTGTCTCTGTCTGTCTCTGTCTGTCTCTGTCTCTGTCTCTCTCTCTCTGTCTCTATCTCTCTCTGTCTCTCTCTCTGTCTCTCTCTCTCTCTCTCTCTCTCTCTCTCTCTCTCTCTCTCTCTCTCTCTTTCTCTCTCTGCCTCCCTCTCTTCCTCCCTCATCCTCTATCCTTTCCCTCTCCTACCCCCAACCCCATATCCCAACTCCTTGAGCTAAGGCTTCATGCAGCTGCTTTCAATTTCAGCGTGACTTTATCATCCAACACAAAGTTACCCCATGCACACTTACACAAAGAAATGAATAAAAATGTATAATTTAATGTTTTTAAAAGGCTCAGGGCAAGCTTCACACAAGCCACCCTGCACCTTCATTCCAAGCGTCTCTTACATCACCATCTTCTGTATTCAGTTCTTAGACTGCTCAGAAAATCTGCCTCCTTCTGGGCATGATGTCTCACGTCTGTAACCCCAGCACTGAGAACGCTGAGTATGGACAACTGTGGCTAGTTCTGGTAAGCCCAGGCTGCAGGAAGATGTCTGACAACTAAGCATAGTGGTGAATGCTTTCATCCCTGAGGCAGAGGCAGGGAGGTTTCTGTGAGTTCCAGGATAACCAGGGCTACCTGGTAAGGCACTATCTCAAAAAAGAAAAGGAAAGACTACCTGGAAAAAACCAGCCCGCTTCCCACCTTCACTCATGACTCTCCAAGAAAAGGCAAACTGTTCTTCAAAGTGAACCCCAGGAATGAAGGGCTCCAAGTTCCTGTGCGCACATCCATTTGGGGCTTATGTCCTCTACATGCCAGACTGACACGCTGTGGCCAGAACAAGCTAATCTCTGTCTCTGGGGCCATCTTTCTCCTGTGGACAGAGACTCATATGAGCTGTGCCTGGTGCAGCATTTCAGGGTTGGAGTGATTTGGTTGTGCGTGTTGAGGCCTGGGGACACTGGTGTGTCTTACGGCCATGGCAGCTATTGTGGGGCGTAAGCTGCAAGGGGGTGTGTTGCTTCCACTTGGCATGCATCCATGGCTCCCTGTGAATCTCAGAGCCTTCTTTCCTGAAGATATTTTACAAAAAGCAATGCCCCGGGGGCTGGAAAGATGGCTCCGTCAGCTAAGAGTTCATACTGATCTTTCACAGGGACTCAAGTTTGAATCCTGCAATCCATGCCAAGTAGCTCACAAACTTCCTGTTGTGATCAGCTCCACCAAATCCCACACCCCCTTCTGGCCTCTGCAGGTGCCGACAGTCCTATGCACAAGCCTGCACTCAGATTCACACATGACTAATTGATGATGATGATGATGATGATGATGATAAATAATAAAAAAACAAAACAAAACAAAAGTTAACTCCATCTCTCACTGACCAGGTCCCATACATCTTTGTCCCCTGAGTCATAAACAGGCTGAGGACACATGCATTCACCTACATGTACATAAGCATTCACCTGCATGCGTACATATACTTACATAGGCATGCACCTACACACATGTACACACACACACATACACACATACACACACACACACACATACACACAAACACACACACTATGTTGCTTGTTACCTGATGTCTAAAACCCTATGAGAAGAGAACAGGAAACCTCACCCCGAGAGCCCAGTTGACCAGCACTGACCTTGAAACATGTCAGTCTCAGCTGCCTATCATCAGCAGGAGTCAGGCACAGGGTCTCTGCCGACCACCAGTGGACATGGTGACCCTCTGAACATGGTCCACATGAGAAAAAGAGGCCTGGGGAGAGCAGGTGCTTGTGTGTGTGTGTGTGTGTGTGTGTGTGTGTGTGTGTGTGTGTGTGTATACACATGTACCTGTGAGTGTGCAGGCTACTGGATTAGCTGACCATCTGTGTATGCACACAGTGGTGTGTACGCATGTCTGTGGATGTGCAGAAGTACACCCTGTGTGTGGCATGTGTGCTGTAAGTGTGCACGGGCACACACACCCTTCCTCCACGTGAGCGTCTGACATGCATCTCCGGGCGTCTGATTTATTAACCAGGACAATACAAGGAGAGCTCGCCTATTATTTCTGGTGTCCGCATCAATTCCTGACAGCTTCATGGAATTGAAATATCTTATTTAATGTGAGTGAGAATCATTTTAAATATCAACTGTGACACCCAAGGACTCCAACCAAAAAGGGCATTGTGTGTTCCACCCAGCCCTGGAGACGGCGCAGCTCTCGTTAGGCAATTATTTGCTGGCTTTCTTGTCTCTTGTCTCTTAAAAATCCAATTATCTGTGGCGGTCCCTCCCCACTAGGGCTAGGCTGGTCAGTCTCCCCCAACCCTCCTCTTCATCTAGGAAGAGGAGATGGAGTTGAGGGGTGGGGTCCCACTGGGTTAAAATCATAGACACAGTCTTACAAACATCAGGAGAGCAGTGCATTCTTGATGCGGCTTCCTGTCCAGCCCAAAACCTCTTCCCTTCATCCTTCTGCCCCGTCTCCTCCTCCCTGGCCAACCCCCACTTCCTTGGGTCAGCTAAGTGAGAAAAAGCAAAGCCCCCTCTGTCCAGAAGAGTACCCAGTGCTCCACAGCTGTGACAAAGGCCAAGGCAGCTCTGGTTGGGTGGCGGGAGGATCTGGGCCACAGAGCAGGAGTCCCAGTTTGCCTGATTATCATGGAGAGGGAGTGGACGTTTGAATTTGCTCTCATATGCGTAAAGAAGTTTCAAACGCATATTTGAGACGTGCCTAGCTGTGAGCTTCTCCACGTGTGGATTACAGGTCATCAGTGACCGGCCGCTGAGGTGTAAGGATCGTGGCACCACCTACTCTGTGTTTTCTGTTTCATTCTTTTGAGTTTTGATTCGTGTGGGAAAACTCTTATAATAAAATAAGTGAGCCTTTGAAGAGACTGGAGCTGGGTGAATCCATGTATGCAGAGCCAGGCTCGGGCTCCTCTTCCTTGAGAATCAAAGTGATGTGACGAGGATAAGGGTTTAGAAGCCAGGCAAGGAAGTCTGAGCTCTCCTGGTGCTTAGAACAAGGGTCATACCATGCCCTCTTCTTGGTCCTCCCTTCTGAGTCTCCCCATGTCAACCCAGAACCTTCCACCAGTGGCCCTTACATTTGCTCTCTCATTCAGCAGGCTTTTGTGAGGAAGCTGCCCTGTGCCTGGAAATGCTCACATCTAAGATGGCCACTTTCATGCCCATTTTACAGATAGGGATGCTGAGGAGCAAAAGCTTCTGTAGCTCATCCAAATGAACAGAAGTGAAAGTCTAGCCTGCATCTCCCCCACAGGAGAGTCCCGGCACTGGTCTCCCTCACTACATTTTCTCTTGGTGTGGCAGGGGCTAATGGGAGCTGTTCATTCATGAGCTTTCATGATTGCTCCTAATGGACCTGGCTGGCTCTTCTGGGTCCTTGCTGGCTAAGTGGCCACAGGTGGATGGAGTAGACAGAGCTGTGATGTGTGTGTGTGTGTGTGTGTGTGTGTGTGTGTGTGTGTGTGATACGTGTGTGTGTGTGTGTGTCCTGGCAGCCATAGCAGGGGACATGATGACAATAACGAATTTGGTTATTGTCATTACTGGGGCTGCTTATAGTGTGTGCTGAGTTTACAAACCAAGACCCTGGCTCACCGACTCCCTCCCATCCCAGGCGGGGTGACAAGAGCAGCCTTCTGCTGCTGTGACTAGAGCTCCCCTGGTAGAGAGACAATGAGTAGAAGTGTTACTTTAAATAATGGTACCTGCAAGCCTGAAATAGGTCTCCCAGGCTGGAGCAGTAGCAAGCAGGCAGGCAGTGAGAGGAAGGAGGCAGGAGTGACTGAGACGGGACTATGCCCACGCTGCCGGGCCAGGGAGCACACCTACCCTCCACTACAGGAAACAGAAGGGCATCCCCCAAAGGTCAGGGAACAGACCAACAGCCTGTGTCCATCCTCACAACTCCAGGTGGGGCCTGGGACTGTTTGACTGAAGAGAACATGGAAGTCAGTCTTCGGTAGACATTGGGTTTCATTAAAGTTTAAATTTCGCCACGCATCACTGACATTGGCAAACAAATTCAGCTTGAACGAGTCCCTGGTGTCTCTTTTGTAATGTGTACTTAAATTCTATGCACAAAGTAGCACTTTTTAAATTTTATCTGTAAAATAAAAGCGACCTGTGTTTATGATAAAGATGATGCCAGTGGCATAGAAAAAACCTACAATCAAAGAGGTACACATGTGTACACAAAGAGGTACACATGTCCCAATTTCAGTACTGGACTCTTCTCCCAAAAGAGAAATAATACATTATTGATGTACCATCTCAAAAATATCTGTGCACCTGTGTATGGTGTGCAGGCAATCACACATGTACATACAAATGAGTATTAGTATACACCTATACACTATATATATATATGTATATATATATATATATATACATAGAGAGAGAGAGAGAGTTTCAATTTATGCAAATGATATAATACCAAATAATGTCCTAACATGAACTATTATTTTAACTTAGGAATGGGGGACCTATCTAGGTTGTTTTGATTGTGTCAGTTTGCATAACCCAACCATTAAAGATCTGATAACATTTCACCAAACAGCAACACCCAGGGATACATTGTATCCTTGCTCCTACCCATCAGCTCTGAGGTTGTTAGCCCCACACACAACCTTGTACTTGGATTTTGATTCATGTAACTCTCCTGTCTCCCTGCTTTGATTTCCTTTCCTTGCTTTGGGTGTCTTGGAGACTTTTCTATTTCATCCCACGCAGGTGTTCTTCTCTCACTCAGGAGCCCAGCATCATTTATTGATCTAATTCAAGTTTGATGGACGCGTCTGTTGCTTCCTATTTCTCTTTGTTTATCTCTGCTATCGCAAGCAGTGACACGAAGAACATCCTTGTACATATTTTTTTTTCTAGCTCACTGTTGCGAGCATAACTAAAGAGCCACCTCCAGGGAGTGCAAGTTCTTGTCAAAGAATCTACATGTTTTAATTGCCGTAGATATTTGCCCCAAAGAATGGACCAATTCCCAGTGCCTCCAACAAACCTACAGGCATGTGTTCCCCTTCCCCTTCCCCTTCTCTTTCCCTTCCCCTCCCCCTCCTCCTCCCTCCTCCCTTCTCCTCCTCCCCCTCCTCCTACCCTTCCCTCCTCCCCTCCCCCTCCTCCTCCCTCCTCCCTTCTCCTCCTCCCCCTCCTCCTCCCCCTCCCCCTTATCCTCCCCTTTGTTCTTGTGTTTTGGCAATCTGACATGCAAATGGGTCTTGCTTTGATTTGATTCCTTTCATTAGCTAAGGAAAGTATCTTTTCATGAACTTCTCAGCCATTTCTCATTATTTTCCTTCCCCTGTTTTTTTTTTAACAGTATCAGATTCCACTCTTTCCCTTTTATTTATTATCATTGTGTGTGGGATGTGTGTAGGGAGTGCTCACCTCCATGGACACACATGTGGGAGTGCAGAGACCTCTCCTTCTGCCTTTACTTGGGTTCTGGAGACCAGACCCAGGTCCTCACGACTCACCAGGGGAAGGTGCTAGGCCTTTGTATATATTTTTCTCTCTCCAGCACTTGATAATATTATTATTTTCTGTTTTATAATGTTTTCTGCTTGATTCCACTTTCTGCTTGGTTGGTTGGTTTTAGTGATCTTGGCAAAGTTAAAAAGTTGATCGTCTTGTGAAGTGCTACTTGTCCACGGTACCCAAAAGTCAGGAACTGCTGGGTGAGACATGAAGAGCCACAGATGGTGCCATCATTGGGAAGGCAGATGCTGATGACAGTGGGGGAGGATATGACGGTAATCATGATGATGTCGACAGAGATGACAGTGATGATGGTGGTGATATCATAACAGTGATGATGGTGGTGATGTCATAACGGTGATGATGGTGGTGATGTCATAACGGTGATGATGGTGGTGATGTCATAACGGTGATGATGGTGGTGATGTCATAACGGTGATGATGGTGGTGATGTCATAACGGTGATGATGGTGGTGATGTCATAACGGTGATGATGGTGGTGATGTCATAACGGTGATGATGGTGGTGATGTCATAACGGTGATGATGGTGGTGATGTCATAACGGTGATGATGGTGGTGATGTCATAACGGTGATGATGGTGGTGATGTCATAACGGTGATGATGGTGGTGATGTCATAACGGTGATGATGGTGGTGATGTCATAACGGTGATGATGGTGGTGATGTCATAACGGTGATGATGGTGGTGATGTCATAACGGTGATGATGGTGGTGATGTCATAACGGTGATGATGGTGGTGATGTCATAACGGTGATGATGGTGGTGATGTCATAACGGTGATGATGGTGGTGATGTCATAACGGTGATGATGGTGGTGATGTCATAACGGTGATGATGGTGGTGATGTCATAACGGTGATGATGGTAATAATAGTCATGGTGATAGCAATGGGATGATGGTGATGATGACGGAGAGGATGGTGAACGTGATGATAACGGGGTAGCAATAGAAATAATGATGATGGGGTAATGATTACGGCAATGGTGACTGTAGTAGAGACGTTGATACTAATAGTGACAATGATGGTGATGATGGTGGTGGTGGTGATGGTGATGATGAGGATAGAGATGGCAAGGATGTAATGGTGCCAATAGTGGTGGAAAACGTCTATGATAATGGTGACGATGGTGGTGATGATGGTTAATGGTGGTTTTAATGGTAATGGTAATTATCCTAATAATCATGGTAACGACGGTGATGTGTTGATGATGGTGACAGCTATGATGAAGTAGCGATGATGATGACGGTGGGGAGACATGATGTTGATGGTAATAATCACGATGGTGATGGTGGTTATGGTGATGGTGATATCAACAGCGATGGTGGTGAAGGTGGTGACGATGGTGGTGGTGGTTATGGTGATGGTGATAGCAATGATAGTGCTGGTGGTGGAGGTGACAGTGACTGATGATGGTGAGGATGTGATGATGATGGTGGTGGTGGTGGTGATGGTGGTGATGATGGTAGCCGTGACAGTGATGACAATGGCGGTGGGTCCAGACCACAACTCTTATAAAACTGGCAACTCCTATGAGTGACCTACTGCTTCCCAGTCTTGGCATACCCTGGAAATAGATGGTTTTGAAATTATCCGTCAAAGTAACTGGAAAAACACAGTGACCCTGAGAACTGGGAGAAGATGTCAATGATTCTAACCACTCTTTCTTCTGAGGACCCTGCTGGACCATTGCCTAACAATGCAAAAGGGAATCTCTCAGGGCCGCCATTCCTATCAACACCGGAGAGTCCCCACATGCCTAGCGCCTCACTGTTAGGAGCCTCTTCACTGACCTATGTCCGTCCTGCCTCTCTGTAAAGCAAGTTTGCCATACACCTGCCCTCTGGCCACCTGCCCACCAGTGCCAGCTCTGAGGGCGACGAGTCCCTGACGCGCTGGCTGAGGGTTTGGCACTGAGTCAGGCACATGGGTGAGAGCCAAGCCCACCTCAGGAGGTTCTGTCCCCAGCTCCACTGTAAAGCACTGTATGAGATGAGCTGAGGGAGAACACTTGGGGAGATGTGTAAATTTTCCTGCCTCTCTCACCTGTCTCTTCTGATGAATACTTACAACACCTCTCTGCCCCTGGCCAAAGCCCAAATGTCCCTGTCTTTCTCAATGAGTCATAAGCAGGAGGGGACAACAGCCTCTAACAGGGAAGCCTAGGAGGTGTGACCATGGGCAGGGAGGTGTGGCCATGGGCAGGGAGGTGTGGCCATGGGTGGGGAGGCGTGGCCATGGGCGGGGAGGCAAGGCTGTTGGCAGGGAGGTGTGGCCATGGGTAGAATCAAAGACTTTAAACTGAACCTACACAAAGTCCTGTAGCTTGTGGGACGGACCACATCCTACTGATAAGGACCTTGCTGCAATTCCATATTCAGAATAAGGTGACCCAATGACCTTTGACCCCGAGCCCAAGTTGACCTCTGCACCTCTGAAACCACCACCTGCTTTACCTAATTGGCTATCTCATCTGTCCCCCAGGTACATGATTACCAGCCTGGACCGCACCCACGCTGGCTTCTATCGCTGCATCGTGCGGAACCGGATGGGGGCCCTGCTACAGCGGCAGACTGAGGTCCAGGTAGCCTGTAAGTACAGTGGGGCACTGGGACAATACTCCTGCCTTCTACCAGTGCTGTAAGTCAATGGAGCTCTTCCTGCACAGCCAGGCCAATCCTTTCTTGTTACATCTGGTAGAATCAAGCTCCCTGAGAGGGTGTGGGAACTCTATAATGTCACACAGCATTTCTCTGGGACAAGGCTGGAGAGTCAAGCACTCCACCTGATTCTGTCGTTGTCTAGCTCATTCAGTGGGAGCAATGGTTGCCTTGACTTTAGTGTCCTCCAGACGGCTCATCTGGGGCAATGATAACTTAGGGTTCCCATGATTGCCAGGAGGTACTGGGAGATGTCTCAAGATGCCTCACCCTATGAGGGGGGGGCAGGGGATGATGTACTGGGACTTGCAGAAATACCAAGAGGACAGAGGGTCATCGCTAAGCCTTCAGTGTTTGACCCCCTTCTCCCTGGAGCCACCAAAGCCCGGAGAGGTCTCTTCATGTAAGGGGGGAGGAGAGTGTGAGAACTTTAGATCCCCCAGGGATCACTACCACCCCACAAGCACCCAGCATCCCTCCCTCAGACCCGCTGCTTCCCGGAGGGCCTGCTCCTTGCTGCAAAGGAGACACATTGAGGGCTCCTTTTAAGTTGGGCCAGTGACACGTTGGTGGTCAGAGAAGTCTGGGAAAGCTTTATGAGTGCTGGAGCTTTACAAGAAAAGCTGTCTGCTCCTGAAAAGTAACGGCGAGTAAATAACAGGGAGAGGCCGCTGGGAGAGAGACGGCGAGGGTAGAAAACCTCAGAAAAACCTCATAGTGCTGTCAAAGAGTGTGTGCGATAATTAGAGAAAGTGGCCGTAATCAAAAGTGGAGGACAGGCTGGTCCATAAACCAGCATTAAAGGCAATTCCATTCACACCCTAAGCAAAACTTGAATCTCAACACTGGATTTCACGAAGCCAACGGCACCAGCTAGAGGAGGCCACAGGGCATCTTCCTTTAGTGCCAGGCATGCCCACCTTGTGACATTTTGACATAATGTTGTCATTTATAAAATTCATTCTCAAAAACCATGCATTCAACTTATAAAAGAAACACACACACACACACGCACACACACACACACACACCTCATGTTTGAAGTATGGTTCTGATTTTATGATGGCCACATTCATAGCTATCCTAGGGCACATGCAGTCTGTGGACTATGACACACTACCTCTCATCATGTCCCAGAGCCCTGTGGGCAGATGGAGCAGGGAAGCCTCCAGAGAGAGAGACTGTGTGCATGCCCATGTGCGCGTGAGTGTATGCACATGTTCAACTGTATTCATAAAGGCTGATCTGCCTTTTGGTTCATGCGTGTAAGGAGAATGAATATGTCTGTGTGCCAGCATGTGCACATACACTTGTGTCTTGAATACGTATGTCTGGGTCAATCTGCCTCAATACAACAGTACACATGTTTATACAGGTATGTGTCCTCGAATTGCATTGATTTGTGTGTGTGTGAATGTGTGCACAGGTATATCTATGAATATGTGGTCTGTCCTCACAGGTATCTGTGTGCATGCATCTGGAGAGATATGTAGACCTGGCCTGGCCTGGTCTTTCATCTGATTTAGGGAGAGAACACACTCTCCCAGCTTTCTCCGTCAGTCAGTTCGTGTCTGTCTGTTAGTCGGTCTGCCTCTGTCTGTCTTCTTGAACTGGGACACCATTCTGAGAGTGAAGGGTACCTGGTGTTTTTCCCAATCCTTCTCTCACCCCTCCCTTGTCTGCTGTGCCCACCTTTGGGGCAGCGGGAACAAGAGAGAAACTTGTGACCTCAAGCAGCTTGCCCCCTCCCCCCAGTGGCTTTTATAGGGACCCTGGAACTGACAGGCCCCAACCCAGCTCCCGCCCCTCTCTAAAGGGGGCTTGTGACTTGTGTTCTAATGAGAAATTAATAAGGCAGCTGTCTAACAACTAATGATAATGGCAAAGTCTTTTTTAAAAAAAAGATTCTTTACATGTTTTTAATTACAGCAATTAGGGGGAGTCGATAAAACATCTCCCTGACCCAGCCCCCTCCCTGGCCCCACTCAGCGTCTCTTCTTTGTAGTTTTAAAGTCGCCATAAATTCCTTCCATTGAGCAGGTAGAACGAATGGCCAGGAGGTTGGAAAGCTCTTCAGACTCAGAATTCCTGTGAGCTTTTACCACATTCATGCCTCTCTGCTCCCCTCACCTGCCCTCTTCCCCTTCCCTAGACCTTACTGACACAATGGAACTTGCCACTCCCCTCATCCCATCCCACAATGCCAAGCTCAACCATACAGAGGCACAGCAAGGGTCTGCTTGTCCTGGGAGCCAGATCCACTTCCCTTGTTATTAGCATGCTGCCACCTACTCATTCAAAGTGGGGCTCAGGATCCCTCTGCAATCATGAGGACTGGGGTGGCACTGAAATGCCTCTCACTGGCTTGCGTTTCCTTGTTTCCCATCTACTGCATGAGTGCGGATAAAGAATATGATAGCGGAGACCATGCAACTACTTGGGCTAATGTGACAGGTGTGTCATGAGCACCCATTACTGGTGTACTGAGTGCTGTACTGGCTGTAGAGAGCCAGATGTAGCGGTACATGCCTGCCACCCTGTGCTCAGGACTCTGGATCACAGGGATGCTAGTGGGTTACAGGCCAACCTCAGAAACATGGCAATATCATGTCTAGAGAAAAATTAAGAAATAAATAGCTGCAATGGCTGTAGAGTGTCCCACAGCGTCCCCAGCACTGTTCTAGGTTGTGATGAAACACAAGCTAGGTCCTATTCTCCAGGAAGACTAAGCAGTCTGTTAATATAATATAACATTGTATCATAGTATATAATGTAACATTGTGTCATAGTATATAATGTAATATTGTATCATCCTATATAAAATAACATTGTATCATGGTATATAATATAACATTGTGTCATAGCTCACAACATTCTATCATAGTATATACAACATTGTATCATTATATAAAATATAACATTGTATCATAGTATATAAGACTATCATAGCATATAACATTGTATCATAATATATAATACAACACTATCATAGCATATAACATTGTATCATAGTATATAACCTTATATCATAGCTTATAATACTGTATCATAATATATAATATAACATTGTGTCATATTATATAATATATCATATCATATTATATTATGTTATATTATATTATGTTATGTTATGTTATATGTATATATGGCCCATGAATTAATGCAATGTATTACAAGAAAAATGGAGTGGAGCCATATGAGAGGAATTGGGGAGGGGCAGTAATGGAGAATGTCAGTAAGGATATGGAACTATGAAGGTGGGTGGGCCACAAAGAAGGGAAGAACAGTCAAGTCAGGGAACAAGGTGTAAAGGCCCTGTGGTATACGCGAGGGCCTGAGGCTGGGGTAGCTAGAAGAGAGTGAGGGCAGCAGAGCATCAAAGAAAGACTGCAGATATGTGACCTTTGGAATAGACTATGGCACACTAAGCTGTGCTCAGAATGAGCTGAAAGTCGCTGATGGCTAAGGCAGGGCTGAGTTAGGATCTGGTAGACAGAAGGATGTTGTTTTCATAATAAATGCAGAAAACCACAAGGAGATACTCAACTGACAGGAGTGTACCCAACTGTCAAAACCCAGAGTCCAACCAGACCACGTGTGAGGGCCATTCACCTATATAACTGGTAAAATGGTGAGATTTTGAAAAGTGTTGGGTGGTACAGCCTTCCACTTGCATCTCTGGAATGAGGCCCTAGAGGTCTCCCCAGAGCCTGTATCCTGGCAGGGCCGTGAAGGGCTGTGTACAGCATCAGCACCATGTGACCCAATTCTAGGCAGCTATAAAGATGATTGAACTCAAAGCCAGGACTTCCGGGGGGGGGGAATGCCACAAAACCATATTTCCCCCCCCAAAAGAAAAACATCACAAGAAACTACAGAGTAATCGCAGGAGTGACTGTTTAAAATTAGGTTGAATTAGCCATGAAAAGCTGAGTAACACTATTTGTGAAGACATATAGGTAGGTGGTCCAGCATTCCAAAGAGAGGTTAGCCCTGAAGAGGGCAGAACAGAGTGAGGATGCAGTGAGGGAAGGGGAACCAAGTACCAACAGGGCCATGACGTGTGCTGGATGCTGTGGCACAGACAGGGGCATTGACTATTTTCTTCAAATTATACATATAATTATATTCATGTTCGTATGCAAGATCCAGCTCACGATTTAAAGGTAAGTAAGTATAGAGATGTGCTCTGCAGTAGACTTCTTACCTTATGGGTCCTTTTAAGCTCTAACAAAGACATCAAGAGTGAGCTCCAGGCCACATCGTGCTGTGCCTCTGGCCACAGTCCTCTGCTCTGGGGGAGATTATCTGGAAGGCTGGATAGGCCCTGCAGGGCATAACATGGTGGGCGGGTAGACAGATTAGCAGCATTTAGAGAGTTAGCAAAGAAAGTGAGGAAAGTCCTCAGCCTGTCCTCCCTTCCTCAGCCCAGCTCTTGACTGTCAGGCTGACCTCCTTAGCCTCGCCTTTGTCAGTTCAGCACATTCCGGCTGTGTGCCTGGGGCTGAAAAGGGTAAACGGATACAGTGGTTGCTCCCTGCTCCAGCCAGGGCTCTCTGAACAGATCCTAGAGCTCCTGTGACGGATGCCTGGGGCCTGGGAGTCATAGTGAGGCAGGAACTCTGTGAAGTAGAGGGTAGAGGATGGGGTCTGTGTAGATAGGGACCAAGGCTAGCCAAGTCCATCCTTCTTCCATCCCTCCTACTGTAAAATATGTGTGCCCACCTACAGCCATCCACATGCATGTGAAACATATCCAACTATCCAGCCCATCCCACACATGCACACACACACACACACACACACATATATATATATTTACACATATACATTTCTGCACATATCCAGCCATCCAGCCCATCATACACACATTCACCCACATACACACACACACCATATATATATATATATGTATGTATGTGTATATATATATATATATATATTTACACATATACATTTCTGCACATATCCAGCCATCCAGCCCATCATACACACATTCACCCACATACACACACACCATATATATATATATATTTACACATATACATTTCTGCACATATCCAGCCATCCAGCCCATCATACACACATTCACCCACATACACACACACACCATATATATATGTATATATATATATATACATATATATATACATTCCTCCACATATATAACCATCCAACTATACATAAAACAACACATAGTCACATACAATCCATCCACTCATACATACAAACAGCAGATGCATACACATACATACATGCACACATATACACACATGTGCACACACATACACATGCACACATCTGCACATGTGCGCACACATGCACACACATGAGCACGCACATGCACAAGCACATACATGCATGCACATACACACATGTGCACACATACACACATGCACACACACACACACACACAGCTATACCTGACCCTTATTTATGCCTCAGTTTAAAAGATGCCTCCCACACACAGCAGCCTGAGGAAGGTTTTACTAGCACTTCTCAGAGAACTGTCTTTTCCTTCCCAGCAGTTGTCATAGATGCCACTAAACATGTACTTGTGGACTTGTCTGCTGGACCAGAGTGTAAGCTCAATAACCAGGTCATTCTTTTCTTTAAAATGTTTTTTTTTATTGTGTGTGTAGGGGCCGGGGTTCCACCCATGTGAGCATATGATACCGTGTGAATGCAGAAGCTCACTGAGATTAAGAGAGGGCATGTGTATCAACATCTGTATGCTGGGAGCTGCATCCCGGTCCCCTGTAAGAGCATTATGAGCGCTTACTTTCATCATCACCTCCACAGAGTTCACCTGACACACAGTAGGGCTCCAGTATAACTAGTGGTTCTAGGAGGAGCAAGGACCTAGCCAGTTGGTAGGCAATTGCTTCTGAATACAACAATGTCCATGCTGATCACCTAGGAGGAGGTAGGGCTTCTGTGGAGACTGTGGATCGAAGCCCAGGCAGGGGGGATGTGCAGAGGGAAGTGGCACTGTGCTAGACCCTAACTGCTTAGTGTTGGATCCGCGGCTTCATCTCCATGAGCCTTCATTTCCTCGAAGACCAAATGGAGCCAATAAAACAAGAGAGAGTGGAGAGAAGGAAACACCATTATCGTGAAATTGCTCTAAATTGTTTAAATCTATCTTCTGAGTTCTGTGAAAAGTTTTTTTTTTAAATAGAGAAAAATTATTATAAGAACTGAAATCAGCATGATTTATTGATGTGATTTTTTATAGATAGAGCCAAGTGATAGAAATTAATAAACAACTAAAAACTCGTATTTATTAAAATCTAGCCTGTCACGTTATTTGGAGGCTCAAATGAGATAATGCACGCACAGTCTGTTTGTAAAGCAACCCAGCACAGGGTAAATGCTGGGTTCTCATTCTATTTGGCTGGTTTGGGATGATCTTTGTTGAGGAGATAATGTTTACACTAAATCATGAAAAATATACAGGATCCCAGCATTTTAATGCTGAAAATATTAGATATACTTATTTGGCAGTTTTATACACTCTTCCCATCTCCATGGAAACATAACAAATGACCCCAAGAGGCCACAGTGCAGAGCACTATTCTAATGCTAACACGGTCAATGTGAGTCTGGAGTCTGGACAGGACACAATGGGGACAAGGCACAGTCGGTCCTGCTTGGTGGCAACTGAGATCTCCGTGGTTGACACAAAGGCTACAGGTGAATTCACAGGTTTCGTCCAGGAATCCAGTGTCGGTGTCAACCACCTGGGAACCTCCGTCCTCCAGCAAGGTGTTCCGACGCACACTCAGTTGAGCTTCCTCAGGACATGGTGGCTGGATTCTAAGGGCGGGTATCTATCAAGTCAAGCCTGGTAGATGGCGTCTCCTTTGACTAACTTCACCTTTAAAACCACAGAGCGCTGCTCCCAGCATGTTCTATTGATAGCGTAGTCTCAGGCACTCAAAACTCAAGGGATACGTGGGAGAAGTATGAGTCACACTATAACAAGAGCATGTGGGAAGGGGGATAAATATTGATTCAGGCACCTTTGGGAAGATGCAATCTGGCACATACACACCGTCTCACTTCCTCAGTACAACTCGTGAGGAAGGCACCCTTGTGTTTCGCTTTTGCAGGAGAAGAAAAATTATAGGTCAAGGGTCAAAGACTTGGGGGCACGTGGGGGCTAGGATTTGAACTCAACCCTTGAAGTCTCCAAATGTACAGAGTGCCTGCTAATGTTAAGACGCAGATGCTGCCTGCAGCTCTTTTCTTTTAAAACACTAAATTGGGTCCGTTATGCAGGATGCTGGAGAGTTAAGGTACTGTGGTGAGCTGTGACTCAGGTGGCTGCTAGGCAGGCACCTAGCAAAAGCAAAGCCTGACTGTGGGAAGTAGGGCGTACGTCACTCAAGGCATAGAGATCCCAGCATCGAAGCAAGCAAGGTTGCTTGCGGTCTGGTTCTGGAGGACCTTGAGTGCAGGCAAAGAGGGCCTAGAGTTTCCTGAGACAATGAGGAGACTGCATAGGCTCTAAGTGAGGCACACACACACACACACACACACACTCACACACACACACACACGCCAGGACAGTGTATGGGGGTGGTGGGGGTTGGGTAATGTAGACATGGGGGAGGGAAGAGGGCTTGTATGGGGGTGGGGGTTGGGTAATGTAGACATGGGGGAGGGAGGAGGGCTTGTATGGGGGTGGGGGTTGGGTCATGTAGACATGAGGGAGGGAGGAGGGCTTGTATGGGGGTGGGGGTGGGTCATGTAGACATAGGGGAGGGAGGGGGGCTTGGACCATGAAGCAGCACCCCAAGGAAGGAGCTGAGGACTTTGTGGGCGATGGGGAAGGAACCAACAAGAACTCTAAGGATTTGAGCACAAGTGATTGGGGTAAAGGGACGGACAATCAACAGCACAAAAAGTAGCATTTGTTGAGCAGGTAGCAAGGTCTTCCTACACCCCACCCCCCTACCATCACCACTCACCCCACACCTAACCTGTAACCCACCCCCAACTCACCCCCAGCAGACTGTTGGGAATGGTGCCTTGGAGCCCAGGGAAGAAGAGTTGGAGCTGGAAACGTGGATGTTTTTCCGCAGAGAAGTCATAGTCATGGTTAGATGAGCTACCACTGGGTCAGGGCGTCTAAGAGGGTCAAGTCCAGGCTGGGGAGAACGAGCATGAACGTGAAGAGCCTTACATCTAGGTGTACTGCAGCATCTGCAGGCGATGGAAGCAGGACTCAAGAGGCCCGGGCGTGTTCCACGGGGTCTCCCATGACCTGGGAAAGTGGGAAGTAGGGAGTATCCTGCTGGTTCACTAGGTCCCCAGTGACTCTGCCTGGGAAGGGGTAGAAGAGCCCAGGGTTGCCTTCAGTCAATACAGCAGTCCTCAAACTTGGCTCGTGACTGAGACACTAAAAAGACACTGGGGCCGGAGTCCAACCTACTCTAGCTTCACCACTGGAAAAACAAGAAGTCCTAAAGGGGACCCTGAGCCACTCAGAGGACCAGGTTGATCACGGACAGGAAGAAGAGGTCATGGTGTCAGGAGGTTGACAGTTTCTGCCTCAGTAGATCATGTGTCTTTGTGATTAGAAAGGAGACCCTGAGTGAAGGAGAAACTAAGGCTCTAGAAGCTATAGTTTGAACTCCCAGTATATATAGACCTGCTGGTCTGGTGAGCCTAGGTCTAAGCATGTCATAGATTAGAGACTGGCATGGGGACTAACTGGGGTATCCCCATCCACATACCATACCAAAGAAATGGAAAGCTTTGGGGACAGGGATCCCAATATCGGTTTTTAACTCTGGTACTCCTGACTCACAGCCAAGCACTGTCACAGATGAGCACGGATGTTCCTCACTGACCAGGCAGGTTCAGGACCTCCCTCTGTGTGTCTCAAGGCCCCCAGGGTACCTGTGCTGTGGGAGCCAGTCCCTTCATTCCAGCCCAGCGGGCAGGCAGCCAGGGACCAGAAGACACACCCCTATGACTTCTCCCTTCTCTGTTTTCCTCCTGACTCACAGAAGAGTAGGGCCAGGAGTAATGTCTCCACTTATCTGCTGAGGGCTGGGCATGCTTTAAAAAGAGTAGTGGAGTGTTTATGTTCAGATGTGCACCCTCCTCTCTGCCTAGGGGCACAGAGGTCCAGTCCCAAGACTCCACAGTCTCATCCCCTGCTGTACTGAATTAGTCCCGCTGGGTAGGAGAAAGGGCAAACTTAATTCCAGCGCTCGGGGTCTGAGTTCAAATCCTGACTCTGTTCCTTGCTAGCGATATGACCTTAGACGGGTTAATTAACTTAGCTGAGCCAGTCTGAGCAGGTTTTTCCCATTGTAAAAATGTGTGAAATAATGATAAGCCTCTCATGGCTGTTGGCTAAATCAATTGAGTCAAAGATACATGGGTCCGGATTACACAAAAGCTAAATGTCAAAGCAGTACACATCAGGCAGACTGCTAGCAGAAGTGTTCAATGTCATGCCCTGTGAGAGACTGTATCATCTATGATGTCAGATTGTATTCACAGCTATCCTAGGATGCATGCAGCCCAGGGAGGGCACAGTTTGGAAACCCCTGATGGGATGTGGGACACTCCAAGAGAAGTGGCCTTTCTTCATGATCATCCTCTGGACAATATTTTCTCTACCAGCCAGTCCCTGAGACTGGATTGACCTTCTGACCTCTGCACCTCCCCTTCCTACAGACATGGGGAGCTTTGAGGAAGGCGAGAAGCACCAGAGTGTGTCCCATGGAGAAGCCGCTGTCATCAGAGCACCTCGCATTTCCAGCTTCCCCCGGCCACAGGTGACCTGGTTCCGTGACGGACGCAAGATCCCGCCCAGCAGTCGCATGTAAGGAAGACCCTACTCTGTCTAGACTGGGGGGTGGGGGGACACTGGTCCTGGGGAAGGAGGTCTGGGCCAGATGGAGTCTCCAAATGCAAAGGAGGGCCCTTCCTATAGAGACTTTCAGTGATTCTGTAACTCAGCCAGCTGGCCATTCCCGAGTGGTGAGAGAAGTTTGGTTTATGAGGGGTTTTCTCGGAATAGGCACGCAAGAACCAGGGCGTTGCCTCCACACTCAACCTGAGAATACGTCTGCTCCCAGAGGATTTAAGACACCCAAACATGCCCATGCAAAGGCACTGTTGTCATAGTAACAGGCCCAGGACTCGGGCCATGACAGCGGTGGGTGTGTGCAGGTGTTTATATTTGGTGGGTATGACTGGGTTTGCCCTGTGTGTGTTTGGACTGCAAGGAGTGGCTGTGGCCAAGGAAGGCTGGAGGAGACACACACAACCCTTTCAGCACGCACAAAGACCCTTCTGTCTTCCCCTGGCCTCGACTGTGGTCTTAGCAGTAAAGCTGATACGTTTCACACACACACACACACACACACACACACACACACCCCGCCCCCAGCAGGTCTCAGCAGATCGCATGCTTTCCTCTTGAGCTACCCACTGTCCAGAGCTAGCCCAGGCTTTCCTCTCAACTGCTCCACTCCAACCCTCCCTTCGCTGGAGAAAGGCTACCTTCTCCCAACCTGCCACGCCCGGCTACAACTTGAAACCTGTGCAGAATACACAGAGCTTCCCGGGCCCCTCTACCCTAGTCTGTAGGGAGGGGAGGGAGATGGGGACAGGTCTGCCTTCGGGGATAGTGTAGTAAATATAGCAACTGCAGAGCCTGTAGGATGGAGTTTAGTTCTCAGGACTGTGCTAAGCACACACGCACGCACACACACACACACACACACACACACACACGCACACGCACGCACACGCACACACGCACACACACACACACACACACACACACACGCGCACACGCGCACACGCGCACACGCGCACACGCACACGCACACACACACACACACACACGCGCACACACGCGCACACACACACACACACATACGCGCGCGCGCACACACGCACACATAATGTCCCCTGCTGCAGCCTGTGAGGGAAGAGGCTCTCCGTCTTGATCTCTTTCCCATCCCAACTTCATCGCTCAGTGCTCGACCCTCACAACAGCCCTATGAGGCAGCTGACTTTATCCCACAGCAACTATAAGCCTGAGGTTTAACTACTTTTCCAGATTCCCTCCTAGCTGCCGAGTCTTGAGATAATCCGTGCCTTCTGTGAAACATATGTGCAGGCAGGCACACAGACACAAGTAAACGACTGTGTGTTTCACAGAGCTGAGCCTGACACAGCCATTCTCAATCAGGCCCCCGTGGGAGCTTGGAAATGAACCAATCCTCAGGTTCTTGCCTAAGGCACTCTGATTCCATTTAAATGAGGTGCTTTTGGGCTGTCAGAATTTTTTTAAGCTCCCTGTTTGATTCCACTGTGTGGCCAGAATTGAAAACTATCCTCAGAGCTGGGCTTCATGGCATATGCCTTTAATCCCAGCACTTGGGAGGTTGAGGCAAGGCAGATCTCTGAATTGGAGGCCAGCCTGGTCTAAACAGTGAGTTTCGGGACAGCCAGGGCTACACAGTGAGAAGCTATATTGGAGAAAACAAAGAAGCAAAAAGAAAAGAAAGCCATCCTCAATATATATCAGTCATCTTCAACCACAATGTAGCTGTGTAACAAAACATCTCAATGGATCAGTAAGGAACATTTGCTGTGTTTTCTTAGGAGTGTGAAGATTGGTGGTTTAGGTTGGTGCACTGGTGAGGTGCTTCTCATGGTTGGGCTCATTTGTCTACGGTTGTCTCTCATTGACTGTCCTGGGATGGTCTTTTGCTTGGTGGTAGGTCATTCGGCCATGTTCCATGGGCCTCAACCTCTAGCCAGACAGCCCCAGCCTATTCTCTGGATGTTTTAGAAGAGAGAGAAGGGAAATACACACATATTAAACCCCCACTCACATCCTACTGGCAGAAACCATGACATGCAGAACTCAGACAGAAGGATCTCTGTGTCCACACCACTAGGCCATTGGTTTCTTCAAGAGCAGAAGGCCAGCAGGCAGCATGAGGCATGGGTACCCAGTAAGGTGAAGGGTAGAGTGTGCTGTAGGTGAACAGGTGGACAGCTACCCAATGAGTCACAGTATGCCCCCTTAGACCTAAAACTCAATAAAGCCAGTTGAATGGATCACCCATTGTGCAGATATTGACATCACATTGTAGAAGGGACATGCTCTAGCACACAGATACTGGGACATGTCAGTGAGTCCCAATCCCATTCTAATTCCATTTCTGAGTGTAGCGCTTGGACCCCAGGGGTATCCATGAAGGCATCCTGCAGGCTAATCAATCATCATGGCTGCCTAGAACTCAGAGCTGGAAACAAATCGAACATCATGGTTTGACTAGTACTGTCTGCCCTGACTGTCAAAGAGGGCATGCTGGCATCCACCTACTACATTTGCAGAGGTAGATGAATCCTTTGCTTCTGGATCTCTCCTATGGTCACTTTCCCATCCTCCACCCTACCTGCTTCTCATGCCAACAGGCTAGAACAACCTTGGCCTGCACAGGTGCATGTGTGTGTGCGCGTGCGCAAGGGTACGCACTCTCTCTCTCTCTCCATGACCACTCCCGCCCATTTTCATAAACACATCCACCAAATTTGTGATGAAGCACTGGACTGGTTTCATTTCGGTAATTACAGTGAATTAATATTCATAGGTGAGCAGGAAGGCTCCCTGGAAGCAAGTCCCCTGTGTCTGTGTGCCGGTGCTCAATATCTGATAAGTGCTGTCAACCGGCAGGCAGGCTGTGCACAGCAGGAAAGGCCCCACTAGCTACAGAGTGCCTCTCACCACCGGGCAGGATGCAGATTGGCCACAAGCCTGCTGTTGAAAGGGGACATGATTCCTAACAGAGTCACACACTGGGAGTTCTGGGCACACTCTAGGGCGGCTTACTCTCCCCTTAATTAAATTATGAATCCAGCCGAGAAAGGGGGTGCTGAGTGAGAGAGCAACCCACTAGAGGTGGAGCTAGGGCCTGCCAATTACGGTGAACTGGAAGAAGAGGAGAGGACCCAGCCCCTCCTAAGAGGGCTATGGGTGAGCCTTGCTATTGGTGCCCCACTCAGAGTTCCTCTTCCCAGCTTCTCCCATTGTGAACACGTATATGGTGCAGCAGGCTGGATGCCGTGGGCATACTGGAAATGAGGCATTACATCTTTCCACGGTTACCTAAAAAGGGACAGTCGACATGCACAGGGCTGGGGAGCCCTCCTGACAGAATCAAGGTGACAAGTTAAAAAGTCTCTGCCTCTCGTTCCACTCCATGTCCAGAACTTGAAACCCACACCCTATGGCTTCCCATACCCTTTGGTTCTCAGGCTCCACGGCTTCTAGGCTAAAGTGCTGGGACAGGCAATGCCAGCCACGGTGACCAGGAGACCACATTCCAGTGAGCTGAAACCACAGAAGGAAAGGTTTTACCCATCCAAGTTCTGACCCAGAGCAAAGGCTTGGAAGATGGCTTCTATACACAGTCACTTGAAACCTGGGTCACTAGAGCTCTATTGTCACCGACACTGGTCCCCAAAGTCACCCTGCTCCAACAGACGGGAGGAACTACTCAAGGATGATACAGGCACTCCCATGATCTGAGATTAGAGGTGTTCACCCAGCCCACCCCCACCCCAGATGAGGAAG
Source organism: Tokudaia tokunoshimensis (assembly GCA_036184795.1). Taxonomy (NCBI): domain Eukaryota; kingdom Metazoa; phylum Chordata; class Mammalia; order Rodentia; family Muridae; genus Tokudaia; species Tokudaia tokunoshimensis. The sequence continues at coordinate 8,201,964 of BTHU01000010.1, forward strand.
ATGCAGAACTAAACTTGCTGCCCAGCAGTCACCGCCTCCTCCAGGAGAAGCAGCTTAAGACTCCTCTTCAGACAGGTTTTTACAGTGTCTTAGTCCACTTTCCATTGTTAACGGCACCAACCTACACTCTGACCGAGTTATAAAGGTTGACAGGGAGCTAGTTGTGTTTTAGTTCCTGGCTCTGGGGGTCCAAGTTCAAGGACCCTTAGCTGGTTATGACCTTGCTGTTGGTCATGATGTGGTACAGGGTATCATATGACTAGAAATATGGCATAGGAGTGAGCATGCATATGTGTGTATGTGTGTGTGCATGTGCATGTGTGTGTGCATATGTTCTGGTCCCTCCCTCTTATGAAACCCCCAATAGTCAATCATGGGGATCTGCCCTAATGACCTCACCTAACCCTAATCAGCCCCCACAGTCCCACCTTTAAACGCCAAGGTCAAGAAGTCCCTCACCTCTTTCTGCCTCATAATGGGAATCAGATTTATTTCAACTCATTAACACTGGGGAAGGCATTCAAAGCAACACCCAGGCCATAGCGCTCAGTCTCCCATGTGGACATTCACGGCCATGCTTGTTCTCTTGGGAGCATGCATCCAGGGCCTCGAAGGAGGCTCACTGAGCAGAAGTCCTGGCCTCTAAGACACCTTGTGCATGGTACTCTTCCACAGCTGTAGCATTCAACCGTCCAGCAGGCATAAAGCGTCCCTTGGGAACAAGGTCACTGCTGCCGGTTGAGAAACACATATGATCAGTCACTGCCCTCTATGCATTATTCTGTCGTCTGCATGTCATTAGCTTAGCAAAACCGCCACTCCCGTCATGCATCAAACACTATGCACATCTAGAAAACTCCCTATAAGGACAAAAAAAAAGAGCATAAATCCTGTTCTAGGAAAACTTCAACCCATTCTTCGCTCATGAATAATCCCCCTCCTCTATTAGTCTGGTCACAAAATGGGCTATCCAAACCCCAGGGTTGTGAGGTTTAGGAGGGACAAACAGAGAAGGGGTGGCTGAAACGAAGAATGGGAGTTGGGGGCCTTCCCCGTCAAGGAGGGAAGAGTGGGAGTGGGCTCTTTCTAGTACAGAACAGATGGGTGACCAGACAGTAGGTCCCCTGGGAACTCTGTGAGACCTGCCTCTAAGGTACAGTGACTCCGAGAGCTGGATCTACATGAGCCCAATGCCCCAAGAGTCCCTCCATCCTGAAGCCAGGCTGTGCCGGGAGAGGGCTATGAGGGTGAGGACTGGCAGTGGGCCATTTTGCTGCCAGGGACCAAGTGGCAGAGACAACAGTGAGGCTGGGAGGAGTTTTAGCAAATATTGTCTTCCACCTTTACAAGGACAAAGAGATAAGGCCCAGATAGCATGGGAGGAAGTGCATAATCCTCAGAGGCCAGAGCCGCAGCACACCGGAGCTCAACCCCAGCCCCACCACCCTACACAGCCCAGACCCTCCTCCCAACTCACACCTTCCTGCTCCACAACCTACATCTAAGGACGAGGGCCCTAGGTGAGATAAGGGGACCCTCAGATGGGAAGGCGGCCATCATTCCAATCCCACATCTGGCGTTCAACATATTTTAGCATGGGGATTTACATGGCCCCAGTGCCCTGAAAGTCCCTCCAGAAGAACAGATGTGAACACCATCCTAGCACAGCACGGGTGGGGGGGGCCGGGGGGGCTCCCACTTGTAATCCCAGTACTAGGGAGGCAGAGACAAGAAGTTCCCTAGGGCTTTCAGCTGCTGCACAGCCAGCCTAGCCTACTTGGTGAGTTCCAGACCAGTAAGAGACCCTGTCTCAAAGTGGGTGGACAGCACCTAAGGAATGCCACTCAAGGTGGTCTTTGGGCCTACGCACACAACATGTGTGCATAGACGCACATAAACACATACACACACACACACACACACACACTATACTAGCTTGGCTATGATCTTATTCCCATCTCCTCATGAGCTAAAGATTAAAAAGAACTCTCCATGAGAAAATAGGGCATCACTAGGGTCCCTAAGCATTGGGGGCCAGAGAGCTTGCTACCCTACTGCCTAGAACTCTCCCTGATGGTGTGAGGACTCTCAGCCTGAAAAGCCCCAAATTCAGGAGCAAGGAGGTGGGGATAGCACAGCCAGCCTAGGAGAGAGCTGGGCCAGAGAGACATTAGCGAGGATGTTTATCTGAGAGCCTGTTTAAAACTCTGTAACATTCACCTAATGGGAAAATTTGAAGAGAATTCAACTGGATTTGTCCTTGTTAAACTAACATTAAGGATGTTTAACAGCTGTCTCGGGCACATCGCATTACAATCCAGAGACAGACTTGGCAAACTAATGGTTTTGTTTGTCATCAGGAGAATGGGTAAGAGAAGCTGGGCAGAGCCGGTGTGGGCAGCACGCCAGAACCACTTCACACCCATTTAAGGGGGACCCCGGCTCCCCGTTTTCCTGCCTGCTGATCTTGTGATGATTGGTGGGGAAGGGAAACGGCCTGGAACAAATAGCCCATTAGATTTTACCCTCTGGACCAGCCCAGTTCACAGGAGAAAGGAAAACTGATCCCCTGTGAAGACCTCAGAGGGGTATGGTCCTCAGAAGTCTGCTTCAGGCCAGACTCACCGAGGCCTTTGAGTGTGCTTAAATTGGTTTAAGAAGCAGACAATCCCACGGCTAGAGAGATAGCTTCATATATAAAATGCCCTCTGGGGCTGGAGAGATGGCTCAGCAGTTAAGAGCACTGAGAGCTCTTCCGAAGGTCCTGAGTTCAAATCCCAGCAATCACATAGTGGGTTTACAACCATCTGTAATGAGATCTGATGCTCTATTCTGGTGTGTCTGAAAACAGCTACAGTGTACTTACATATAATAAAAAATAAATCTTTGGGCCAGAGAGAGCAGGGCCCGGAGCAAGCAGAGGTCCTGAGTTCAATCCCCCGAAACCACATGGTGGCTCACAACCATCTGTAATGGGATCATATGCCTTCTTCTGGTGTTTCTGAAGACAGCAACAGTGTACTCATATAAATAAAATAAATCTTTAGAAGAAATAAAATAAAGTGCTTGCCTTGAAAACACAAGGACCTAAACTTGATCCTCAGAAGTTGGGTGTAGGGGCTTGGTTATATTTGTAAGCCCAGCGGTGGGGAGACAGAGACAGGCTGATCCTTGGGGTTCACGGGCTGAATCAGTGAGTTCCAGGTCAGTGATCAAGCCTGTGTCAACAAACAAGGATAACCACTGAGGTTGACCTCTGGCCTAGACACACGCACAAGCGACGCAGACATGCGCGTGCGCACGCATGCGCACTGATCCTGGACTTCATTTCTGAAATCAGTCTTGTCACGCCTCTTTCATTGTCAATCACTCTTTCACTCTGTGAACTTCTGGCAGGGGCAACTTCAGCAGAGGCGACCTCACAGAGCCATCAGCTTCAGGGAGTGAAGGGACAGTTGGGACATAATGGGCAGCACCCCAGTCATGGCAGATTCTCTGCAAACACTGCCACTGGGTTTTAGCAGTAAATGGCCGGGGTAGAGCTGGAGGCCCTCTTGGAGACTGTTTTCTTCCCAGTTACAGGAGCGAGTATAATCAAACCACCTACCTCAGATCCCGCAGTCGCACACACACAGCCTGCCTCCAAACCTTTGGGCTCCTGTCCAAAAGAAATCTTTTGTCTCTCCTCAGAGCCATCACGCTGGAGAACACCCTGGTCATCCTGTCGACGGTGGCTCCCGATGCTGGCCGCTACTACGTGCAGGCAGTTAATGACAAGAACGGAGACAACAAGACCAGTCAGCCCATCACTCTCACGGTGGAGAGTAAGTAAGCCCAGGACCGGGGACCATCACTGAGCAGAAACCGGTGGGTCATTAAATCTCAGGAATGGGGCTCCAGGGGGCTGTTGGGAAGATGGAGTGGTAGGCTAGGTAGGGCTGGGGATGGAGGGGTGGAGCTGTCTCCAGAGGAGGAGGAGCCCCAGCCTGAGTAGGGGAACAAAGTAAGGGAAGCCAGTGAAGGTCACACAGGCAGGGGGACGTGGGTTTCTGGAAGGTACTTCCGTGGCAGACACAGCCCCAGGAAAAGCTAGGCTTATTATAACCACTAACATGTCCACTGGAGGCTAGAGGAAGGTAGAGGCACGTGCGAGAATGCGCTCACATGTGTGGATGCCAGCCACCCCAGCCTCAGGTGCAGATGGAGATAGCACCCCGCGAGATCGGAAGCTCAATTTTAAAAGAAGTACGCTAACCGTCTGCCCAGCTGGCACATAAAAGTGCTGTTTCCGCCTGGAGCCGGCGTTTCTGTCGACGGGTTCTTCCCCAGATTTCTACCTCTGCCCACCTTCAGCTGCATGGCTCTGTGGGAGACACGGGCGCGAGAGCTCAGCCCAACAGTACCCTGTGCCAGGGTCCTGTGGCACAGAGACACTCCTCCTTCAGTTGGGACCAGAGCAGGGTTGTCACCCCTAGTCTGGTTCTGCCCATCAGACTGGCCTCACCCTCAGAACCTAACCTCAGGCTAGAGAAGGTGGGACAGATAGATGGCCAGGGTGCCTCCTAAGCCGGGAGACCAAGTCCAAGTTTAGGAACAAGACCTCCATTTCCTGGAGCAGCTGAGCACCTTCCAAACTGGGGGAGCCAGATGTTCAAGCACTCCACATCTGTATGATTCCCACTCCCAAAGCAGACCTCATCCATAGGTCTGTGCCACACCCATATGCATCCGTCCGTGGAAAGTTGAGTATCTCTGCCCTCTCTTAGCCTTAGCCTAGCTTCTGTCTGCCAGTTTCTAGAACATTCCCAGCCCCTGCTGTCTCCTCCCTGGGCCTTCTGAGTTCCAACAGGACTCCTTTCAGGACACCCAGTTGATTTCTTCTTCCAAGCCAGTTTCCCATCTTCCTGGGAAGAAATCTGAATCTGGAGAGGAGAATCCGCTCTGGATACTGATCAGTGAAGATCATGGATGTCGCCTCTGACATTGACCTGAGCCAAGGCTGTTTATATAGGAGCAGGGAATCTGTTGGCAAGCTGAGTAGTTTTTCTAGTGATTTCTCAGTGATGAGGTTACTCAGAGTCTCTTGGGACCAGGATATCTTTTTTTTTTAAAGAATTAGTGTCAAACTAGGTATGTAGCTTGGTTGGTTAGGTGCCTACCACACACAGGTCCCAGTTTCTATCCCCAGCACCACATAAAACTGGATGTAGTGGCAAAAACATGTCATGTCAGCATTTAGGAGGTAGAGGCAGGAGGATCAGGAATTCAAGGTCATCCTTGGCTACATAGCAAGTATGAGGTCAGCTTGACACACTGGAGACTCTGAAGGCAGAGGCAAGAGGGTGTCCTTGTCTGTATAATGAAATCCTGTTCCAGAGAGAGATGGAGAGGGAAAGAGGGACACACACACACACACACACACACACACACACACACTGGTAGGCAATGTCATGGAGTAAGTTATCCAAGTTAAATCCAGGGATCTTCTTGAGTGCCTCAGTTTACCCCAGATCCATAGTCAGGGAGCCCTTCTCTGTGTCCAGCCTCCAGCATGCGGCTCCTCCTCTTAGGAATCAAGGCAGCCCATGATGTCACTTCCTATTCTACTTCAAGCCACCCCAGCCTTCCAGCCAGCCCAAGTGAAGCCACCGAGCCCCTCCGTCTCCCCCATCTGCCTCCACCCCAGACCCACCCAGCTGCCGGTCTCCTTCATCCCCAAACCCTCCATTCCTACATCCTCAGCTGCGATCAGTACCGAGTTCGGCTGAGTTTTAGCTAATCTCCCTCCCACGAGTGACTGCACTTCAAAACCCTGTGCCTGCACTGACACGGTCCCCCAGCCTGCCTGCCTGCCAATTTGTGAGAGCAATTGCCACTAGCAGCTCAGCTTCCCTGCTACCTGGCTTGAAGCCACACCCTCCTCCTCCTTCCCCTCCCTTCTTTCCCCATCAAACTCCCCACTCCCTCCATCTCAGTAGCTTCTAAGCATCCCTTGGGGGAGTCCTGCTCATTGGAAATGGAGAAGGAGAGAATCGAGCTGGCAACCCCAAAATTGTGCCTAGCATCACAGTCCTGAAAGTCCACATCTAATGGACAAACACATACACACACACACACACACACACACACACACACACACATCAGACCTGTTTGCATGGAAACATAATGTAAAATAAAATATTAATATGAGCCCCACATACCATCTTAAATTTTTCCAGTGGTCCCATTTGTATTCATTTATATTATTTATGTGTTCTCTTTATTTAAATGTATCTTTGTTTTTTTAGGTTTGGGTTTTTGGGGGGTTTTGTTGGTTTGTTTTGTTTTTTGTTCTGTTTTGTTTGAGACAGAATTTCACATAGCCCTCAAACTCCCTGTGTAGCTGAAGATGACCTTGAACTCCCTACCCACCTGCCTCCACCTTTCAAGTGCTGGGATCGCAGACATACACCACCACATTGAGGCTTACCTCATTTTTCATGAAGTAAAAAGGAATAAGCAGAATTCATTTTATTAATGTGTTCTATTTAACCCGAAGTATCCAAAATATCCTTTTAGCATGCCATCAATATAGAATATATTAACAGGATATTTTACATCAGATTTTTGTTGCATGCTAAGTCTGTGAAATCTCTGCGTGTCTTACACTTGAAGCGCATCTCAATTTGAATGCTAAATCTTCATCTGAAATACGTGATCCGTATTTAGATTTCATCAGATTTAACAGCCATAAAGGTATAGTCTTACGTCCAAGTTGTTCCACTTCTACTTAAAAGTGTTCTAATAACTGGATTGGGGATCCGTTTTTAATTAAATGTAAATTAGCTAAAATTAAATCTCATTAAATCAAACGGATGCAAGCCACATTTCAGGAGCTTGGTGGGCATGCGCAACTTGAGGGCCATGGTGGATGGCCTGGACTTTGAGGCTTGGATACTGGAGGCTAAAGAGCTGGTATCCCCAGGGTTGGGGATGAGCAGGTGTCAATCCCCATCAGGACTTTTCAGGAAAGAGCTAACGGCCCTTTGATGGTCAATTGCAGCTCCTGGGGCCTAGTGAGTCACTCACTCTGTAGGCCTGGCTGCTTCCATTATGACGGTGTCTGAAGCAGTGCTGGGGGGAGGAACACAGAGGGGACTGTCACATGATGGCCATGTGACAGAAATAATTTTGGGATGCTCCATCCAACATGGCCTCCATGTGGAAAGCTCTATCTGTGCCCTGTTTCTAACTAACAATTCTCAGAAAGAAGCTTCCCTGTCTGGGCTTGCCTATGAGGTCACAGTTGACTGTTGAGGTTCTGGTCACCACAGCATCCTAGTACTACAGGAAACATCATGGTCCACATACTGGAGAGCCACCTTGTTGATTCGCCATCCTAGCCATGGTTGTGAGGGCCTAATCCACTTCAACACAACAGCCCCTCCCATGGACCAGGTTTTGCCTGTCCTACCCCAACTGGTGGCAGGAACCCCGTAAGCAAGAAGTGGGTTTCCATAGAGCCCCAAAGCTAACGCCTTGGCTTGTGTGCTTTTGGGTTTTTGAGGGTTGTCCTTAAGCCATTATCTAGGACATGAATTGATTGCAGCACACACCTGTATTTTGGTCCCTGGGCTATCCCTCGCCACAACCTGGTCACAGGAAACTGACTGACTCAGCGCAACTCACCTGGCTCCAGGAGCCAGTGGGCATCAAAGAACCTTTAGCTCTTTTCTGAAAAGACTTGATGGCTGGATGCCCGCTCATCCCCAACCATGGAGACAGCAGTTCTCCAGCCTCAGGGTACCCAGACCTCAAAGTCTAGGCCACCCAACACAAGTCAACCAGGTGTGTCCTACAAAGGTGAGTCACACCATACCTGGTGGCTTCGGGCATCACCTTTATTATCCTCCACTGATGGATTGCCTGCTTCCTCAGTGCCTGAGACTCTCCGCATTCTGATGGTTAGTGGTACCATCTCTACAGCTGTCCTCACTGGCAGATGGTTAGACTGTCATTATCCATACTTTTTATTACATTTATTGGGGGCAGGTGGGGAGCACACATTCCACAGCACACATTCGGGAGTAAGAGACGGTTTAAAGGAGTCATTTCTCTCCTTCCACCATGTGGGTCCTGGGGATCAAATTCAGATCCTCGACCCCGGTGTCAAGTGCCTTTCACTGCTGAACCATCTTACTGATTCCCGTGATCCACATTTCATAGGTGACAAAAACTGAAGGGACCGGCCAAAGAAGTAATATCATCCACTTCCCAGTGGCTTTTGCTAATACCGGCAAAGTCAGGCCTGGGATCCAACGCTCATTAACCATGAAACCTGAGCCCTAGGCACCGCTGTGGTTTCACATATCAGAAGGAAAACAGAAGTCCCTCCTGAGCTGCAATCCAAAGAAGGTCACAGATGTCCCCCTCCCTGGCTCTGTCAGAGTCACCCCAGCTTAGCTACTTCTCCTAACCTATTCCCATCCTGCATCCCACCCCCTGCACCATCGCCTAGACACCCTACCCCCTCACCCCTGCCTGACCCTATTTCCTGAGCTATAGAATCCTGCAGTCTACATTCTGCACCCTTCATGGGTCCTCCTCTACCGCTACTTCCTGTTCTAGGAAATGATAAAACCCAGCATCCAGGGCTCACCCTTCATCCTTCACTCCTGAAATTCATGAACCAATGCCAAGTCCATACCTGGAGGTCCCAAGCCTGGCACCTCTGAATGTCTCCAGCCATCTAGACACCCATCCATCACCATCTCAAACATACATCTAGACACCTATCTAGACATCCATCTAGACATCCATTCAACACCATCTCAAACACCCATCTAGACACCTACCTAGACACCCATCTAGACACCCTTCTAAACATCCATCTAGACATCCATCTAGACATATATCTAGACATACATCTAGACATTCATTCATCACCATCTCAAACATCCATCTAGACACCCATCTGGACTTCTATCCATCACCATCTCAAGCATCCTTCTAGACATCCACCTAGACATTCATCTAGACATCCATCTAGATACCCACCTAGACACCTATCTAGGCACTCACCTAGACACCCATCTAGACTTCCATCCATCACCATTTCAAGCATCCTTCTAGACACCCATCTAGACACCCACCTAGACACTAACCTAGACAGCCATCTAGACACCCACCTAGACATCTATCCATCTAGATACCCATCTAGACATTCATCCATCACCATCTCAAACATTCAATCTGACAAAATCCAAACACATCTCCCTTTGAAACCCAGTTTTCCCTGGGACTTCCACTACTCTCTAAAAGGGCCCCAGTCTCTAGTCTAGGCTTCCAGTCTCTCAACCATCACGACACTCCTGTCCTCTTCTTCCACCCTAAACAATCACTGTGCCCACTGGCTTGGTTCTCTTGCCCTAGCTGGGCTCGTATATCCTCAGCCACCAAGTCCAACCTGACATCCCCGAGTCAAATCTGCTTCACTCCATGGCAGGGATAGAAACTGGGCTTCCTACCATAAGGTACCTCTGACCTTGTGTTAGCAATGTGCTGAGAGTGATCCTGAGGACACTTATGGGCTCAGCTGGGGAATGCACTAGAACCACCATCCCCTTCCTCCTGCAGGTAGAAAGGGGCAGTCTGGGGAGGGAGAACAAACCAAGACCATGAACTCTGCCACAGCCCTTATCTCTGAGGACCACTGCCGTGGTGTCTACATGCTCGCACGCATAGTTCTGTTATAGATCACCTCTCTTTCTCTTCTCTCAGTACCTCTCAAGCCTAGAGCTTCATGAAGCCATACTCCCGTCTCCAGCAGCTAAATGTTCTGCCTTATCCCTCAAAGGCTGGGCATGGGAATTTCCCTTAGGGAAGAACTCCTGACCCTACAAACCCCACTACTCAGTAACCCCAGGGTCTGACACTCAGCTGTGAGGTGACGGGGACAGCTCTCCCCAACACGGGCAGGCTGTTGACAGGAGAAGTACCATCCTTCACTGAGCACCTACTATGCCCAGGGAATTCTACACTCATGCTAGACCACCTGAGCCACCCCGCCCCAGCCTCCTTCCAACCCTCAGCATAGGCATCTTTAAGTCACCAGTGAGACACCCAGCTTTCCTTCCCAGGAAGACAGATCCTACCATCTCTCTTTGTAGGGAATCCTCCATTCCTGATCTCCACCAAGCAAGATGTATCAAGCAGGGACCTAAATTCACACTGCCCAGACAGGTGCTACGATTTGATTTTTCAGTACTAGGAATCAAACCCAGAAACCACAAATACTAGTTAAGTGAGCTATAGCTGATCTGTGTTCCCTAGCTGCTTCCTTTTATTTCGAGATAGTGTCTTGCTAAGTTACACGGGCTGGCCTTGAAGTCTCTATATTCTTGCTTCGGCCTCCCAAGTAACAAGGATAATAGGTTTGCAGCTCCTGGCTAGCTCTGATGGTGAAATCTTTTTTGAGGGTCTCCGATAGCTCCAGCTGACCTGGAACTCAATATATAGCTGTGGATAGCCTTAAGCACCTGACCTTCTTGCCTCTGTTTTGTGCACCCTAGGATTATAATGTACCACCGTGTCCAGGTGTTATATTGAGAATCTCAATATGTTGCCCTGGCTAGCCTGGAACTTATAATGTAGACCAGGCTGACCTTGAACTCACAGAGATCCGCCTGTCTCTGCCTCCCAAGTGCTGGGATTAACTCCAAGCCACCATGCCCACCATCATATCCCACCTCAGCTCCCTCTCTCAGCTACCACCACATTGGGAATTGAACCCAGAGCTTCCTTCGTGCTAGGCAAATACTCAACCCAGTGAGCTATGTTCCCAGCTCCAAGTAACAATTCTTATTCTTGATTTGTCCCTGAGAAAGCAGAGACTGAACGGACTGCAATCTCCTGTCTAGGTCACCTCCAGAACACCTGGGACAGAGCAAGCCTAAAGCCCAGGCTTCCCTAAGCCCCAGGCCTGTCCTCTCTCCCTGTACCAAGGATCCTCAGGCCCACGGCTCGCCTCCAGTCCTGTAGTCTGCTGCCTGGACCTGGCTGCATGCTCCAGGGGTGTCCCAGTGTCACACTAACAGCCCTCCTTATTTAATCCCCACCGTCCCACCTCCCCATAGCTCGCCTTCCTCCGGGCTGTCTGTTTATCAGGCCAGCAGCACCGGCTCAGACTCTAACAGTCTGTCTCCTCGGCGTGGCCCATTAATCTGGGCCATGGTACCTGTGCGCAGGCATGTAATAAACAACTTAGAGCACACGTTTATGGATTCAGCTATATCAGCAGCTTTCAATCCGATCGCACTTTATGGCACCTACATGAGACTTTATATTGTCGCAATTACTCTGCTTTATATGCCGCCTTCTCACCCGTTCATTTTCCTTTATTTTTACATTTTATTCCTATTCTTCCTTGGCTGTCTCTAACAAGGCCTAGAGCTCTCAGCCAGGAAACCTGCCTGGGGCCGGCCAGAGCTGCTCACAATGGCTGAAAGGATATGATGTGCCTTCCTCTTGGTCCACAGAGGATCACCCCCACACCGTCACCTACACCTGCACAAGCTGTCACAGCGGGCTCTCTCTCTCTAAAGAGTCCTGGAAGGAAGCCAACTAGATAGATTTGTCGTCGCACTAGAAAAAAGTTCTCTCCAGGTGTATTTTAAGAGCCCGGAAGAGATGCAGAGTGGGTGATGAGGCTGGAGGTAGTGCTGGGCCTAGGCTGGCCCAGCAAGGGAAGCCAGTCATCTCTGAAAGAGCCCAGAGTACACTGAAAGGCCATGAAACCACCCTGACCACAGCGAGGTGGTTTACATTTATCTTTACCTTTATCTTTACCTTTGATTTCATAAGCCCGTTCACGAAGGCCCTCTTTCGTTTCATCCCGTGTCCCCAGAGGTGGACAATGACAATGGCTGCACCGCGGCTCTTCAGTCACGTGAGGGTGTTTGCGCACACCTACCAACCACCATAGGCCTGTTCCCTGCTTGAGACATGGCTGCCAAGACTAACCATCAGCTCAGAGGCTTGTGACAAAGCCATATGTCCAGCCTTAAGCTGTATTTATTGACATCGTCACGGGCCTGGAGTTGGAGACTTAAGGTCAGGGAGTAGCAAGGCAGGGCTGGCAAGGGTTTGGCTCCTGCCTGGGACACAATTACCTGCTAATTCTCTGTGTCCTTGTGTGGCTGAAGAGGAGAGGAATTGGGGGAAGTAGGGAGAGGCGGAGTCAGAGAAGTAAGGAGCGAGAGGGAGGGGGAGGGAAGGAAAGGTAATACAACAGAGAAAGATGATAGATGAAGAAAGAGGCAAGAGATATAGAGAATGGGGCACCTGAGAGGGGAGAAGGGAACAGGAAGTGAACAAGAGAAGCTGAAGGTGCTAGTTCCGTGGTGGGGGCCATACCCCACAAGCCTAGCCAAGCTCCTCAGCTTCTACAGGCCCACCTCCAATGCCATCGTATCAGCATTAAGACACCAGACTATAAGCCATCAGGAGACACAATTTGGCCTATAACCAGCACCATCTTGGCCACCATGGCAACACCTGGCCTGGCCCCTTGTGGTCAGCGTAACAGCATGTCACCACTGGGAGGCCTATCGTGAGAACAGACTCCCTCGAGGGTCTGGCGATTAAATCTGGCATCAAGGAGTCATGAGGTCCCCATTCCCCCTGGAGAGGCTCTAGGGGGTCTCCACGGCCTCTTCCACTCCTCGAAGCTGCAATTCTTCCCGGCTCTCGTCTCCACCTCTGCCTTTGCTCGTCTTCTCCCCTGTGGGTCTTGTTCTGGAGTCCCTGACTCCTATGCAGAAAGATGCTGTTCCCATTGGATAGAGAGCCTACCCCCACACACACACTGCATTGTGATCTCAGCTGAATCAGTTACAGGGTCTACAAAGACCCTGTTTCTAAATGAAGCCACATCTACAGCTGTTGGGTGACCCTGAACCAGGGGAGGGGACTCCTGGGAGAATTCCCTCCCTGAAGAGATGTCAAAGTCTCCCCCGCCCCTCATTATAAGGCCTCAACGACAGGCCAAAGTACGATTCCACCAAAGTTTCCCCCCCCCACCCGGGTGTGTTAAGTGCTTTTCATTGCTCTGGTCCAACACTTTGGGCATATGGGTTCAGAGGGAGAGTCAAAATGGCAGGCAGGCCCGGCAGCAGTTGGCTGGAACAGAGAGCCAAAAGATCATCACATCTTTAAAACTCAAACGTGAAGCAAAACAAACTGAAAGGTGAGGGAGGTGGCACCCCCTAAAAGTTCCCTATCCTCCCCCAAGCAGCGCTGCGAACTGAGAGCCAAGCATTCAAACACATGAACCTATGGGGGGGGGCATTTCTCATTCAAATCCCCACACCGGGGAACCAATGCGTTTACTAGGCCTATTTACAGAGGGGTTACTAGCAGGAGCTTGGGGGGCAGGGGGAACCCCAAAGGAGCCATATTGGAAAGCCTTCACCCAACATGGTTGATGGTTTTCCTATAGCTTATAGCCTCTTTCAGTTAATTTTCTCAAGGCTATAGATTTTACCACAGCTGCCAAAGACCCTGACCCTGAGGCCTCCTGAAATTCGCTTAATTGAAAAAGACGGCTAGGAGGAGAAGCCAGGATCTCAGTGAGAGTCCAGTGACTCCCCCTGCCCCTTCCATCTCTAAGGGAATCTCAAAAGTCCACAGTCCTGATCCCGACCGTCTCTTACAACCCAGCAAGTGCAGCTGAACTGGGGAAGATGGCAGCTGTTTCGGTTGGAGGGCTGTGTTTTCCAACAGGGAGGAACACCACTGTCTACACTGTCTTCAGTGTAGAGTGTGGTCTGGTGGGGGGGGGGTGGCAAGGATGAATTAGATCAGAGAGGTAGACTTAGGTGAGAGGGAGTATTTTGGGACCAGATAGCGGTGAGTGACTTGCATGCAGGAGGAGTCGGGAGGCCTTTGAGAGTCAAGGACCTCCCAGAGCTCCCCTGACACTTCCACCCTTGAGCAGAAGACAAAACATCCCAGATCTGTCCAGAGGGGCAGCTGTGGGACTTCCCATACTGGTACCTACTGTGTGCCTTAAGGAGTAAGGTCTCCTTGTACTGCATGGGCAGGCAAAGACGGGGAGGCCCTGTCTCCACCCTCCTAAAACACTTCATGTCTTCTCAGATGTCGGGGGACCTGCTGACCCCATTGCACCAACCATCATCATCCCACCCAAGAACACCAGTGTCGTGACTGGGACCTCGGAGGTGACCATGGAGTGTGTAGCCAACGCCAGGTAGGGGGCGCATCTTCCACTGAACCCTTACCAGAGCTGTAGCCAGGAGCTCCGTCCTCTTTGAGCAAAGTCTAGCCCGCCGGTCCGAGGAGGACTTGCGAAAGTAGGGGAGGAGGGGCGGGTGTGAACACTGCAAATCCAGCGCACCATCAAGCAAGCTCGACATGATTCCTTGTTCTTGTATGTGTAAGAAGACATTGCCAGCCATGGTGAGCTGCTGGAAAGCGGATTTAGCCCAGGCTATGAAGGGGAACTCTCTCTGTTTCTAACACCAAGCCATCCAAAGAGGAGGAGATAGTCCCCTTCTGTATGTGGGGGTGCATGGAGGGGGTTTGTGCGTGGAAGATGATGGCAGGGTGGGTTCAATGTGGACTTTGTAAAGCACTTTGGCATCCCCTCCAGTCCCTCAACCCCCTCCTAAGAGGGCTGTGTGGAGAGTTTCCCACCGGGCCTCCTTTCCCCCACCATGACACAAGTGTCAAGATCCTACAACACAGAGAGAGCAGCCAGTCTGCCCCAGTCACCCAAACAGCCAGTCACAGAGTTGAACTGAAGCCAGCTCCCCCAGAGGCCCAGCTCCCTGCCCTATCATGGGCCTCAGTATACTCATCTATAAAGTGGGTATGACCTGGCACACACCACACCGTAAGGCATGCAAGGAGAATACTGAGCCCAGCCCACCCTGCCTGCCATGTGACTGTTATGGAATTAGACTGTGGTCCCACCGTCACCTGAGGATTCCTGGAGAGCCTAGTCCCCGTAGTACTGTCGGTGAGAGCCTGCTTCACAGAGCTCAGTCTTTTCACAGAGGTGAGAAACTTGGCCAGGATGTGTGTTAAAAGCCTGAGAGATCCTGCAGCCAAGACCCTGCCTGTCTTTCCCACACTTGCATACCCATGGAGAGCCTTTTCTAGAAGACACTGAGTACACCCAAACAGCTAGCCCCACTCCACTTAAAGAGGGCCATCCTTAGAAACCACTAGGTGCTGGGACGGAATGTCGGAGCAAACCAGACCCCTAATCCTGTGATGGTGGGAAGGGGTCCACAGGCTCCTTACCTCTCAGAGGTGAGGGTGGGTCTGTCTGTCTGCCCTTGTGTCTGTGTCATATCTGTTCTTTCCACTTCCCCTAATCCTCCACTCCTCCCAAGTCACCTGTTTAAAAAAGAAGGGAAGGTTTGGTGCCCAGGGAGAGCTCAGCAAATGACCTAGGCCAGCCCCCAGGCTCTCCCAGGGCT
The DNA here is from genome assembly GCA_036184795.1 of Tokudaia tokunoshimensis. Classification (NCBI taxonomy): domain Eukaryota; kingdom Metazoa; phylum Chordata; class Mammalia; order Rodentia; family Muridae; genus Tokudaia; species Tokudaia tokunoshimensis. The sequence goes on from BTHU01000010.1 coordinate 8,217,449, forward strand.
GTGTGTGCCGTTATCATCGTGTCCCAGCCCTGTTGGGAACATTCTCCACGACTGACATTCATAACCACCCAGAGCTACTACACTGGCCCCCGTTCTGCAGATGGGGAGCTAGCCACACCAACGCCAACGCCATCCCTGATCCTTCCCACATCCCCCACCCCACCCCCGTGGTCCTCCCAGAAGTCCTTGATTGAACGCAGCTACCTCCCTCCCTCCCCTCGTAGACCTCTGATCAAGCTGCACATTGTGTGGAAGAAAGACGGGGCTCTGCTCTCCAGTGGCATCAGCGACTACAACCGCAGGCTCACCATCACCAACCCCACGGTCAGCGATGCCGGATACTACGCATGCGAGGCCATGTTACGCAGCAGTAGTGTGGCCCCTGTCACCCGGGGCGCCTACCTCTCGGTGCTGGGTGAGTCTGAGCAAGTGCTGGGGTTCCTCTGCTATGGGAGAGGGAGGTCACAGCAGTGTGGCCAGACGCCATCTCCACAGTGGCTAGATATAAAAAACCAGCAAGCCTGTCTCCTGCTCCTTCCCTGCAGAGCCGCCTCAGTTTGTCAGAGAGCCCGAGAGACACATCACAGCCGAGATGGAGAAGGTGGTAGACATCCCCTGTCTAGCCAAAGGTAACACCGAGGCACAAGTGTGGACACCTTCGACCCCTCTCATCCCTGCCAGGACACCTCCAAGCCCCACCTCCCTCTCCAGACCACATCGCTGAGCAGTGACAAGCTGGCTAGGAGCTTGCACCCAGGAAACAAACAGCCAAATTACCGTAATCTCAGACTGCAAATCAACCCACGTAACTCCAGAGTTACAAATGAGCCCAAATTACCGTAATTTCAGGACAGGTGACAGACCCAAATTGCCCGTAATTTGAGAGTTGTAGACAATGTCGAATCACCAGGGGTTTTTTTTGTTTTGTTTTGTTTTTGCCAGCATCCGCAGACCTGAACGGGTCTCACCTGAACCGATGCCATCCGCTCAGCCCACTTGAGGTAGAGAGGGTGCCTGGCTTGGTCCTTACCCCCTGCTAGTCCTACTTAGCCCTCCGTCACAGTTTCTGGTCCTTACTGCCCCCCATCCTGACAGAGCCAAGCCTAAAGGAGAGCCAGGGGCTATAGGGTTAAAAGGGATAGCCAGGAGATAAAGGGTTAAAAAGGACTATGAATGGAGTGTGGGGACTCAAGCATCTTAGCATTTAGAGGCCGAGGCAGGAGGATTGCTGTGAGTTCCAGGCTGTCCGGAGAATAGAGAATCCTGAGCAAGGAATCTGATGTGGCCCCAGTAGTGTAGAGAGGCCTGTTGGAACTGCAGCTCTCCTGAGACCCTTGGCCAGAGGCCTGTGGGAGCAGAGGGGCTGCGGGTAGACACGGCTGTCCCATAATCTCAGCGGGGTCTCTTGTTCTTGGCCACACAAGGGGAGTGAGCCAGGCTGACTCTACAGAGGGACCACCTAGTCCAGTCCCTCCTGTTTTCTGCCTTCCATATTTGCAAAGAGAGGAAGAAGCCAATAAACAAAGATGCCTTATTTCATCTCATTCGAAACGCCATGAGCGGTGAGATGCGCCATTATTTTATGTGCCGCTAAGAAAGAAACAAGGCTGCCAATTAAATCATGACATGCTGTGGATCGTAAGCCACACCCTGGCCCCCACAAATGAAGAGCAAACAATTGTTGTCATCCAATGGAGGGAACACGGTAACGGCTGAATGCAGGGCGGGAGGGGGCTGGGGGGGGCGCAGAGCTGTAGAACACCCCTGGGGAAGGTAAGTTTGAGCAGAGGCAGAGAGGCAGAGGGTGAGCGGGAGCATGGGAAGAACTAAGGGACACCTATGGGGAGAGAGAACAGCCGTCTTCCTCTGTGTGCAGACCTGAGATGGGACGTCTCCTGAGCAACAGAGGCCCCTCTGCCTGCTTCTTTACCTGGGCTCCATTGTCGGGGATTGAGTACGGCTCTTGGAGGTTAGCACAGACACAGAAGGCTGAGCCGGGCATTGCAGTAAAAAACTGAAGACGCTCCTACCATCCTTGCTCAGAAGGCTGAGGAAAGAGAGTTGACATGAGTTCAAGGCAAGCCTGGGCTACAGAGCAGGACCTTGTCTTAAATTATAATAGTAATAAGGGAGGGGGAAAGAAGGAGAGGAGGAAGGGAAGGAAGGGGAGAAGGGGGAGGAGGAAGAAGAAGAGAAGAAGAAGAAGAACAAGAACAAGAAGAAGAAGAACAGGAAGAACAGGAAGAAGAGGAAGAGGAAGAGGAGGAAGAAGAAGAAGAAGAAGAAGAAGAAGAAGAAGAAGAAGAAGAAGAAGAAGAAGAAGAAGAAGAAGAAGAAGAGGAAGAGGAAGAGGAAGAGGAAGAGGAAGAGGAAGAGGAAGAGGAAGAGGAAGAAGAAGAGAAGAAGAAGAAGAAGAAGAAGAAGAAGAAGAAGAAGAAGAAGAAGAAGAAGAAGAAGAAGAAGAAGAAGAAGAAGAGGAAGAAGAGACAACAACCAGGGATGGAGAGTCAGCTCAGTTGATAGTATTTTAGTAGCATGCATGAAGCCCTGGGTTCAATCCCCAGCACTGCATAAACCAGGCATGGCAGCACACAAGATTTGTAATGTAGTATTTGGGAGATAAAAGCAGAAGGATAAAAAGTCAAGGCTATCCTTGGCTACACAGAGAGTTCAAGACCAGCCTGAGATATATGAGTCCCTGTCTCAAAAATAACATTAGAGCCTGGAAAGATGGCTCAGTAGTTAAGAGCACTTATTGCTCTTGCAGAGGACCCAGGTTTGACTCCCAGCACCCATATACAAGGTTCACAAGCACCCATAATTCCACATGTCCTCTTCTGCACTCTGTGAACACCAGTCACACATGTGATCACATACGCATATTTATAAGAAGAATACGCACACACATAAAATACACTTTAAAATAATAATAATAATAACAATAAAAGCTGGGAAAGTGCCCAGAGGTTAGGAGCTCACACTCCTCTTGCAAAGGACCTGAGTTTAGTTCCAAGCACTCACATCAGGAAAGTCACAAGCAACCACCTGTAGCTCCAGTCCTGGATGGGATGGATGCCTCTAGCTTCCTCAGGCACACATACACACACATGTGCACGAACACACACAACTTAAAATGAAATCTTTTTTCTTTTTTTTTTTCGTTCGTTGTTTGGTTCTTTGAGATAGTGTTTCCCTGTGCCCTGGCGGTCCTGAAGCCCATTCTCTCTCTCTCTCTCTCTCTCTCTCTCTCTCTCTCTCTCTCTCTCTCTCTCTCTCTCTCTCTCTGTGTGTGTGTGTGTGTGTGTGTGTGTGTGTGTGTGTGTGTGTGTGTGTGTAGAACAGGCTAACCTCAAACTCAGAGGTCCTCCTGCCTCTGTCTGAAGTAATTCAGTAGTAATGACAGATGAGATGTGTCTTTGGGTAAAGGTGCTTGCCAAAAAACCCTGACAGTCTGAGTTCAATCCCTGGAACCTACATAAAGGTGGAAAGAGAGAACTAACTCCACAGTGTTGTCCTCTGGCCTTCACACACATGCCCTCCCCCATAATAATAAATAAAAATGTAAACAACAATAATAATAATGAACCTTCCCTCTAAAATCTGTCAGTGAAGCATCTCTTTGGGAAACTGAGTCTAGGAAATTGCCATTTTCCGAAAATCTCTATCCCAACATTTTTGAGACTTTTAAAAAAAACATACTCCATGAAAACGATGCGTATGAGAGATTACGTTCTAGAAAGCAAGGCACCCTAGGACCTCCTGCAGACTCTGGCCTGGGATGGGGCGAAGTGGCTGACTGTGGCCCTGGCCTTCCTCAGGGGTGCCGCCTCCCTCCATCACCTGGTACAAGGACGCTGCGTTGGTGGAGGTGGGAAAGCTAACACGCTTCAAGCAGCGCAGCGAAGGCAGCCTGCAGATCAGCGGCCTGCTGCCCGACGACACCGGCATGCTCCAGTGTTTTGCCCACAACGCAGCCGGCGAGGCCCAGACCTCCACCTACCTGGCCGTCACCAGTAAGTGTCCTCCCCTGTGCCTCCTCTGTGCCTCCCTATGAGCACAGTAGGATGGACCTGCGCTGTGGTGGGACTCTGGGAGGCTGTCCCATGTGACATCGGCTTGTCACATCCCCTCAGCACACTAACCTGTCAACCGTGCTCACCCATGATCTTCTCCGTGGGTCCTGGAGCCATTGATGCCCTTGGAGAAAAGCCAGTTCCAGTTGGTGTGTCTGCTGACCTCGGGTCAGAGGAGTCACCCGGGGTTCCAGAGACCCAGCACAAAGGCAGCCTTCAGTTGCTTGTTCTTGCACAAACTAGTGCACGTTCAGTGGAGGTCATATCCCACTGACTTTGTCACCGAGGGTGTGAGCTTCCCTCTGTGTCCTCAGTTTCCCCTTAGTGGGTGTCTGAGGTTCCAGAGGGCAGAGCTCTCTTGACAGGTACCTGGGGGCCTCGGGCAGCTGGTGGAGAGGAGGAGCTATCCTTTCTGTGATCTCTGAGATCTTAGCCCCTAGCTGGGGCTCTTCCTAAGTGTCACTAATAGATCCCCCTGTCTCCCTCTACAGGCATCGCCCCTAATATCACCAGAGGCCCCCTTGACAGCACGGTGATTGATGGCATGTCAGTCGTGCTGGCGTGTGAGACCTCAGGGGCACCACGGCCTGCTATCACTTGGCAGAAAGGTAGGTGGGATGGTCCTTCAGAGGACACAGTCTGGTGAGAGTCTAGAAAAGTCTTCCACTCCAAGTTCAGGAGCAAGCGGGATTGAGGCCCCCATGTGCAGTTGTCAAGGCCAGTCACGGTGCCACCCATCTTTCACAATTCACATTGGTCTGCTTCTCTATGTCTATGTCTGGCTCTGGCTCTCCCAGGCTAGACCCAAGACTTTCTGTGTCCCACTGCAAGAGGTCTGTCCCGAACCTGGTGGTGTCTCTCTCTCTATCCATCTGCCTGTCTGTCTATCCATCTATCTATGTATCTCTATCTCTATGCCACGCCTCCTCTGCACCCTTCAGTCACCCCTCTCTCCTCCTCAGCTCCTCTGAAGGTGACTCTCTCCAGAAACATCCTGCCCTGTGCAGAAATACACATCATCACCTTGTCAGCCTGTCTCCCCTCTCCTCTCCCCAGCCCAAGTGCAACTGCCCACCCTCCCCCAGGCTATGACTGGCTCTCTGAAAGCAGCCACAGCAGACAGAGTGTGGCCTCATCTGGTGACAGGCAGACATGGCGGTGGGTGGAGGAGTGGCCGAAAGGGTACTGCTGCCCTGTGAGCCTGTGGTCGCCAAGCCCAAACTCAGCCTGTCATTTAACACTTAACAACTCATTTAACATGTCCAGAGATGGGGGAAGGGGGGGAGGGTGCCCGAGACCTTCCAAAGCTGGAGCATTCAGGGCCAGTATCAAGGCTCCATCTGATACCCCATCAAACCCTGTGTCACCTCAGGGGAGCGCATCTTAGCCAGCGGCTCTGTCCAGCTGCCTCGCTTTACGCTGCTGGAGTCCGGCAGCCTGCTCATTAGTCCAACCCATATCTCGGACGCCGGTACCTATACCTGTCTGGCCACCAACTCTCGGGGAGTCGACGAGGCGTCGGCAGACCTGGTCGTATGGGGTGAGTGACCATCCTCGGGGGGGGGGTTAGGTTGCCAGCATCTGCACTCCCATACTGTGTTGTTGACACAGCCAAGGCTCTTCCTGTCACAGGGATGATGACAAATTAACTCGGAAGCCAGGAACCAGGAGGTGATGACCCTGCCAGCAAGGCCACCGGATAGAGAGGTCGTGCCATGCTTGGTTGAGTCCAGAGAACTATAAAAAAAGAGCTGTCTTGTGTATTTTAGGGCAGAAATCCACACAGGGCCAGAGAGTAAATATTTTTGGCTCTGCGGGCCAGACAGTGTCCATCATGGTCCCTCTCCTACCCTTGTGCTGCTGAGAAAGCAGCCAAGACATTAGTGGCATGGTGGTGAGGCCCATCAAGGTGAGCTTGCCTGTTCGGTATGCCACCCGCCATTATCAGCCTGGAGAGAAGCCAGCAGATCCCTCAAGCCTCTTCCACTTGAGTGAGGTGTGCACCCCAGACATGCAGGTTTATGACTATACCTCTCCAGCCTGAGCCCTAGGGCCTCAAGTGAGTGGCTAGACCTTGTCTGCCACCAACAAGCTGGCCTGGTGACTCTGGTCACTCTCAGCTTGCAGTTTCCATTCCTTCTATGGTTCCAAGTCCTCACCGTGTTTGTGGCTTCTGAGAATCACAGTGTCCCTGGGACACTTTGTCCTTCCCACTCTTCTGGGACTTTTATGTGACACACACCTGTCGACATACAAGGTCATCGCTCAACCTCTCCCAACATCCAGATGTACAGCTCCAGTGTGTCCCTCCCCTCCCAGGCCCTACTACAGTGCCAGCCCAACATCCCTGTCCACTAAACATAGCCCTGACACCATATCCCTGATCACTGCCCCTTGTCTTACAGCCCGAACACGCATCACCAAGCCACCCCAGGACCAGAGTGTCATCAAGGGCACCCAGGCCTCCATGGTGTGTGGAGTGACCCACGATCCCAGAGTGACTGTCAGGTACTCAATGCAAAGGGGGAGGGGATGCTAATAAGACAGGATGATAACTTCAGGGAGTTGATGCCACCTGTAAGGCCGTGCCACACCTTGGAGGCTGTTTCCAGGTGTACAGGGCTGAGATCGAGAAGAGACTTGGTGCCTAAGGTCCATACTGTGTGATTGGTGTTAACGCAGAGTCCTGAGGCAGGAAATGGAAGGCAGAGAAATAGAGCAAGGAGGAGGACTCAGGGGATGACTCAGTGGTAAGAACACTCGCTGTGAAACCATAAAGACCTGAGTTCAAATCCCCATACCCCAAAGCAGGGCACTGCGGCCTAAGTACCTCTAAACCTAGCACTGTGGAGAGGCAGAGACGGGACTGCTGGAACCTGCCCCAGCCTACTGAGGTTCAGTGAGAGACACTATCTAAGAGTACGGAAGAAAATTACAGACAAGACACCTGACATCCTCCTCTGGCCTCCACACACCTAACACACAGATATGCATTGCACCAGACACATATTGTACTCATAGGAAGAAAAGGAGCGACAAGAGAGGAGGGAGGGAAGGAAAAAAGGTTAGTTTAGGATGAAGAGCTGGAAGACTCCTGTTGTGTGCTCCCCACTTTTTAAACCCCCTAACTAACCTCGTGTGAATGAATTCGTTTAAGCACCTATCGTAAGGTCTTCATGCCTTATTTTATTTTATTTTATTTTTTTGTTGGTTTTTTCGAGACAGGGTTTCTCTGTGTAGCCCTGGCTGTCCTGGAACTCACTCTGTAGACCAGGCTGGCCTCGAACTCAGAAATCCACCTGCCTCTGCCTCCCAAGTGCTGGGATTAAAGGCGTGCACCACCACCGCCCCTTATTTTAATATTCATAGTGGAGCTGTCTGGGTAAGAAGACACAGAGGTGATCCTAGGGATAAGACAGGAGCCAACCTCAGGGAATGACCCCTGAAGAGGGCATGTAAGGGAAAATGCTTAGGGGCTGGAGAGATGACTCAGCGGTTAAAAGCACTGACTACTCTTCCAGAGGTTCTGAGTTCAATTCCCAGCAAGCACATAGTGGCTCACAACCATCTGTAACGGAATCTGATGCCCTCTTCTGGTGTGTCTGAAGACAGCGACAAGTGTACTCACATACATAAAATAAATAAATAAATTTTAAAAATAATAACAATAAAAAGGGAAAATGCTTAAATGGAAGTTACCTCTTGGCCCCGTGGGAAAGCCAGGACCTTGACCCTCAAGAGCTCAGTGTGGGTCTAAAAGCCAGTGTCTCGGCTGGACGTCTGTGGACCGAAGCTCATACCCAGGCTCAAACAAGGACACCCAGGGTATTCCCAAACCAAACAAGGACACCCAGGGTATTCCCAAACCAAACAAGGACACCCATGGTATTCCCAAACCATTAGAGATCTGGGAGTTACAACCAGGGGCCGGGGGGGGGGGGGGGAGTGTGCTGTGTCCCTTTGTGCTCTCCTGAGAGTTCCAGGGGGCTGATGAGTCAGTATAACTACTTCTTCAGAAGATTCCAGCATGTTGCTGTCTAGCTAATGACACAGTCACACAATTGCCACGGAGGCCAGGAGGGGCGACTCCTGCCTCCAGCAGACTTGGCCTCCCTAAGCCTCACAATGGTGTCCTGGGGCGCCACCTGGTGGTCACTGGACAGAAGACAGTCTGCCAGTCAGTATAATACAGTTCTGAGGAACCAGGATGGAAGGACACCAGGCCTTCCCTGGGCTGAGAAATGCTTCATAAAGTGTTCAACACGGACCTTTGGGGCACTATCACATGCCATCAGGGGCACAAACATGACCTCTGAAATCACACACAGGGAGTCAGGATATGGGCAGACTGACCTCAAGAGCCATCGTCCTGACTTTATTGAATTTTTCTCTAAAAGAGAAAAAGTTAATAAAGCAATTGTGAAAGTGTCCTCAGAGAGAAGCCACATCCATGCCACCTCCGAGTCACAGTCTGGCATGACATAGTAGTGTCCTTTCTATATTTTCCAACTGTTCCACTAGTTGAAAAACACCCGAATAGCCAACTATTTCCATTGCTTGTGTGTGTGTGTGCGTGTGTGTGTGTGTGTGTGTGTGTGTGTGTGTGTGTGTGTGTGTGTGCGTGTGCCTGTATGTGCGTGCATGTGAGCATGTGTATGGCTGTATGTGCATATGTGCGCATGTGTACACACACATATGTGCATGCATCTGTGTATATACATATGTGTCTGCATGTGTGCGTGTGTGTGTGTGTGTGTGTGTGTGTGTGTGTGTGTGTGTGTGTGTAGGCAAGAGGCTGACATCAAGTATCTCCTCTCTATCAGTCTCCAAGTGTCTCTCACTGAACCCGGACCTCACAGCTTTGCCCAAGGCCAGCCGTCTGTCTCTGCTCCCGGCCTGCGCTCCTTGGTCAGTGGTAGCCCCTGATGCCCTCTGCAGTCTTGAGTCAGCGCAGGGGACACAAATCTCAGTATTCTGAAAGCTTCCCAGCGATTCTGATATTCTTCCAGAAACAGGATATTCTAGCTACAAAGCACAACAGGGTCCCCTGAGCAGACTAGAAAGGGAGAAACCAACCACTCACATTCAAGCATTGGCCGCTCAAATCCCAAGAGATGTGTTGTCAAGACAAAACTGAGCCCCAGGGGTGAGGCCCAGATGGCTGCAGGCTGCCTGCCATTCTCAAAGAATCTATTTGGTATCTGGGTCCAAATCTAGACAGGACACGAGCAATCCACTTTGAGATGTTATTACTGTTAATAAATACTTTGTTATACTTTTGCCATGGAATGAGTTTATTACATTGCAGGAGGAAAATTCAGATCGGAAAAAAAGGGGGGGGATAGCGAAAAACACATGTAGAGTTAACTGTTCCCCTTAATTAGACACCATAGGTAATGATCTTTGAGTTCCATTAAAGAAGCCAGACACACTCTCGTCTCTAATCTTTTTCCCTTACGGACCTACTGTGCCCCTTGTGCCATGTCAATAAATATGTTTGCATCAACTCAATTACCGGATTGCTTGGAGTCCGCGGTCTGAGGGAAGCAGTTTACCAGTTCACAGCAACTGCATTTTTTTATTATATTATTTCTAAATTTTTGCAAATATGGAGAAATCTCATTATGAGCATCAAGTTTTTACATGCCTCTGATTTACTAAAGATTGACTGTTGTTATCTGAAGCCGAAAGGGTCCCCAAAAGACCCCTGGTTAGCGGTCAAGTTACATAACTAGATTATTCTGAAATTTTTTCTCTTTTTTTTTTTTTTGGTTTTTCGAGGCAGGGTTTCTTTGTGTAGCCCTGGCTGTCCTGGAACTCACTCTGTAGACCAGGCTAGCCTCGAACTCAGAAATCCACCTGCCTCTGCCTCCCAAGTGCTGGGATTAAAGGCATGGGCCCCCACTGCCCAACTGAAAATTTTTCTAACCTAATGAGGTGAAGAGACTGGGAGCTTATTTATTTTTATTTGTTTCAACTTTGATTTATGGAAAATGATGCTAAGAGCGTGATATGGATAGAGGGGTGTGTGTATGTGTGTGTGTGCTTATGTGTGTGTATGTTTGTGTGTGTGTTTGTGTGTATGTGTATGTGCATGTGTGTGTTTGTGTGTGTGTGTGTCTGTGTGTGTGTTTGTGTGTGTATGTGTGTATTCGTGTGTGTATATATGTGTGTGCATGTGTGTATGTGTGTGTGCATGTGTATGTGTGCGTGTTTGTGTGTATGTGTTGATGTGTGTATGTGTGTGTGCACGTGTGTGTGTTTGTGTGTGTGTGGATGTGTGTGTGTGTGTGTGTGTGTGTGTGGCTTTTTGAGATAGGCTCTTGTTATGTAGCCCAAGGTGGGCTGAAACTTGTAGTCATTCTCCTGCCCCAGCTTCCCAAGTGCTAACATTACAGACATGAGCCACCAAGTCTGGCTAAGGATGTATTTTGCTTACTTTTGAAAGAAACCACTGAAGCCAGGAATGGTGGCGCACACCTTTAGTCCCAGAACTCAGGAGGCAGAGGCAGACAGATCTCTGTGAGTCTGGAGCCAACCTGGTGTACATAGCAAGTTCTAGGCCATCCAGAGCTACATACTGAGACCCTGTGAAGAAAAGGGAGAGGGGGTGTGAAAGCCAACACCAAAGTGTCTTTCAGAGGTGTGTGACCCATCTTGGAGGAGGGGGTATTCCCCTGGCAGGCACTGGATTCTGTTGGCCACTCTACTAGGTGTGGTGTGGTTCTTGTTGCTGTTCTGAAGTAGTATTTATTTGTTTGTTTGTTTGTTTGTTTTTAATTACGAGCATCTGAGGCGAGGGCAGGGGTGATGTGCCTGTGAGTGCAGTGCCCATGGAGGCCGCCAGAGGGCGACAGATCCCCTCAAGCTGGAGTTGTAATCAACTGTGAGCCTCCTGCCTTGGTGCTTGGAGCTCCATGCCTCTGCAAAAACAGAATCCACTCTAGAATCGAGTCTTTCCCGTCTATCAGCTGCTCTAGTGGGCCTGTCTCAGTGGCCCAGCAGGCGAGCATCTCACTTCTGTTTCCGCTCTGCTCAGGTCTTCATCGGGGAGGTATCTGTCAAGGACTTCAGCCCAGTTTCTAATCGGGCTGTCTGTTTTCTTAGGGTTGAGTTTTAAGAAGTCTCTGTATGTTTTAGATAACAGGGCCTTATCAGAAATTTGTCATGCAAACATCTTCTCCCCGGTCTGTGGCTTCTCTTTTTATTCTCTTGGCAATATCTGCAGAAGAGTAGAAAATTTTGACAAAGTCCATCTTATCATCACCTCCCTCTAGGGATCAGGCCTTCGGTGTGATATCCAGAGTCACCTCCCCCCTAGGGATCAGGCCTTCAGTGTGGTATCCAGAGTCAACGCCAAAGGCCAGGCCTTCTAGAGTTCCTATTACCTCCCAGCAGCTGGGGGACTCTGCATGGTGCATTTAGGTTTATAACCAACTTTGAAATTAAGTTTCGTAACAGGTATTGTAACTACAATTATGTCTGTATCAATGACTTCCAGTGGTTCCAGAATCATTGTTGAGGGGACCTTCTCTTTTTTATGCTCATTTGTGGGTGATGATGATGGTGGTGGTGGCGATGATGATGATGGTGATGATGATGGGAGGGAATTTTTACGTTTCTTTTTTTTTTTATCGTGTGAGCTTGAGTACGCGTGGAAGTCAGAGGACAACCTGGAGGAATTGGTCCTCTCTTTCCACCACGCGGGTCCTTGAGTCATCTGCTGGCCAGCAAGCACCTTCACCCACTGAGCCTTCTCACCAGCTCCGGTTTTGTATCATTGAGTCATTGTAGAAATCCGATTTCATCGCGCAGAGGTCAATAAACCATTTCTGCAAAGGGCCAGGAGGAGATGGCTTAGGCTTTGAGAGCCACGTGATCTTTGCCATCGCTGCTCAACTGTATCTGTAGATAAAACGTCCACAAATGGGCACATCCGAGTTACAACCAAACTTTATAGTCCAAGAGGACTCAGCGCCCTCTTCTATCCTCACCAAACACAAGACACAGACGTAGTATACATATACATGCGTGCAAGCACACACAAAATACAAATAACAAATCTTGAATTTTAAGCAGTTTAGGTATGCAAGCATGTAATGGGCCATCACGCCCCGACCCCACTGTGGAATATACCACAGTCTGGATTTGCCCTATATTCTACTAACCTATTCTTCCATCCTTTGTATTTCTAATTAGAATCAAGTACCTATTAATTACATTCAAGTTCCATAACAAATGCTTCCCAGGGAGGGACATATGCTCCCCAAAGCATCGTGTCCTGAAGCAGAGTGTCTGCCTGCCGTGGGTATTTCTTAAGCCGCAGTAACTCTCTGCAAATAGATCTGCATTTAGGGAAAGCCTACTCATTCCCCCGAACACTGGCAAGGCTGATTCTTCTCTAGGTAACGAGATGAATGGAAAGTGACTGCTATTGTCCATTTCTAAATCTATATTAAAAGCCTTTAAAATTAACTTGGCAGTTTCGCTGCTGATAATTTGTCTTTGAGAAACGGAGTGTAGGTAAACACTCTTCAGTGCGGGCGTTCATCACGTTACTAACTACAATAGCAGATGAAAAGGAGGTACGTCCAACACGGCAGTCAGCGAAGTGACAGGACTGTGGCAGAACACCACATTTAAATGATTTCATTTTAATATATGGTATGGAAATATCACATGAAAAAGAGTATATGATACTTCGCTAAGTAAAGACAGTTTTTTTAAAACAGAATATATAGAAATATGGGTGAACAGATAGATGAATGGACTTGCAGATAGGTAGAGTGGGTGGGTGGATGGATGATGGGTGGATAGATGGATGGATGGTTATGCAGATTGATAAATCTATGGAAACTCAAAGGTAGATATGTGAGTGGGTAGATAAAAGCTTCTATAGATGGAAAGGGGATGGATGGATGGATGGATGGATGGATGGATGGATGGAAGAACAGATTGACAGATGGACAGATGAATGTGGATGGATGGACAGATGATGAACAGATGGATGGAAGTAGACTGTTGGATAAATGGATGTGGGTAGATGGATGGATGGATGGATAGATGATGGATGGATAGATTAACAGATGGATGTGAATGAATGGACAGATGGACAGTGGATGGATGGATGTGGATGGATGGATGGATGGATGAATGGATGGATGGATGGATGGATGGATGGATGGATGGATAGATGGATGGGAATAGATAGAAGGAAAGCTGCATAGACACGTGTTAGGTAGGACCCGTGGCTGAAAGGACAGATTGATCACTAGAAATCATTGATATAAATCACTTTTCAATAAAAATATCAGTGGCTAACTCTTCCTGGCCATTTACCCTCTTTGGCACTCCCCTAAGCATTTTATATTAGCTTTACAATCCAATGTGTCCCTCATGTTACAAGTGGCAAACGGAGTCAAAGAGGGTTAAACAAACCTACCCCAGATCACCTCAGAAGCCGCCGGTATCAGGGACAGTCTTTGGCCTGAGCTTCCAACCACTGGACACAGTATCTCGGCAATCCACCAGCAGGGAACCAAGGAAGAATCCAGGAGCAGGGATTAATGATCCCATGTAATCACGGCCTCTCCCAGGACTGAAAACAGTTTTCCTTCCCGTTGCCCTTCTTTTCCACCCCCATTGTTTCTCTTGCAGTCGTTCATATGCCTCTGTTGGTTTTCCTATTCAAACTTGGGGTTAAAATTTCCCAGATGTACTCTTCGTTGGCAATCTTCCATTCTCTAATGCCAGGTAACCTGGGGACCCTGAGGTTGGCCCACTACTGTCCCCAGGTGGCATCTTGTCCTTCTGAGAACTATAGCCCACCTTCCCTGGAGGGCACTTTACACCTCACCTCCACAGAGACAGCCCTTGGGATACGCCTATGACAGTGATAATGGCTGTGTTTTCTCCGTAACAGCTCTAGAGGAGGTATTTCGTACTGTCATGCGCCAGCGTGTATGTCATTTCTCAAGACTCCCTTTGTTCCGACTGGCCGAAGCTAAAGTGATTTTTTTTTTTTGGACACTAAAGTCAATTTGTCACTGTGATGCATTGATCTAACGATTCCCCTCATAGACCTAATTCCAAAATGTAGTCTGCTCAGAAAGTTTGATTCCTTCACCAGCTATAATCTTTTAACATCTTCGGAGGAAGTCCTTCGGCTGGCTCATCCCCAGTGGCTGTTTTGTGATGGCCTCTGGCCAAAAGTAACAACATTTTGACCCAGATCTGAACCCATAGTGTAAATGACCGGTAATGGCCTGCTGCGTGAACGCTCCCAGACAGCATCTGCCACAGGAGTGGTGGACCTCCAGGCTCTCCCAGGGAACATCTTCTTCCCATGACCTGTTCCCTGCCCACAATCCCAGTCCCAGAGGCAACACATATAACAGCCTCCCACCTGCCTTTGGCATATGCCCCCCAGGTGGATGCTTGGGCGTGGTCCACCCTGGAAAGTTTCTGACCTCCTCCCCTTCCATAGGTACGTGTGGGAGAAGGATGGGGCCACCCTGGCCGTGGAGACTAATCCTAGGATCCGCCTGGACCGCAATGGCTCCCTACACATCTCGCAGACGTGGTCAGGGGACATTGGCACATATACCTGCCGGGTGCTCTCAGCTGGTGGCAATGACTCTCGCAACGCCCACCTGCGAGTCAGGTAAGGGCAAAGGAGACATGGGTAACGGCAGCAATGGGGTGTTCAGATCCAACCAGGTCCTTTTGGTCATGACAGAAAGCCGAGTATGACTGGGACCACCCAAGTACCCTAAAACACCTCCTCAACATCCTTCTAGGCCTGCCCCACAGCTCAGGGATACCTCTGTCAGGAGCAGAAGTCTTCATAGGCCTTAGATGGGGCTCTAGTTCCAGAGAGAATTGGCAGGCATAGACATCCACTCACTCCAGACAGGGCACCAAAATACCGAAGTCCAGCTTGGTGGACCAATGAGTTTATCTGGTTTACTTACAGGGGTATGGTTAACCCCAAGGCAGTTGCATCACCAAAATATCCCACTCCAATATGGATGGTAACTTCCTCCTACTTTCAAAAATTAGTTCCATCTTGGAACAAGTTTGCACGCCTCCCCAGGGAAGGAAGGGCAGGAAGGATTAGAGGGACTCTCAGTTGAGGATCTAATAACCATCCTCTCCTATAAGAGAACATCAATAGGCAATCTTTTTTTATCCTTTTTATTGTTTGAGAATTTAATACATTCATATAATGCGTCTTGATCAAATCTACCCCCCATTCTTCCCCTCCTACTCCTCCCTATACCCCACAACTTTTCCTCTCCACCTCATGGTCTTTGTTCTTAAACCTGCTGAGTCTACATAGTGGTGGTTGTATGGGACTGTCTACTGGGGCACAGACGCTTCTTCTGGGATCAAATCCCTAAGGGAAATTGGTATCTTTCCAGCTATAGATGGGACTCAAACCTTTCCCCTTCCATATTGAGATTTAGGCTTATTTGATCTTAAATAGGTCTTGATTGTATTTCCAAGATGCTATGATGGCGATGTCCATTTATAGCTGAGCACATCACAGTCTCTTCCTCTCTGCACATTGGCCAGTCATGGGTCTCTGTAGTTGTCACCATTTACTGCAAGAGGCGGCTTCTCTGGTGAAGACTGAAAGATGCCCTAATCCAGAGGTATAAGAATAAAGATGAAGGAGGCAGTTCATTTCTATATCTATGTAGGACAATAATAGTGTTAGATACTCCCCCCATGACCACAGGTTTTCGGCCCATTTAATGGCATCTGGCCTGAGTTCCATCTTGTGATGCAGACCTTGAGTCCAAGCAGAAAGTGGCTGGTCACTCCCATAACATCTGTACCACTATTACACCAGCGAGGGGGTGTATCTAACCAGGCTAGTTGTTATTGTAGCTTGCAGGGGTCACAGCTAGGTAAGAACATTGATTCTTGTTCTCCCCCAATAGCATATATTGAACCTTCCAGAGATGTAAAAGCAAACTAGTGGAGATGAAGCTTCAGGCTGGTACCTGCCTGATGAGTCCATGTAATCCATATGGTATCTTTAGCAGTAAGGTCTTACCATCAAGTTCCGGAATGTTGAGCAAGAGAAACGGCCACAGCCCATGATGCCAGAGAGAGAGTTAAGGGACCCCACTGACCAACAACTTGACAAAAGATACTCCATACATGCCACTGGGCTTTTTTTTTATTGGAAAGCCTATAAAATTGTAGGAGAGACATTGTGCTCCTATTAGAGAGCAACTCCATTTAAACTCCTCATATATGTATATTTGTATGTTTTAGAAAGTTTCCACAGTAGTAGCTTTCCATACGGCAATCTTGTCGGAGGTCCTCTGTAGGTTATCACAGCTGCTTAGATGAAGGTGGTTGTCTTAGTTAGGGTTTTACTGCTGTGAACAGACACCATGACCAATGCAAGTTTTATAAAAGACAACATTTAATTAGGGCTGGCTTACAGGTTCAGAGGTTCAGTCCATTGTCATCAAGGCAGAAGCATGGCAGCATCCAGGCAGGTATGGTGCAGTAGAAGCTGAGGGTTCTACATCTTTATCTAAAGGAAGCCAGGAACAGATGCTTGCATGCTCAAGCATCTAGGAGGAAGATCTCCAAGCCCATCTCCACAGTGACACACTTCCTCCAACAAGGCCACACCTTCTAATAGTGCCACTCCCTGGGACAAGCATATACAAATCATCACAGTGTTAATGGCTGCTAGGCAGCAAATGCCTATAACCTAAGGATAGGATTTGGAAGGCAGATCAGAAGTTCAAGGTCATCCTCTATGACATAGCAAATTGAGTGCCAATTTAGCATGAAAGACAGAATTCCATAACACACATTTAGTATACAGCGTCACGGAAATATAAGACTCACTGAGTGTGCAGCTTGGCTGTCACCCGATGGCACAGCGTGGCACTCGGGGTGGCCCCTCCACACACATCTCTCCTCCAGGCAGCTTCCCCATGCTCCTGAGCACCCTGTGGCAACTCTTAGCACCGTGGAGAGACGCGCCATCAACCTGACCTGGGCCAAACCCTTCGACGGCAACAGCCCTCTGATGCGCTACATCCTGGAGATGTCAGAAAACAGTAAGGTCCCCACTGTCACCTTCCCATGTCCCCATGCAGCCTGGGCAAAGTGGGGTGTGATCTGTGAGGTCACTTTGTGAGTCAGCTAGCCCTACTACATACTTCTTGGACCTCTGGGCAGAGCAGATCTCCCCCCTGGGCAGTCATGGTTTCCTTTTGCATAAAGGGGGAATGAGCTTACATCTAGGACCATGCATACCAATGGCTTACCAAAACAGCTAGTAAGCTATTATGACTTTATGGCTTTCCAACAAGACTTGCACAGGGCAGCCTGGTATGGCAATGTAGCTTATAGTCCCAGCATTTGGGAGGCAGAGGCAGGACAATCAAAGTTCAAAGGTTGGCTTTGAACTATGTAGGGGAGGGTCTTGTGTAAGACCTGGCACAGCAGCGGCCTCAAAGACAGCAGCTGTTGCTCTTACAAGTGCCCCACTGTGAATGTCAGCTCAGTGATACCCTCAGCATGGCTTTTCCAGAGCTCACTGATTCAAGGGGGAATCGAGGCAGCTCACTTCCCATGATCCTCTGCTTCCCCTCCTCTTCCTCCCAGGTCCTTCCAACCTCTGGATCCCAAGGGCTAGTTGAACCCAGAGAAGCTGACATGGTGACTTATACTGTCCCAAGTTATGGAGACATTCCCTCTCCTTCCCACCCAAAGGAGAGGGATGGGGATGAAGGGTAGAACCCATCACATCGCTGGCCAGCAAGATGGCTCAGCCAGTAAAAGCACTTGCTGCCAAACCTGGTGACCTGAGTTCAGTCTTTGGGAACCACAAGGAGAAAACCAGTTCCCTCAAGTTGTCCTCTGACCTCCATATAACACATGGTACATATGCACCCATAGACGTACACACATAGACGCGAAAGGAAATTAAATTGAAAAACAAAAGTTTTAAAGGAACATGTTCCCCTCACACACAATGTCCCCATCTACCCTAATCCTATGTGTCTGCAGATGCTCCCTGGACCATACTCCTGGCCAGCGTGGACCCAGAAGCCACCTCAGTGATGGTCAAGGGACTGGTTCCCGCTCGATCCTACCAGTTCCGTCTCTGTGCTGTCAACGATGTGGGCAAAGGACAGTTCAGCAAGGACACAGAAAGGTAAGGGGAGCAGGTGTCCCCCTGAGTGGGACTCCACCTGCCCTGCCTCCAGAGCACGAGGACACATGGGGCAAGCCAGAGGGCGGGGCTGGCTCGGTGTCTCTCAGTCTTCCACTCTGTAGAATGGGGGAATGATGTGCTGGCAGAGTGCTGTGGGTCCAGCATGGTCCACGATAAGCACGAACAAGCTCAGGTCGTTCCTACGACCATGAGCTGAGCGAGTTCAGAGATTCCCCAGATTCTGCCCAGTCCCGTGAGCTTCCATCATGATTCAAGGGGACAGGAAGTTCCAGGGGGAAGAGGGGTTCCTCAGTGCCCATGTCGGATTCCACACGGATGTCAGAGCCTGTGGGTGTCCTCACAAAGCTCTCACAAGGCGACAGACACCAAGGAGAGCTAGGCAATCCACATACAAGCCCCTCACGACGAACACATTTCTCTGGAAGCTGGACCCCGCTCGGCCTACCCTGTGTGAGAAGCAGCCACCTCTACTGGGAAAGCAGCTGTCATTTAGGAGGTCAGAATGACTGTGACACAGTCTAAGCTCCAAGCAGTGCAGCTGGCTCTGAAAAAGATGCCTTCCACGCTGGACGAACTGGCATGGGCCTGTAATCTTAGTCTTTGCGAGGTTGAAGAAGAATCATGAATTCAAGCTCAGCCTGGACCAAGCCATCTCGGATATAGAGGAAGACCCCGTCTCAAAAAGATCCTAATGCTGAGGAGGAAGAGATGGGCAGATCTCTGGCCAGCCAGTCTAGCTAACGCAGCAAACTACCACGTGTGGTGCTGCGCGCCTTTAATCCTGGCACTTGACAGGCAGGGGCAGGAGAATCTCTGAGTTCAAAGCCAGCCTGGTCTACAGAGTGAGTTCCAAAACAGCCAGGCCTACACAGAGAAACCTTGTCTCAAGCAAGCAAGCAAGCAAGCAAAGAAAGTGAGCCTGTCGAGATGGCTCAGCGGGTAAAGTCGTCCACCTCCAAGCCTGATGGCCTGAGAGTTCAATCCCTAGGGCCCACGTGGTGAAAGGAGAGAACTGTTCCCTGTATGTTGTCCTCTGACCTCCACATGTGCACTGTCGCACGCTCGAGTGTGAGTGTACACACACACACACACACACACACACACACTACGTACTGAGCATTTACAATATTCCAGGCTGGGTTTGGCCCCCAGGAAGTGCATTGAACAAGCAGGAGATCAGCCCCTGGGAAATGTCAAAATCACAGCAGGGACCCTCAAAGTCCCAGGAGACACCCCCCCCCCCCCGCGCACCCGCTTTTGCTGCCCCTGCGGCTCCTCTAGTCGTCAATTTGTCCTTGTCCAGAATCTCTGTGTGCATAGTACTGAGTCACCACAGGAAAGGTTAAACCACCCGCACTTTAAAAGCTGAGAGTAGACAGGGCTGTTTGGGAAGACATCCATCAGAGAGCAAAACCATAAAAAAAATAAACAAAAAGGGAAAGGCATCCATCAAAAATAATTAACTTTTGTTTTTAATGGATAAGTGTCAGCGGTGTGAAAAATACACTTGGGCGGAACCCGGCATTTCCCAGCAGTGCCAGGGAAAGAAATGTGGTGCTTGGCTTTAGAAGACAGGTTGGGGCTGGGGCTCCTTCCCCTGAACCACGGCCACCCACCTAACCTGGGGTTCTGCTCACCCAGCAAGGGGGTCTAGATAAGACCCACCACCAAAACCTGTGGGAAATGACTGATACTCCTATTCCTGAAACAATTAAGACGAGCACAGTGGTAGCATGTGCCTGCAATCCTACACACAGGAAGCTGGAGGAAGAGGGTTACAAGTTCATGGCTACCCTGGGATGAAATGCAAGATGCTGGCTCAAAATTATTATTATTATTATTATTATTATTATTATTATTATTATTATTAAAAGGAAAGAAGCTCAGAGACATGAAATGAGCTGCCCAAAAACACGCTGCAAGGGTGCAGAATTATGGGGTACAGTACGTAGTATAGCTGGCCTTTTGTCATTTATTGTACGCCTATGTAGATGGGGTAAAGAAAGATCCGATCACCATTGCTGGGTTTTGCTCTAGGGTCTCCCTTCCTGAGGAGCCCCCCACGGCCCCTCCACAGAACGTCATCGCCAGCGGCCGGACCAACCAATCCATCATGATCCAATGGCAACCACCTCCCGAAAGCCACCAGAACGGAATCCTCAAGGGCTACATCATCAGGTACAGGGCCATTCTAGGGCCAGCAGGGCTCCCTATCCTGAGGGGGATGGGCTGGGTTGGGGGGGCGGGGAGTGGCTTAGAAAACAGTACAGATTCAAGGTCCATCCTCGCCGACATAAAGACCAGGTGATGAGAAATGCCCACACCGCAACAAGAAGGGCTTACGGTAAAATTGCCAAAGAACAGACTACACGGATAGCCTTGAAGACCAGTAGGACTAGCCGCTGGCCAAGCAAGGACACAGTTTAATCCCCACAGGCTACATGGAAGCCAGCCAAGACTGCCACAGGGCAGGGCTGCTGTAGGAGCAGCAGGAAGCAGGAGGTGACCTATGCCAACAGCCCGCCCACCTCCTGCACAACTCAGAATGTCCTGTGCAGGCCTGGCTTCCGTCTAAATGAAGTTGTGTCTAACGCATGGACTGCGTGCAAGGCTTGCGAAGGATGGGCCTCAAAACAAGAAACGAAAACTTAGAACATTCAAAGGGTTTGTTTGGGTTTTTTGGGGTTTGGGGTTTTTTTGCGATTCCTTGTTGCAATTCCAGTTGTGCAGTTCTCGACATGAACTTTGCAGGTGACAATGCCATTTTACAATATCCAAAGGTCGGACTCGCTAACTCGATGGAGCACAAGTGGAGAAACCGACCTGGCAAGAACCGGCTGAAAGGAGAAAGTTATTTTTCTGGTTCTTGCTGAAAATAAAGGCCGGTTCTGTGGGCTTTTAAACCTTGCATTTGACTAAGAACTGTTTCATTAATAACCTCAGAGAAAGCCTGGGAGCTGACCAAACTAAAATACTCCTAAATACAAACAGCTCAGAAGGGTGGTGATGAGTTCAATTCCCCAGGATCCACATGGTAGAGGGAGACACCAGTTCCTACAGATGTTCCTCTGATCTCTACAAGTGTGTCATGGCATGGGATACATCCACCACACAGATAAAAATAAAATTTTTTAAAAATAATTTTCGGAGGTTAAAGAGATAGTTCAATGGTTAAGCGTGCATGGGCTTGCTGGTTGTTTATCCAAAGGACCCGGGTTCAGTTCCCAGCACCCTCAATGGCAGCTCATACCATCTGTAGCTCCAGTTCCAGGGGATCTAATATTCATTCTTACCCTCCCTAGGCCCCAAGCACACACATGGTATACAGACATATATGCAGGCAAAACACTCATGCACATAATTTTTTAATAATGTTTTAGTTATCTTGGGATGTGTAGTTAGTGGAAACACCCATCTGTATTCTGAATTTGGCGGGTTGCAAAATGCTTTTTCAAGCCCGTGCCTCTTCTTGCACACCAAGATCCCTGGGTGCTACTGCACCCCACAGTTGGAAGAGCCCATGGTTCCAACTACCCCATAATCACTTGATTTTTCTGTGGTTTGGGGGCTTATCATAAAAGTTCTTAGAGTGTGGTCCCACAACCCAACAGAATCAGTGCTTCCTGAACGCTGGCAAGAGACCCTGATTGTCAAGTTTGTCCCCAAGACCTCCTCCTAAGCGGATAGTCTAGCAGTCTGTGTTTTAACTAGCCTCTGGGTTGTACTGACTCATGCTAAGGTCTAGCACACACCAGCTCTGGGGTTTTGGGAATGTGTAGAAACACTTCGGGGGCTGATTCTGCAGCTGTTAGACCCTAAAACAGGTAAGCACTATGCGTCTTCCTAGGCCTAGTTTACCATCCATGCAAGCACCCCACATTTGTTTGCTCATATCCCTCCTTTTGTCATGGTTGGTTTGCAGTAGGAGGTAGATATGGGGAGGTTGGTCAATAGCCCGGGGTTCTCAGCCCCCCTCAGCAAAGGAGCCACTGTACCAAGGAAAGAAAGAAAATCAGCTAAATTTAGGGAGTGCTTTCCTGGTTCATGATCTCCAAAAGCTGACGCCTGTGACACCTTTCCTAGGAACTCTCAGCCTCTGTGGTTGGCAACCTTGTCCACGTCTTCCAAACCCATTAAAAAGAATGATCCGGAGCCCAGGGATGCCTGTGGTTCCATTGATTAGAATGTTTGCCTAGTGTACATGAAGTTCTGAGTTTGATCCCTAGCCTCAGATAGATTGGGTGTGGTGATGTAGCTCCGTAATCTCAGCACTTGGGAAGCAGAGGAAGGGGGATTAGGAGTTCAAGGTTATCCTCGGGTATATAGTTTGAGATGGGGCATCCTGGGCTACACTCCCTAGACCTGTACTATCCAGCAAAGCAGGGAGGCATCAACCATCATAACTCAAAACAATTAAAACTATAACAAAGTCAAATTCATCCCTCATTTGCACACAACCCATCGTCCCACGGCCAACAGCATGAGCTCAAGCGGTCACCCTATTAGGCAGCCCAGATGGGCATATCAATGGAGCGATGGAGCGTTCCCAGAAGCATACAAAATTTTAGCAGACCGTGCCACTCTGGGCCGTTTGCCAAGCACAAGTCTGTGGACTGATTCAACCCACTTTAACCTCTTCCCTCAGATACTGCCTGGCGGGGCTACCTGTTGGGTACCAGTTTAAGAACATCACAGATGCTGACGTCAACAACCTGTTGCTAGAGGACCTCATCATCTGGACCAATTATGAGATCGAGGTGGCCGCCTACAACAGCGCTGGGCTGGGCGTCTACAGCAGCAAAGTCACCGAGTGGACACTGCAGGGAGGTGGGTGGAGACAGGGGCCATGGAAGACCAGGTGCGTCCCTTTCTCCAGGTCCCTAGGTCTGTTGGACCAGATGCCTGCTGGGTAATCCACGTGTCCAGTTATGAGCACCCCCAACCCACGTGGCTGGCCTCACCTGGGCCTCCGTTATGGTGCTTAGGTGACATCTCCACCTTACACTTGACTCCCATGGGGCAGATGGCTGAGGGGAAGAGAAGAGAGTAGTTTAGGAGTTATATGGGAAGAGGCATAGGGACCTTCTGTGGTGTTTCAACATTAACTGGGTAACAAGACAGCTGGGAAGGTGGATCAGACAAATTTAATGAACTTGAATTAATCCAGAGATTTGGAGAGGAAGGGGGCCCTTGGGTTTGCCAAGCATCGTCTATAGAGTCTGCCTGTGTCCTCTACCACATTGGACAAGCTGGATGAGTGTGGGGGGGGAACCCCTCAGCTACAAACCAATCTCTTGATCCCCTCTAGTTCCCACGGTGCCCCCGGGCAATGTGCATGCAGAAGCCACAAATTCTACAACCATCCGCTTCACCTGGAATGCCCCTAGTCCCCAGTTCATCAACGGCATCAACCAGGGCTACAAGGTAGGTGAGGGTCTCTTCTCTCCTTGGAAGGGAGCCAGGAGGGACTCAAGGTGTCGGGGGGCAGGGGTGGAGGGCTCCAGGGAAGAGCAATAAAGTCACTGTGGGTTTCTGAAACCAGACTCCAGCAGGCAGAGGTCACAGATAAAAGCAGAGGGTCCTCCCCTCCCCCCCACCCCCCCCACCCGTGACTTTCAAGGTTACATAGAGGATTCTGGGAGAGCACATCTAGACACCAGAATGAGGCTGTCCTCAGTAACTCCAGCCACAAATAAGGCCTGGACTCCTGGACATTGCATGCAGTACTCCCTCAAAACAATGCCCCTGTCACTCATTCCTTACCACTATGGTATGACTGTCACATACCACTGGCTGTATTTGACCCCAAACACAGTGTGATAAAGCCTCAGGATTAGGACAGAGTTGAACTAAACCCCAGCTTGCCTCTTGCTGGCTGATGTCTTGGATTAGGGTGTGGATGTCTCTCCCTCTCCTTATATGTTCATGAGTATTGGTGGTCTCATCCCCTCTTCTTTTTTTTTTAAATATTTATTTATTTATTATATGTAAGTACACTGTATCTGTCTTCAGACACCCCAGAAGAGGGCATCAGATCTCATTACAGATGATTGTGAGCCACCATGTAGTTGCTGGGATTTGAACTCAGGACCTTTGGAAGAACAGTCAGTGCTCTTAAACGCTGAGCCATCTCTCCAGCCCCATCCCCTCTTCTTGCAAAATTGCCATTCACACTGGGTTAGGGCCTGTCCCAGATGACATCACTTTAAGCAGCACTTTAAGGGCCCAGGTTCCAAACACAGCCACACTCTGGGAGTCCAGCTTAAAACTTTGACACATGAATTAATTACAGATGCAGTCTAGTCAACGATCGACAGAAGCGTCTGAGTTGTGCGAATAACAATGCTAGCTGGTTTTCTGGCCAGTTTAACTGCTGGGCATCAGGACGTCTCAGTCTTCCTGTCCTGCATCCCAGGCCTGAGGTCCCCTTCTCCTCCTGCAAGGAGGCCTACTGTCCTCTGAGAGAATCGAGGATACACCTCGTAGCATAGGCAAATGCCAAGTCTGGAAGCTTCTTGCCATCAGCAGGGGGAGGCAGGTAGACAGATGTCACAGGGTCATTTCCAGGTATGAAAAAAAGAAGCAGGGAATTTAAGGCTCTGGGAAGCCAGGAGAAAGGAGAGAAGACTACAAACTCTGGGTTTTAAATAAGGGTCCCGGTGATTTCAAGGTGACAGCTGCCATATCCCTAAGTCCTCTGCACTAAGGCAGCGCATGTGCCCCAAGGACAAGTGTCTGCACCGTTGTGACCGTAAGCTTGGGAGGCTGGAGAGGAAAGGAGGGAGATGATTTTGCAAAAAAGAAGCTTCCACTTGTGTTAGGAGCAACCTAAGGACCAGAGCTGGAGTCACCAGGCCACACCACTTTCAATCCCACGAAGGCAGAGAGCGTGGGCCAAAAAGAATCTTCCCGGGATAGGGGCAGTAGCCCAAGCTTGCAGTTGCTGACTGGCCGGAAAAAGCTGCTAATTGGGACTCGGGGGAAGGAGAGAGGTCTGCATGGCTGTGGAACACAGAGGCCGAGCTGGGAACAATTAGCTTCTGGCTGCCAAGTCTAAGCACAAGTTTTATTCTACATGTGGGAGGGACGAGCCGCAAGCTTCGAAGATGAAAAGCCCCCCAAGGCCTGAAAGGCCACCAAGTGACCAGGACAACTAGGGCAATGGCCTGTGGTGACCCAGAACAAGAAGATACTGCAGAAGCCCCCAACCCTGCTTAATCCCAAGCTCTTCCTTTTGCCTATACTCGGGAACTGTGCAAACGGGCCAGTGACCATCAGCTGCCTGATATTTGGGGCACAAGAGTCCATGGGGCAGAAATAGTGTATCGCAATTATGGGGGACTTGCCCATTACCAGGCAACCAGCTACATACTCTGTTCATTCTCTCATGCAAGTGACTTTGAACTTCTGATCCTCCTGCCGCCACTTTCCAAGTCCTGGGTTTATAACATCTATGTATACGTAGTTCTGGGGATTGAACCCAGGGCGTCACGCATGCTAGGCAAGCACTCTACCAACTGAGCTACACTCTCATCCCTGTGTTTAACTGTAAAATGATACCCACAGCTCAGTTTTGGTTTTCTTTTGAAGTACAAATGTATAAAAGTTGAGGTCTCTTCTCTTGGTTTCTTCGGCTCTCAGAAAAGGGGGATGCGATGGTTGTCCCAACTCTACATGGAGTCAGATAGAGTATCCTTTCAATTATTAGAATGTTTGGACATCTACCGGAGTCGGGGGAAGACTCAAATGTCCACCTAACACCCACTCGCAGCTTCGACATGACCAAGTGGCAGTGGCAGTCCGGCTTTGTCCCTGCACCTCCGAGCTCCTCCCAGCCCTCAGCCCCTCCTGGGGAACTTGCCAAAGTGAATCCCCCGCAGTTCATCACAGTCTATAAATGTTCTTGTAGAGAAAGATTCTCTACGAGTTCTCTCTATTAAAAACAACCATACCTAAAAATGCCATCATACATCCTGCCAGCCTTTGGACTTTCTTGATTGCCTCTCAACCAGTTCCTGCTACTGGCTGATTCATGTGTTCCTAGATCTAGATGAAGGCCGTGGGTTAAGGGTTTGAGTTTAAAGTCTCCACTGATCTTAGAGTCTCCCTGTCATACCTCATCTCTCTCTCCCTCCCCGACCCCCCTCTCTCTCTCTCTCTCTCTCTCTCTCTCTCTCTCTCTCTCTCTCTCTCTCTCTCTCTCTCTCTCTCTCTCCCCTCATGATTTATTTGGTGAAGAAACTTAGTCATTCATCCCACGTATTTTCCACAGGCCTGAATTTTGCTGATTGCCTCCCTATGGGGTCATTTAACTGGTTCCTCTGAGTACTATATCTGCAGTCAATTGGAATGTAGAGCCAAGTTTGTTTGATTACCTTTTCTGCAGGGAGGTGGGGGTCCCTCCACGATGCTGTGTGTTGACATCAGAAGGTGCAAAGTTTGGTTGTCTCTTTAATTGTGAACCTGGTGGCCGTGAACAGCCCTTTGTAGGGGTTGTGATTTTTTTAATAGGAGTTACAAAATGAGGGTGGAAATTTTAATCTTGATTAGCCAAAATGCCTTCAGCAAGGAAGAAACTAAGTGGGAAAAGGGAGGGAAGGGGAAGAAGGGAGGGAGGGAGGGAGGCAGGGAGGGAGGGAAGGAGGGAGGGAAGCCAAGAGACAGGAAGATCATGTTTCTCTTTGTCTGTTTTCTACTATCTGAACTCTGGGTTCATTAGGAAAAATTTTAAACTCCATTCTTTTCCACAGCTTCTCAGCTCTTAGCATTACAAGTGGCTCGCTAGCATCTTCAAAGGTGACAGTTAAGTTCGGGTTGGAAAAGATGTCTTTGGCTCCATTTCGCTTTTAGCTATGTCGTTAGGTACTTAAGGATTTCTAAATACATCTGCCGTGCTCTGTTCCGCTGTGGTTATTATCCTTATTATTGCCAAATGATCCCTGGTTCCTTCAAGTTGGCTCCTGAGTCTTTTTCAGCATGATCCCAGGCGTCTCCGATGGCTGCCTGGCTGTCTGGGATGGCAAGACACTTCAAGCTATATAAATGTATATAACATTTGCATGTAAAGTCTGCCAGGGTTGGCAGTGCGGGCCTGGAATCCCAGGCATGTGGGAGGGTACGGCAGAAAACCCACAAGGCTCAGCAGGACTGTCTGAGCTACCATCGTGAGTTCAAGGCTGCCCCAGTTTACTTTCCGTTGCTGTGATAAAGACCATGACTAAAAGCGACCGTGGGAGGAAAGGCTTTATTCAGCTTACAAATTCTGATCTTCACCCATCCCTGAGGAAAGCACTTAAAAGCAGAGACCCGGAAAGGTGCTGCTGCCTGGCTTGCTCTCTGTGGCTTTCTCAGCCTGCTTTCTTGTAAAACTAGGAACAGCAGCCCAGGAGTGGCACTACCCACAGTGAGCTGGAGTTAGCCCCCCCACACACACACACACACATCAATCAATAATCAAGAAAATGCCCCCACTGATTGGCCTACAGACCAATCTAACAGAGACATTGTCTCAACTAAGGTTTCTTCTTCCCAGATGACCTAGCTTGTGTCAAGTGACCAAAAAAAAAAGCCAAAACAAAACAAACAGACAGACAGAAAACCTAGGACAAGGACCAGTCGAGGGACTCAGTGAGACCCTGTCTCAAAATAAAAAAATAAAGAGAGAGCTGGGGTATAGTCTAGTGTTGAGGTGACTGCCTGGCATGTGTGAGTCCCTAGGTTCAAATCCCAGCTCAGGGTAGGGAGAAAGAATCTCTTCATTGTACCTGGGGTCAGACATTTCCCCAAGGAACTCCAGATCTCTTGAGATAGAAAGAGTAGATACTATGATGTGGCTGCCAGGAATGTTTCTTGCTCCATAGATAATATTGTTTCTAGACTCTTAATTGACAGGAAGAAGGAGTGTCTCTTAAATAAAATGCACATCAGTGTGGCTGACCATATGACAGTGTTTGCCTAGCAGGCAGGAAGCCCTCCCTGTCTTCCATCCCACACTGCACACAAGTCAGGCATGATAACACCTGTAATTCTATCACGCAGGTTGTGGAGGTAGTAGGAATGCCAGAAGTTCAAGGCCATCCCTGGCCACACAGCAAGTTCAAGGACAACCTAGGCTGCATAAAGCTCTGTCTCTAAAAAGTTTCTATTTTAATGTGTACTGATGATTCCCATTCAACATCAAGATTGCAAGTTTTCTCATAAGTCCATTGGTCTCTTGTTTGCATCTTTTTTTTTTTTTGCCACAGTAAAAAATCTAGTCCTTGCACAGCTTCCTTGGTACCAACAATCTCATCCCACAGATGTACGTCAGCTTCAGGACCATAGCAGGAGTGTAATGCTACTGACTGACAGCCCAAAATTATCAGCATCTTCTATGGCGTTGGGATATAACCCACAGGAGACACACCACTTCACACCGCTCTGCTATGGTTCCTTTCGAATAGTTTCCCTCGCTGTAATTTGTCTACAGCTCGATACCCTATTAGGTTCATTGGCCTCACACTGTTTTTGATTTTTAGGGATTGATTATTTTTTAATTTAATTTCATCCTATAATTATATACAATATTTACATGGTTTCAAAGTCAAATCAACAAAACGAATTTTTAAGAAAATTAGCCTTGGTCTGGGGAGATGGTTCACTTGCCACGTAAGGCCATAACTTGAGTTTACAACCCATGTGACAAGATGGACACAGTCACCATCCACATCCCTAATCTCAGCAGAGCCCTACCAGGACAAGGGAGGCAGAACAAAGGAAACCACCAGGAGCTGGCAAGCCAGCCAGCCTGGCAAACACAAACAGTGAACAGGAGAGACTGTCGCAAACAGAGGAGGCAAGAGGAGACACCCAAGGTTGTCCTCAGAACTCCACTCGTACACAGCAGCACACCCAAACCCACATTCACATATGTACACATACGCATCGTGTACACAGCAAAGAAGGAAGGGGGGAGGGAGGGAAGGGGGGAGGGAGGAAGGGAGGGAGGGAAGGAAGGAAGGAAGGAAGGAAGGAAGGAAGGAAAGAGGGAAGGAAGGAAGGAGGGTAGGAAGGAAGGAAGACTGGCTGGCTTGACCCTGCACCATAAATTCATCAATGCATTAATTGATGATATGAGATCATTTATTAATAAACCACCAGCCAGAAATAGAACCTTCAATAATGTGTGAGCTTTGGGACAGGAGGGTGGGGTTACTTTATATCCAAACCAGAACAGTGAGAAATCTGGGGACTTTGTGAGTCTACAGTCTCACACCCTGAAGGATGTGTGTTGTTCATAGCAGTCTTGGGATGCTGTGGCCCTGAGGCCATTTTGGTCTCAGTTCTGAAGCTGGAGTGAGAAGCCAATATGGCTACTCCTCAGAATCACACTTTCCTTACCTCGTGCATGTCCTCACAGGTCATTTTTTTGTAGGTAAGACCCGGTGATACTATTTTAAGATATCTGTAAAGAAACTCTTTTTCCTTTATCTTATATAAAATGGTAGTGACTGTAATTAGCTTAAGACCAATAAAATAATATTTACCCAAATTTTACACTTGCTGGGGAACACACCACACAATTAATTCCAACAGCATAATTAATTCAAATTTACATTAATTAAATTAAATTAAAACATTAAACTCATTTCTTCATCTACTCCAAGGAAGTTGGGCAATTTAATTGCTATGAAACAAGATAACTAAAATAAAGAGGATATTTAACATACTTATTAAATGCCACTTAGTGTTTCTGATTAGTATTTTTAGGGTCTAATTAGTGTCTAATTAACTTGCTATAGGCTATCTTTTCACAATACCAATTAAATTTCAAAACATCCTTTATAAACATCCGGCCCTGAAAAGGAAAAGATTAAGCATTGTTACGGGCATGAGTTAATCAGGAGACATTGGCGTGGTATTGTTTTATATCTATAAATACCCATGCTTATTAAAACTCTTCAAGTGTAGCTTTTCACCATTAATTGCTATTTAATCAACTTCAAATAAATGAGGAACTCTCTGGGACCAGCTGCCATTGTTGGAGACAGATGAAAAGGCCCAGAAAACAAGAACAGGGTATAAGAGGGCAGGAGAGGAGGAGGGGCGGGCTCAGGAGGAGGAAGAGAAGTCGGCAGGCAAAGCTATCAAAGGATGGAGAGAAAGTACAAAGGGAGATGGAAGAGAAAGCGTGGGGTCCAGGTGGGGTCTCCTGCCATCACCCACCTCTGGGTGAGATGTAAGATTGACGACCTGACCTGGTACAGATGTAGGACAATAGCCATTGGCACGGCTGTGGCATCCGACCTTGGACAACCCACTGAAAAGCCAGCCAATGGGAAAGCAGAGGTGATAATTCCAAATCCCGGCTTCTCCTGTGTGATATAGTACACGTGACTTGATCTTTCCGAGCCTCCATTTCCTTGTCTATGCACTAAAGCGGTGGCTTCGTGGATATGAGCCTGAGGTCACCCAGGGCTATAGTCTATAGACTTAGAAGAGCCCCACTTTGGTACACTGCTCTGCCGTAGTCACTTGGAAGGGATTTTTTAACTAAAAAGCCTCTTTCTGGATCTGTGTCCAGACCTGGGATCGTGATAATGGTTCTGGTAAAATGCCTCCCTTGTAAGGTAGCTGGGAGAACGGGGTGACATGGCCCTGTGGCAAGCACCCTGGACTGTGTCTTGCCTAGAGTCCGAGGCTCAGGATACCCAGAGCATCAGAATGTACATGGGAGCAGTCTCAGTGTCACCTGGCTTGTCTCTCTGGTCTCTGGACTGAGGAACCACTGGACCAGTATCCATTGACCTCACCTGTTATGGGACGCTTCCTTTTTTTCCTAAAGCATCCTTCCGGTTTCTCCTCAGCTGATTGCCTGGGAGCCAACCCAAGAAGAGGAAGTTACCATGGTGACTGCCAGGCCCAACTTTCAAGACAGCATCCATGTGGGCTTCGTGTCCGGCCTGAAAAAATTCACAGAGTACTTCACATCCGTACTCTGCTTCACCACACCGGGAGATGGGCCTCGAAGCAGCCCCCAGCTGGTGCGCACCCACGAGGACGGTAGGTGCCTTTACCGCCCCAGCTCCACTCCCACCCACCAACCCAGACCCTTGGGGAGTTCCTCCTGGGCATCCTGGAGCACAGCCGCCATTCCGCCTAGAGTGGCCGTGCTCTGACTCTAATGGGCAATGGTGGGTGGGGGACCCTTTTGGGAACAGTGCCTGGACCAGTGGGACACCTGAGCTTCAATGACATCCTGGACACCTCGCTGAAAGTCAGCTGGCAGGAGCCTGGAGAGAAGAATGGCATCCTGACAGGTAGGCATGATGATGCCCTGAGCCCAAGGGCGGGACAGTAGGGGGCTATGGTTACCAGATAGTCCATCCCCTGCCAGCTCCTATCCAGACCTCCCAACTGAGTCCACTCTCAGCTCTTAGCTTTTCCCTTCCAATCTACAGCGTGTCTGCGGGCTCCTGCTCCAACTCTGCTGGGCTTCAGGGTTTCCAGGACCCCAAGAGTCTATCACAATGCATTACTCTGCCTCCCTGAAATCCCTGCCCACAAGAGACATCCCACTGACACTCTGCCTGGGCCCTAGGCATGACACCAGCATCTCCTAGCATCTTTGCCCCCTCTGTTCGTGTGGTGAACCAAACCACCAAGCTAGGGAAAGAGTAAGAATTGGAATAAGGGTCAAGGTCAATGCACGATCTCAACCCAGCTCATGCTATCACTATGGACTGTTGCCAGGGTACCGGATCTCCTGGGAAGAGTACAACAGAACCAATACCCGTGTGACACACTACCTGCCCAACGTAACCCTGGAGTACCGAGTCACCGGCCTCACAGCTCTCACCACCTATACTATTGAAGTGGCTGCTATGACCTCCAAGGGCCAGGGCCAGGTGTCAGCCTCTACTATTTCATCTGGTGTGCCTCCAGGTGAGTGCCTCCCATTAGGACTCCTGTCTCTGCTCTTCTAAACAGCTCTCATTTTTGAGAAGGCTCTGTCTGCCTAGTTTGTTGATTAGTTAATTGGTTAGTTGGTTGGTTGGGTGGGTGGGTGGGTGGTTGTTTAGTGGTCAATTGGTAGTTGTTTACTTGGTCACTTGTTTGGTTGATTGGTTTGTTGATAATTGGTTTGTTGATGGTTGGTTGGTGATTAATAGTTTGGTTGGCTGGTTGGTTGGTTGGTTGGTTGGTTGGCTGGTTGGTTGGTTGATTGGTGGTTGGTAGCTGGTTGTTCAGTGGTTTGGTAGTTAGTTGGTTGGTTAGTTGGTTTATTGTGGTTGGTTGGTTGGTTGGTTAGTTTATTGGTGGTTGGTTGATTGGTAGGTGGATGGTTAGTTGGTTGATGGGTGGTTTGTTGGTTGGTTGATTAGTTTGTTGTTGGTTGGTTGATTGTTTAGTTGGTTAATTGGTGGTTGATGATTAGTTGGTTTTTTTTGTTTTTGTTTTTTTTGATGGGTTGGTGGTTGGTTGGTTGGTTGGTTGGTTGGTTTGCTGGTGGTTGATTGGTGGGTTGTTGGTGCCTATTTTGGTTAGTTAGTGGGTTGATGGTTAGTTGATTGTTTGCTTGGTTGGTTGGTTGATTGATTTATTTGCGTTAGGTCAATTGATTAGTTGCCTTATTAGTGTTTGGTTGGTTGATTGGATAGTGAGTAGTTTGTGGCTATTTGGTTGGTTAGTGAGTTGGTGGTTAGTTGATTGGTTTGTTGGTGGGTGGGTGGTCGGCAGTTGGTTATTTGGTTAGTGGATGGGTGGTTATTGGTGAGTGGTTAGTTGATTGGTTGGCTGGCTAGAGGTCAGTTGGGTTTTTTGGGGTTTTTGTTTGTTTGTTTGTTTGTCTGTTTTATTCAGGGTCTCATTCTATGGCTTAGGCTGCCCTTGAACTCACAGTAGTCCCATAACTCCTCCTAAGTAACCGGAATTATAAGAATGAGACACTGCACCAAGGTTCCAGTGTATTTTAGGAACAAGTTTCACGATTAAACAAATGCTGGCCTCAAACTTGGCAATACCCCTGCCTCAGACTTCCCAGTGCTGAGATTACTAGTGTGAACCACCAACCTACCCTTGGAGGGGTTCTATCTTGGGGTAAGGTTGATTTTCTTACACTGGGTTTTCCCCTTTGCTTATTCCTTGGGTCCAAAGTCCTTCCCTGAGCAGACTTGGATCCCATGACCTCAGGTCCTAGGTGAAGAACTATAGGGCTCAGCATCCCTCTGCCCACAACCCTGAACACAGTAGAAACACCGGGACTCCCTGAACTCCTCATCCTATAGTAGACTCCCTGCCAGGAGAATTCAAAGAAGGAATTCTCACTGTCCACACTGAACTGCAGCTCATGGACAGACTTCTTGTGGATGGTCAAATAAGTCTCAGTCTCAAGCACAAACACTAAGCAAATCAGGCATCACCTCTGTGCCTCAGTTTCCCTATCTGTACACATACAAAAAATGGATGAGATCACCATGTGGTCCTCTCCAGATCAGAAAAGCTATACCAACCAGACTGCCTGGACCAACCCACTAAGGTGGCCAAGACACCTCAGGCTCCTTCAACCCCCATTTATCATACGTATCGGTAATCCTGGTAGATATCTACCTAGGACTTCCTAGGCCTAAAGCTACAGGTTTTCTACGCCCCCTCACTCCTGTTCCCTGCTCTGTGTGGTCATTACTATCACCATTATACCAAGACATAAAAAAGGGAGGTAGATGCTAGGTCAGTAGCATCCCTTGATACCGAGACAAAAATGCCTGACAAAAGCAACATAAAGAAGGAAGGGTTTATTCTGGCTCACAGTTCAAGGGTACAACCGTCATGGTGTGAAAGTCAGTTCAAAGAAAGCTCATAGCTAGTCATATTGCATCTGGAAGCAGAGAGAGACAGAGACAGAGAGAAACAGAAACAGAGAGAGACAGGGAGACAGAGAAACAGAGAGAGACAGAGACAGAGAGATACAGAGAGACAGAAACAGAGAGAGACAGAGAGACAGAGAAAGAGAGAGAGACAGAGAGATACAGAGAGACAGAAACAGAGAGAGACAGAGAAAGAGAGAAACAGAAACAGAGACAGAGAAGCAGAGAAAGACAGACAGAGAGACAGAGAAAGGCAGAGACAAACAAAGAGAGACTAGTGGTCACTCCATGTCTCCTTTTCACTCAGTCCAGCCCTCAGCCTGTAGAATAGTTCCACCTGTACTTAGGGTGAGTTTTCCCACCCCAGCCTAATCTAAAAACTCCCTCACATATACGCTCAGAACCTTGTCTCCTAGAGGACCCTAAACCCTATCAGTTTAACTATCTCAGTTGCTCAAAGATACAGTCTGTCATTGTAGAGTCAGATTCAAACTCATGTGTGGATGGCTTATTTATCTGTTTGTTTGCTTTGTTAATTGGTTGGGGTTTGATACAGGGTCTCACTATATACCCTTACACTGGCCTGGACTTCTGTACCCAAGGCTAGCTCCAAACACACTACAGAATATGCGTTCTTTCAGTCTATCCTGAGCTCCAAGAACTCCTGACTTCCTGGTCAAAAAAGAAGAGCTGCCTCCTATCTGCCCCAACCCCAACCCTTCGAAACCTCCCAGTCATCACTGGCTATGGAGAGCTATAGGGTCATGTGGATGGAGGGCAGTTCTGATCCTATATTTGCACGGAGCCTAGCTTGATTTGTGCCGTTTTGCAGGTATTTAGCTTATTGCCAAAACTTCCAAGGGAAGCACCTCAGTACGCACAGCTCCAGGGGGGGTCTCTGCCCTCAGATCTATGCCAGCCTCCCAGTATGAATGTGGTGCCCGTGTGACAGAATCAGTGTCATTGTCACTAGGCCTTGGCTGTGCTTCTGGGATGTCCCCAAGAACAGAGAGCTGCTTGGCCCCTCCCCGCCACAGAGTCCTGTTCCCGGGGGAGCCACCCTCTTACTTTTTCTACCCTACTCTCCTTTCTCAGAGCTTCCAGGGGCCCCCACCAACCTTGGCATTTCCAACATTGGCCCACGATCCGTGACCTTGCAGTTCAGGCCTGGCTATGATGGGAAGACATCCATCTCCCGCTGGGTGGTGGAGGCTCAGGTAAAGCCTGCTAGAGGGGACTCAGGCAGCTCCCCAGTGAACATCCTGTAAGGCAGCAGTTTTCAACCCGTGGGTCACAACCCCCATGGGGTCCCATATCAGATGTCCTGCACATCAGATATTTGTACTATGATTCATAAGAGTAACAAAATTATACATATATATACCAAAATCATAGTGTATATATATAGTGTATATAAAGTAACAACAAAATTATTTTATGGCTTGGGGTGCAGGTCACCACAACATGAGGAACTGTATTAAAGGGTCACAGCATGAAGAAGACTGAAAACCACTGCAGGTCAGGGCAGGAGGTTCATTGAAGCTACAAGTACCTAGTGTATCAGCTGGTCTCGAAGTCCCGCCTTAAAGTGTGTTTCTATCCAGCCCACTGTGAGGTCCTAATGCAGGAGGTCTCAGAGCCACCCTGCACTCAGTTGTGGCTTTTAGACCAAGATGTTCCCTGGGTGGGGTTGACGCCTACTAGGTGCTAGGGCTCAGAGCGTCCCAAGGCAAGTTGGACAGGTCTTAGGCTCTGTTCTCCAGGTGGGCGTGATCGGGGAGGGAGAGGAGTGGTTGCTGATCTACCAACTCGGCAATGAGCCTGATGCTCGGTCCATGGAGGTGCCGGATCTCAACCCCTTCACCTACTACAGGTAAGGCACAGGTGGGAGGGGGCGGGGGAGGGGAGCCGGCGACCCCCTCCATACCTTGCTCATTCCCTCTATCCTACTCCAGCTTCCGCATGCGACAAGTGAACATCGTTGGCACCAGCCCGCCCAGTCAACCTTCTAGAAAGATCCAGACTCTCCAGGCACCCCCAGACATGGCCCCAGCCAATGTGACCCTGCGCACAGCCAGTGAGACCAGCCTGTGGCTCCGATGGATGGTAAGGCTCCCTCAGGGCCAGTGGGATGGGACAGTCACAGGACTGTCCCCACCCTCTATCAATATGTTGACCTCAAACGTCACCAGTCAAATATCTACAATTCTTTACCTTTGGTTTAGGTTTGGGAATGCTGCTGTTTTGTTTGTTTGTTTGTTTGGTCTTTACTTCTTTTATTTTTTTTTTTAATTTCTTCCTTGCTAACCTGTACGGTGCCCAATAGTTCATTGCGATCAAAGGAGATTAAAGAGCTAAAAGATACTTTGTATGGGTTGGGGAGATAACTCAGTTATGAAGTGTTTGTTATACAAGCATGGGGACCTGAGTTCGATCCCCAGCACCAGCCTAAAAAGCCAGTCATGTTAGCATATGCTTGTAATCTCAGTGCTGGGAAGGCAGAGACAGGAGGATGTAGAGAGAATCTCTTGTATTTGTATGGATTTGACACCTGTCAATAATAAATCTGGCTTACAGCTTAGGCGGGAAATAGGAGGTGGGACATCCGGTAGGCAGAAAGGATTCTGGGATAGAACATGGTAGATTTGTCCAAGAAGATGTAATGTGGTAGATAGCACAAGTAACCAGCCATGAGGCTAAATGCAGAATTAGAATAAATGGCTAATTTTAAGTTATAATCTAGTCAGAGAAAAGCCTAGTTATATGGCCAACATATTTGCAAATATATTTAGAGTCTGAGTCTTATTTCCGGGAGCATGGGGCTGGGAGGAAGAACTACACCTTACCTCAACAGGAAGATCACCAGGGCTTGATGGACTGCCAGCCTCACCTAGCTGTCCAGTGCGAGACTCTGTATCAAGAAATATTAAATGTAGGGAAATTGCTTGTAGTGGCAAACACCTTTTTAAAATTTTTTTATTGAATATAATCTTCATTTACATTGCAAATGCTAAAACCTTTCTAGTTTTCCCCTCCCCAAAAACCCCCAACCCCCCCACACACCCTGCCTCCAAGTATATGCCCCTCCACCTGACCTACTCCCACCCCCCCCCCCGATTTCCTTTTGTTGGGACATCTATTGAGCCTTCACCGGACCAAGGACCACTCCTCCCACTGATGTCTGACAAGGCATTCCTCTGCCACATTTTTGGCTGGAACCATGTATACTCCTTGATTGATGGTTTAGTCCCTGGGAGTCCTGGGGTGTCTACCTGAGGATTCATCCTATAAACAGTCGCCAAACCCTGACACTATTATGGATGACAAGAAGTGCATAAGAAAGGAGCCTGTTATGGTTGTCACCAGAGGGACCTTGCCAGAGCCTTACACATAACAGAGGCGGATGCTAGTAGCCAACGATTGGACTGGGTGTGGGGTCCCCAATGGAGGAGTTGGAGGGCGGACTGGAGGGGCAAACACCTTTAATCCCAGGCTGGAATTAAAGGTGTGGATCTCTTTAAGTTCAAAGCCAGCCTGTTCTGCATAGGGAATGCTAGACCAGCCACTGGTACCTAGTAAGACCCTGTGTCAAAATAACAAAAGAATAAGATAAAAAAGCAAAGTGGCTTCTAGACACGCATGCGTACACACACACACACACACACACACACACGGGGGAGGGGGCCGAGGGACAAGCATAAAATGCTACTGCTTACTAGAAGCATTGCCAAGTGGCAAACGTCCTAAACTTCCTACCCATTGAACCCTTCCCAGGAACCTTGAGAAGGACACACTCCCATCCTGATTTACAGCTGACACAAAAGCTCAAAGAGATTGGGAACCTGCCCATGGCCACAGGGGCAGCCACAAGGTGGACTTAGTGTTTGGAAACAGTTGGTCAGAGCATGAGCCCCTCCTGCTGAGGTGGAAGCTGGGAAGGGGCCAGTCCCACAGGTCAGAGCTGTACTTCTTCTGAGGGACACGAGCACAGTTAACCTGCAGGAAGTAACTTGCCAATCTGTGATCTCCGGGCCCTACAGGGTGCTATTCTGGGTGATTTAGGCTCTTTAAAATGTTCTCATTAACCCACAACAGCAGAAGGAGGCTCGCCCCCAATTTGCATCGGAAGAAAGTGAGGTCACATAACCTCCCCAGGACCCACACACCCTCCCACATACCCCAAGTTAACAGCAAAAGACTGAGCCCCAAAATCCACATCACTGGCCACTGAACACATTGTCTTCTCTCAGCCAGGAACCAAATCATTGTGTCTCTCTGGAACTGAAACATTGTGTCTCTCAGGCTACCCTGGGGCAGGGCACCCCTTCAGAAGTCCCACGCAACAGTCTTAGAAACTTGTGTAGCAAATAAGAATAATTCTGACAGTCATGAACAAGAGTAGCAGCTGGCATCCGGTGCTCTTTAGGAGACCCGGAACCCTGACAAAGAAAGAGCTATCCTGATGGTGCCCCGTGGCCTCTCTCACCACACAGCCCTTTGTCTCCAAGAGAGATCTCTCATTGGTTATGTAAACTAGTGCAAACCCTCCTGCACCTCACATGCCAAGAAGGAGCTGGTGGCTGAGAAAGGACTTGACACCGTGAGACCCTAACAGATGCTGGTTATTAATTAAGGCTTCTCTTCCAGGAGGCAGACCCCGAACAACACTTTGGGGCTAGCCCAGTGGCCCAAGGCACTGTGAGTGTGTAAGTGGGACATATAGCCTCCTGTGACCCCAACTTCAGATCTTCACTACCCCACTACCAGCTGATCACACACACAGACACACACACACACACACACACACACACACACACACACCTTGTCTCCGAAGGTTTCCAAACATATAAGTTAGAGAATGGATTATTGGGGTGCTGTGGGAGATGGGAAGTCAACAGCTGTGCCGTGCAACCACTTGCCTCATAATGATGCATGGCCCATTACCTCTCCTTAACTAGTAGGGGAGTGGTATGTCAGGCCTCTCTCTTGGGCCCATCCTTTTCTGTCTTGGTGATCTCTAGTGCATGTTAGTAAGTGTCTGTAGAGGGATGAGGAAGTGAGAGAAAGGTGAGTGAGCAAGGGAAAGGTTACAAGGAATCAGATGAAGTGGGTTAAAAAATGGTGGACTGGAGCCGGGCAGTGGTGGCGCACGCCTTTAATCCCAGCACTTGGGAGGCAGAGGCAGGAGGATTTCTGAGTTCGAGGCCAGCCTGGTCTACAAAGTGAGTTCCAGGACAGCCAGGGCTACGCAGAGAAACCCTGTCTCGAAAAAACCAAAAAAAAAAAAAAATGGTGGACTGGGCTGGTGAGATGGCTCAGTGGTTAAGAGCACTGACTGCTCTTCCGGAGGTCCTGAGTTCAAATCCCAGCAATCACATGGTGCCTCACAACCATCTGTAATGAGATCGGATGCCCGCTTCTGGTGTGTCTGAAGACAACTACAGTGTACTTACATATAATAAATAAACAAAAAAATGGTAGACTATGGACACTTGGAGTCCTGGGGAGGCAGAATGGAGGGAAGAAACTGCAGATACCCCAGCTTCAAAGAAGAGGTGGAAGCCATGTCTTAGCTGGTGTCTGCTTCAGGCCAAAGGCCCGCCTCCACCACCTACCAACCTTGCCAGATTCATCCAACCTTAAACCAGTAAGCAGGACCCCTCCCGGTGAGCTCTATGAACAGAGAAAAAAATCCTTTTCTTACTGGTGAGACTCTAACCGGTAAGAGAAAGATGAAATTCAGTGGGAGAGCCTGAGATTTGCTGAATAGCAGGACTTCCTGACAGTGACAGTACATATAAGGTGACCACATAAGGACCCCTTCCCCACCAGGTTCCCTCCTCCCAAGGACAGTATGAGTAGAGACCGGGTGTTAGAGGCAATTAACAGCGCGTGTGTCAACAGCCAGAGTAAGGGAGTTAAACAGGAAGACACCAGCGCCCGTGCTCTGCTCATCAGCACACTGGCCAGACAGGTTCTGAGCCTGCTGGAAAGGACCAGCCTCCAGGCAAGGTTATAAGTCAGCCCTGTGAATGACCTATAAAAATGTTACTTCTCCTGGGAGTCCAGTGTGGTGAGATAGGCAGGGAGACACAGAAACATAGTTACCAGCTGGAGCCCCACTTGGGAAAGCGCCTCTTTTGGGCACCCTCTGCTCAACTGGTGGGTGTGAAAGAGGAAATACAGAGTGGTCTCCCTCCTAATCCCCCTAATCTCTCTGGCCCTGCTTTACCCCAGCCCCTCCCAGAAATGGAATACAACGGCAACCCTGAGTCTGTGGGCTACAAGATCAAGTACAGCCGGTCAGACGGCCACGGCAAGACACTGAGCCACACGGTCCAAGACCGAGTGGAGCGAGAGTACACTATTGAGGACCTGGAGGAGTGGACAGAGTACCGTGTCCAGGTCCAGGCCTTCAACGCCATCGGGAGTGGGCCCTGGAGCCAGGCGGTGGTGGGCAGGACCCGGGAGTCAGGTACCACTGCTCCTCTTCCTCTGGGACCATCCAAGAGCAGACCATGTTGCGGCCATTTCTACAGACAGCTTAAGGAGTTAGACTCTGTGCTTACCCCGTGGCAGACTACCCTGCCAGGTCACTAGGTCCCCCAGTGCTGGCCCTCCCCTGTGACAGTCCCAACACTTGGGAAGTTTGTGGGATAACTAGGCAGTACTGGCTAGCTATCCAAGCCTACTCCAGCTCACTACTCCACATTCAGTTTTAACCCCCAACACCCAACAGAGGGATCTCAGAACATTCCAGAAACAAAGCCTATCTCTCCTAAGGAGCCTAGAAAGGGGTCTTCACTGCTAGAATATGAGCCCTGATCCGCCAGCAGCTTTCTTCGCTGTGCAGGCTGAAAAGCAAGACCATCCAAAGTTATTCTGGATCCAGGGTAGGCTAAATTCCTGAGCTCAGGGCCAGCCAAGCTATGCAATGATAGCCTTTCTCGAAAACAGGTGAGGGTAGACAGGGAGCTGGCTCAGTCAGTAAAGACACCTGTCATTCAAGCCTGATGACCTGACTTTGATCCTCAGAAAGATGAAGGACAATCAGCTTATCTATGAGGTTGTCCTCAGAGCTCCATATACACACTGAGGCATGCACACACACCCTACACACGCACCATGGGTACACACAATAATAAAATAGTAGTAGTAGTAGTAGTAGTAGTAGTAGTAGTAGTAGTAATAGGTGGTGGTGGTGGTAGTAGTAGGTGGTAGTAGTAGGTGGTAGTAGTAGGTGGTAGTTAGTAGTAGTTAGCAGCAGCAGTAGTAGTAGTAGTAGTTAGTAGTTATTCTGAACAAACAAAAATGAGGGGGGCCAGGCTGAGGATATAATTCAGTTAACAGAGTGCTTACCTAGCATACCCTAGCTTGCTTCCCCAGCATAAACTAGACATGATGATTGTAACCTCTAATCCATCACTTGGGAGATAGAGGGTCAGAAGTTCAAGATCATTCCTGGCAACATAGTGAATTCAAAGTTAGCCTCGTATAGGCGCGACCCCACCTCCCACCCAACATCCCTGGAAAAGAATTAGGGAGAAATAGTTGACCCCAGAAACCTTGTGTGCAACATCCCCCAAACCACCATAGGATCGATTGCATCTGTGATC
This sequence comes from Tokudaia tokunoshimensis, assembly GCA_036184795.1. Taxonomy (NCBI): domain Eukaryota; kingdom Metazoa; phylum Chordata; class Mammalia; order Rodentia; family Muridae; genus Tokudaia; species Tokudaia tokunoshimensis. Next base: position 8,259,201 of record BTHU01000010.1, read on the forward strand.
TGCATGTGCCGTCTTTCCTCCCACGGAGCTGGCAGCATGGAACTGGCTGTTTGGTTGGCCCCTCATCCTTGCTCTTCTTCCCATCACTGGGGTGGGGCGGGGGGAGGTGAACTGTCTCTGGGTCCTTATTCTTCCTCATCACCCCTGTCTCCCACAGTCCCATCCTCTGGCCCCACCAACGTGTCGGCTCTGGCCACCACCTCCAGTAGTATGCTGGTCCGCTGGAGCGAGATCCCAGAGGCAGATCGAAATGGCCTCGTGCTGGGCTACAAGGTAGATGCTGGGATAGGAAGGGGGTGGGGTGCACCGTCTTCTCTAGGCCCTCCACCCAAGGTGTCCAGTCTCTGTCTTCCTTCCTCTGGATCTCTCTCTGTCTCCCAGAGGCACAGGGTATCTGCCTAGCTTCCCATCCACCAGTCACCACAGCAACCAGGAAGTCCTTAGGGACCAGGAGATATCCAGTGACTGAGTGACCAACAGGGTCTTGCAGACTGCCCGCCTCTTCCAGGAGGCTGATCTGGGAACCCCAAGCTTTACCCTAAGCCCTAAGGGACCCGGTCTGGTTTTCTATTATCATCTAGAATTCCTTTCCAAACTGGTCTGGGCCATCTGACCTTGTGACCATGTGACCATGTGGTCATGTGATCATGTGGCTATGTGGCCGTGTGGCCTAGCCTTAGCTTGAAAGGTGAGAATTATAGGATAATGTCACATTTCTGTCACTATCCCTCTGAAGCCTTAAGCAAGTCACTTTTCCTTGTGGGCCTATGGGGGACTTCTAATTATGCAGCTGAGTCTCCCCATTGTGTCTTAGACCTTCCAAGAACAGTAGCTTTGCAACTGACCTTTTGGGGGCCAAGCCCCTCCAAGGGGCCCAGTGTTCCTGCCCCATTCCCCATCCTCTCCTGGAAGAGACCCCAGACAGAGGCCCTCCTCTGTGTTGGCAACGGCAGGTGAGGTACAAGGAGAAGGACTCGGACTCCCAGGCCCGGTTCTGGCTGGTAGAAGGCAATTCATCCCGCAGCGCCCAGCTTACAGGCCTGGGCAAGTATGTGCTCTACGAGGTCCAGGTTCTGGCCTTCACACGCATCGGCGACGGCAGCCCCAGCCACCCTCCCATCCTGGAGCGGACACTAGATGACGGTAAGCCTACATCCCTGTGAGCCCAGAGGGTCTGCCCCTCATCCTGCCCCGCCCCCACAGGCATCCCCAGTCTCAGGATCTTCCTCTGGAAAACGGGGTCACCAGAGGTTACCAACTCACTGCAAGAGGATGCTATTCATAGCCAATAAGGGAAAGTGGGGGAAAGGGCCAGGTGAGGACGACTGGAAGCCTGACTCCACCTCATGGTCTCTCCCTAGGACAAATAGATGGTACAAAGACTTGAGGTTAGGTTTGGGTTTTTGGGGGGGAAGAAGAAGGTGTTCCACCTGGGGCAGGTCTGCTTTGAGCAAAATCTATGAGAGTCTAATGCATGGGTACGTGCCTCTTGGTCCTGTTTGTAAAACATTGACACCAGAAAGAGCTCTATACACTGCAGAATCCCCCAGTCTCAAGCCGACAGAGGGTCTCTACCCTCCATTCTCCCACGCACAGCGAAATGGCCACAAACACTTGCAAGGCCCCGACAAACGCAGAAGCAAGCCCCGGTATCGTATGTCTGTATATTCTAACTATAAATCAAGCTAATGAGCTGTTAAATTAAATATGTTCTATCCTCCTGCCTTGACAAATATACCCACATAATGACCTAGAGGGCCAAGTCCGAGTTTACACATCTCATCTCCTTGACATTCTGGGCTGGAATGAAGTGTCACAGGAAGAGGGCCCCCTCCCTGCTGCCACTAGATCCCCCACACTGTCCTCATCTCACCCCTCACCCCTAACCCTTTCCTCTCATCCATATCAGTCAGACTCCAGCCACCACCCCCGAACAGCTTCCCCTGGGGCCGTCCCCAGGATGCGTAGAAGATGGATCTGGGGAACAAGCCCACTCGGAGTCTGGGGCGTACTCTCGGGCCCTCCCTGAGCTTCTAAATGCCTGGATTTCAGAGTCAGGTGTGGAGAGAGGATTCCTGCAGAGTCAGGATGAGCACCTTCCAACCAGTCACAGGTCACAGCCACACAGGAGGCAGAAGACATCACCTCTGGGCCTTCCGAAGCACAGACCAGGCTGGGGTCTGGAAGGCCTTGGATGAAGCCCTCCCTGACTGAGACCCCAGGATCATTCCAGCTCGGACTTAAAAACCAAGAACACATGTCTGCCCATTCTGGAAGCCCATGCACAGACACATGAAGGGCAAAGAAGTTGGAGTCTCAGGCCCTCGCCAAATAACTAAGGCCTGTTTGAGGGGCACACATACCCTAGCTCACCTTCTAGGCCCTATAAAATGACCCTGATTTTGAGGATAGATAGTTTTGTGTATTATTTGCTAAGAGGTATATTATACAGGAACTCACTGAACTGATCCATTAATTCACCCTCAATGCTCAGCCCGGCCTGGACTGAGCTCCAGACAGAACAGTGGCCTCACCCTCTTCCTCCTGTCTCCTCCAGTCCCAGGCCCCCCCATGGGCATCCTGTTTCCAGAGGTGAGAACCACATCTGTGAGGCTCATCTGGCAGCCCCCCGCAGCCCCCAACGGCATCATTCTGGGTAAGTCTGCCCCTTTCCTGTGCCCTTCCTGGGAAGGGAAGAGGAGGGGGCATGATGGGGGAAAAAATGCAGAGCTGGGACCGGTCTGATAAGTGTCCGCCGCCGCAGCCTGTGAAGAATAGGGTCTGACACATCGGTCATGGTGTTCACACTATGGTGTTCACACCGGCAACCCCAGCACTTGAGAGGTAGAGGCAGGATAAATATAAATGAAATAAATATTTTTCAAATTTGTAATTAAGCAAACTCGCGAACATACACACCAAAGGTAGTTTGGTTCACCTGTGCCTCTGTCTCAGGCTAGGAGAATGATACAGCTCAGAAGACAAAATGATGGTGGATATCAAGTCCCTTGACTAGAAGGCACCCGGTTATTGCATTAGAGCCACCACTTGCTGGCAGGTGACTTGGCCTCTCTCATCCTCATGTAAACCGATGTAGAGATCTAAGACACTACGCCTTGAACCCCTCATCCCCACCAAAGTTCACATCCCTCAACCATAGCTAAAGGTGTAAGAGTGACCAGAAGAGTGTCACACCGCCAAAACAAGAACCTGACTGCGTGTGTTGTTGCGGCCACAGAGATGGGTCCTCTCACAGGACCCTGGGGCTGCTGGTTCCACCCTCGCCCTTTGCCTCTCTTCCCACAGCCTACCAGATCACACACCGGCTCAACGCCACTACAGCCAACACCGCCACAGTGGAGGTCCTGACACCCAGCGCCCGCCAGTACATGGCCACAGGCCTCAAGCCGGAGTCTGTCTATCTATTCCGTATCACAGCCCAAACCCGCAAAGGCTGGGGAGAGGCTGCTGAGGCCTTGGTGGTGACTACAGAGAAGAGAGGTGACTGCCCGTGGGGCTGGGGAGGCCTGGGGAGCTGAAGAGGGCTTCTGGACCCACACAGGGGCTTAGCAGCCCTCCTAGTGGGTGCCTGGGAGAAGCAGTGGGGAAGAGCATTGCTTTTAGTCTAGAAAAGAGAATGGACTCAAGTCTTGGTGTCAAGGTCAGTGAGGCATCCTGCCATGTCACAGAACTTGACTGGGATTTCCCAGGATCCTACTCTGTCCCAGGTTCCTAAAGAACAGGTGGGGGCTGGGGCATAGCTTAATTGAAAGAGTGCTTGCCTGACATGCGTGAAGCTGTGGGTTCAAGTCCCAGAATGGTATAAACCAAATGTGGCAATGCATGCCTGTAATCCTAGCACTTGGGAGGTCCAAGAAGGAAGATCAGGAGTTTGAGGTCAGCCTCAGAAACATAGCAAGATTGAGGGCAGCCTAGGATATGAGAGATCCTATCAAAATAAGAATAAATAATACTAAGGAGATGATTAGTGATCATCCTCCATCCCACGGTCCCCTTCATATCCCTATCCTTACCCCTTATCCTGGGCTAGATCTGGGCTAGAGCCTGCAGTCTGAGCTGCCACTAACCCTGAGCAGGCACATTGAGAGTGGGTTCCCTAGATGCAAGCCTGTCTTAGTCAGGGTTTCTATTCCTGCACAAACATCACGACCAAGAAGCAAGTTGGGGAGGAAAGGGTTTATTCAGCTCACACTTCCACATTGCTGTTCATCACTAAAGGAAGTCAGGACTGGAACTCAAGCAGGTCAGGAAGCAGGAGCTGATGCAGAGGCCATGGAGGGATGTTACTTACAGGCTTGCTTCCCCTGGCTTGCTCAGCTTGCTTTCTTATAGAACCCAAGACTACTAGCCCAGGGATGGCACCACCTACAAGGGGCCCTCCCCACTTGATCACTAATTGAGAAAATGCCCCACAGCTGGATCTCATGGAGGCATTTCCCCAACTGAAGCTCCTTTCTCTGTGATAACTCCAGCCTGTGTCAAGTTGACACACAAAACTAGCCAGTACAGCCGGGCGGTGGTGGCGCACGCCTTTAATCCCAGCACTTGGGAGGCAGAGGCAGGAGGATTTCTGAGTTCGAGGCCAGCCTGGTCTACAAAGTGAGTTCCAGGACAGCCAGGGCTACACAGAGAAACCCTGTCTCAAAAAACCAAAAAAAAAAAAAAAAACTAGCCAGTACAAAGTCTGAGCCCCAAATTGGGTTGAAAGTGATCTGTTAGAAAATGTCCTCAAATGGGGGAGGGGAGAAGAACAACACACACACAAAGTAAGACAGTAGATTTCCTCCAAGGGCCTCTTTGCTTTTAGAGACTATGAATATATCTGGGTTGCCCTAGCTGGAGGAAGATGCTCCTGGCATTGAGTGGGTCTTGGGGTGTGGAGGCAGGGGATGTTCCAGAAAGCACCCTGCAGTCTCAAAGCAACCCTACCACAAAGAAGCGGCATGTTCAAGGCCAAGAACACTGAGACTTGGCAGCCTGTCATCTGGGGTGGGAAAGTGGCTAATGAAGGAGGAAAGTGGAGCAGGGGGATGATGGAATTGAACTGCTACAGGGAAGCATGGCCCACTCCCACTCAGTCCCACCCCCACCCCCCCGCACAGTGCAGGACCCATCTCCATCATAAGCAAACATGCCAACAGGTCCTCCTCCAGGCGCTACCGTGGGGGGGGGGGGGGCGCCGTGACTCTCCAGGCATGTAGAGGGCGGGTCTCAACTGAAGGCTCCTGTGTTAACTGCTGGCAGAAACCATGCAAGGCCCACAGACACGGAAGTAAAATAGAGAGGGGGTGTCTGTCCCAAGTTCAGAACACCTTCTCACTGCCCTTGAGTAAAGACAGCCCCTCCACCATCAGCCTGCTTCGGCTACACCCGTCTCACCCATTCCCTGCCCTGCCTCCCAGACCGCCCGCAGCCCCCTAGCAAGCCCGTGGTACAGCAGGAAGATGTGAAAGCGCGCAGTGTGCTGCTGTCGTGGGAGCCAGGCAGTGATGGGCTCTCCCCAGTGCGCTACTACACCATCCAGACGCGAGAGCTGCCCAGCGGCAGGTGGGCGCTGCACTCGGCCTCCGTGAGCCACAATGCCTCCGCCTTCACTGTGGACAGGTAAGGTGGGGGTCCACACCCGCTTCTCTGTCCCCTTCTCTGCCTCACGTGATCCTTGCAGGAGGGAGGGGGGCTCCTGAGAGCACCTTCAGCCGGTCACCCAAGTCTTCCTCAGTGCGCCCCACCAGCCACCCGCCCCCACCCCCACCCCCACCCCACCCCACCCCCCCTCTGGTCCCTGGGAAGCCCATTAGGGTTGCCTCTTAATTATCTGTGGAGCCCAGCCAGGCCCCCTTAGCGAAGAGTTTTCCATTCTTCATTAGCGATTCTCCTGATTCTCCCGACAGCCCAGGTCCTCCTCCCATCTTAATAGGAGTACGAAGCTCCTCTTCAAAACTCCGGCCTCAATCTAATCCCTGGTGGTTGTACTTTTTGTATTCCAATCGACGTGACCTGGAACTTGAACAAGCCTTCCCTCTCCCACCCCCAGCCCTGCAAACCAAGATGATGTTCCGATGGGGAGAAAATGAGGCTCATAGAGAGGATTTTCCTTATCTCTGGGGGACAACCCCCCTCCCCTCCAGAAAAATTCCCTAACTTCAGGAAAAAACTTGCAGCTTGCAGGGTACCATGCATACGATTGTGTGGAGAGGGAAGTGTGGGTGTTTCTATGGCCACCAAAGCTTGGGTACACATGAGCCTTGTCATTGCAGTGGTATGCATGCATCCTAAGCAGGGATGATATGGGTTCTGTCCTGGGCACTCAGCATCTCATGGCCTGTCCCAACCTGGCCCCTTCCCAAGCCTCCAGGTTTCCTTCTGTGTGTTTGTCAGCACTCAAACCCCTCCTCCTCCCAGGCTCCCCACCTCAATCAGGGATAGATGAGACCTCGGGGTCGAGGTGTTGGCGTGGGTCTTGAGGGACAACGTTTTAGTCAGACTTGTCATCACGGTGGCAAACTTTTGGAGGAAGCAACTTATAGGGGGAAGGGTTGGTCTGGGAACACAACCATAGAGGTTTCAGCCTGAGGCCATGCTCTGGGCCAGTGGAGCAAATGGCAGAGGCTCATGGTGCCCAGGAAACAGACCTAGAGGAAGGGCTAGAGGGTGTAAGATGCGTGTGCATGTCCCAGTGATGCACTTCCTCCACCAAGACCGCACTTCCTGAGGTTTCAGTTTCTAAAAAAATAAAAAAAAAACGATCGAACCCATTGGGACCCAAGTCTTCAACTGCCTCTGGGGGTGATCATTCATACTCAAGTCACAGTTGACACCTTGGTCACTGGTCCCCCAATTCCCTCCACAGACTCAAACCCTTTACATCCTACAAGTTCCGAGTGAAGGCAACCAACGACATCGGGGACAGCGAGTTCAGCGAGGAATCGGAGTCGCTGACCACCCTGCAGGCAGGTCGGTGCCATCTCCCTGCTTGGGTCTCTCGCTCCTGACCATGGTTGCCCTCTGGGCATGAAAGGGTCTTCTGTGGGAGGGGCCTCTGATGTCACCATCAGAGATGGCTCCCTAGGCCTGCTGGGCCTGTCCACTTCCAGGCCAGAATGCCCAGAGGTTTGGGACAGAAGGAATTTTGACCACAGCTCAGAGTCCTAAACCCAGCCTCAGGGTTCTAAACCCAGCCTAGAACTTGAGTGCATTTCTTCTCCGGTGGTCCTCCAGCTAGCCGGAAGTGGGAGTAGATACCTACTCTAATCCTGCACCAAACAGCCACCTAAGTTCTACAGCTTTGAGAAGCTCTAAGACCCTAGGTTTGGGCTGAGATCAGGCCTCCAGCCCATCCTGACTGTTTGCTGTGAGAAAATTGGGTGGGTGGGTCTCCAGGGTAACTTAAGTAGGACCTGCCGAGACAACCAATGTCAGCAGAATCTGGTCCCTGTGTGTTTCCGGGTGGTGCTGACACTCTGAGCCCCAGAGTCTACCCCTCTGCCTCTCTCCACAGCCCCAGATGAGGCACCCACCATCCTATCAGTGACTCCCCACACCACCACCTCTGTGCTAATCCGATGGCAGGTAAGGCTAGGTAGACAAGGTGGGTTCATTCCCAAGGGCTCAGATAAACTCTTGGCTGGGTCCAGAAAAATCCACCAGTCCCCACCAGGGCTGCCTCAACCTCTTTTCTATACCCCCAGAGCACAGGGAAAGGTGGGGGGGGGGACATGAAGGTATATGCACCTCACAGAGCGTGGCCATGGGTCACAGAGTTCAAGTGACAGGGTTAGTTCCATGACCCCAGACCTGTTGAATCTATATACAGAAAAGCACATGGGGACTCTGAGGACTCCCTGTAGCTCCATAAAGCCTGTGACCTTCCCTTGTATGTGTTAGTCTCTCCCAGCTGCCTGCTCTTCAGTGAGAAATGTTTGTTCTGCCAGGACCCGAGGCAACCTCAGCGAACATGTTGCCTATCCATTCTCTGGAACCCAGCCTTGGGCTCAGTAGGTCACCCACAGAAGCCCCTATGTAGGTAGGGGCTAGCTAGCTCTTGTCCCTACTTCTCGGGATCTGAGGAACTGGGCCCTGCAGCAATCCTTATGCAGCTGAGGCCTGGGGTCCCAGAGGGGACACCCCCTAAATGGAAATGACCTGGCAACCTCTCGTGAGCTAGAGGAAACTGGAGCAGATGGGATACCTGGACAAAAGGGCCAGGCGATACCCATGGCAGTCAGGGAAGCAATTAAGGAGCTAATAAAAAGGCTGAACCATTTCAACAGATGTCTTAAAGGAAGATCATCAAGAAAACAGTTTCCACTTGGCAAAAAGCCCATCCTTCAGCTTAGCCGAGGACAGGGGCAGAAAGCAAAGGAACAAAGAGAGGCCATACACGGGCATCTTATCCTAGTATAGACCAAGGATTCAGCTCATAGGAAACACCAGGAGGGCCACCAGGTGGTGATCAGAGAGCAACATTCCCCGGGGCAGGCCAGAAGTGGGTCACAGGGGAACGAGCAATGGCTGGTGATTCCAAGGGTGTGTCTTCAGGTCTTATTCCTGCTGTGTGACCATGGGCGAGTACCTTCGTGTCTCTGAGTGGGTTTCCTGCTCTGATGAAGGGGACTGGCATGGTGATCCCTGCCCTTCCCCCCACCTCAAAGAGACCATAACAACCTCTTTGGAAATGCCCACCGCCCCTATCCCAGTTTTTTCCTGATTGGGACCCCAGTGCCTGCTCTGTGGCTGCAGGAGGTGTGATGGATAGAGAGATGGGGTAGAGTGAGGCAAACCACAGTCAAGGCCCCTCCCCGTGTCTGACCCTCCTGCCTGTAGCCTCCATCTGAGGACAAGATCAACGGCATCCTCTTGGGCTTCCGAATCCGGTACCGAGAGCTGCTTTATGAGGGGCTGAGGGGCTTCACTCTTCGAGGCATCAACAACCCTGGGGCCAAGTGGGCTGAGCTCACCTGTGAGTAGCATCATCTCCAGGGCCTTTGGGAGGGTGGGGGTAGGCATGCTCACCTTCCCGATCTGCTACTCCCAGTCTCCTTGAGTCTGCTAACCTGCAACTCTAGCTCCCTCCTCCTGTTCCTCTTCTTACCCTGTTCATTCACTTGCTGAGCATTTATTGAGCACCTTTTATATACTCCAAGACACTCTGGGCACACCAGTGGCTAAACAGACAGGCCCCTGACCTCTTGGATCAGTCCGATGGAAGAAGAATCAGGCATTCAATAAATAAGTCCTGAAATAGATGTCAGTGGTTATCAACATGACAGAGGGAGAATGTCCCAGAAGAGTTACTCTCTTGACATGGGAGGGTGATTGCAGGTTAGGCGGGTGAATGTGTGAAGGGAGGAGCCATCAGCCTCAACATCTAGACCCCTACCAAGAACAACAGGCAAGGCCCCTTCCTATTCCCCAGGAAGTCACTCCCCAGACCCTAGGGCCAAAGAAGCCAGCCTTCAAGTATAGGAGAAGCAGAGAAAAGGAAGACATTTTAGGGGGAAATCCCAGGGAGAGAGGATTCTGGGAAAGCCATGAGCCAGAGGAGGGTGTGACTGGACTTTGTAGGACACACGGGGAGTGTGGAGGTGGTGCCCCCCCATAGGAGATGCGACAGGGAGAGAGGCAAGGAGGCTGTGGTGTTAACACAGCAAAAGAGCTGCGCCAAGGAAGCAGGCTAGGTACATCATGGGTTTGGAATCCACGGGGCTCTGTATGTGTCTGTTCCGGGAAGGGAAAGGGAGGCAGTGAGGAAAGAGGAGGGCTTGTAGAGGATTAGGAAGGGGGGGGCTACACTGTTCACAAACGAGAAGTTATCAGGAGAGAGGAGACAGCCTAGGTCCCTGTGGGTGACGACGCTGCATCCCACACTTCCCAAGCTTATGCAGCCATTATTTCCAGGGATGATGGCAGACAAAATGACTGAGCACGGAGCAAAGAATATGAAGCAAACGAGACCCACAGAAATACCCGATCCAACAGCTTGTGTTATTTTCTTATATTTATTTATTTATTTATTTTGGCCAATGTCTGCCTGTGGCTGTGATTTTTATATGATCCGCGTCTGATTCACTCATATTTCTTGACAATAAAATTGTTTCTGGTTCATATGAGGGAATTCATGACGCCAATATTTCACCGTGGTTTGCCCAAGCTCCAAAGCAAAACTGGGGAGCCAGTGGGATGAATGCGGCCCCCAAGAACAGCCCTCAGGGTTGCTAGGCTCTGAGAGGCTCCCCTATGACTTTGGTCAGTTTCCACTGAGGGAGGGACAGCAATTTTTTTAGGATCTACCCCCCACACACAAAAAAACTCCCACCCCGGCCCTTGACTCAGCACCAGGAATGGGAAGTAGTCCTGTCTGCTCCATCACGGCCTTATTCTTCCATCCCAGACCTGGTTGGCTTCCAGTGGGTGGGATGCCTGCGTACACTAACCTCTATCTGCTGTCTCCCTGGCTTCTCACCCCCCGCCCCTCAGCCTTGTACTCCATGCGGAACCTGACCCGGCCCAGCCTCACGCACTACGAGCTGGACAGTAAGTCCCCTTGCATGGTGGTCCATCGTGGCCCAGGCCTCCTGGGATGGGCTGGGGAGGGGGTCGTCAAGAACACCTGGCCCCGGGCCAACACACTGTACTAGTTTACTTTCTGTTGCTCTGATAAAGACCAGGAGGAAAAGCGACTTGAGGAGGAAAGGGTTTGTTGGGCTTACACATACCTGTCAGTAGTCCATCACTGAGGGAAGCCACACGGTAACTCAAGGCAGGAACCGAAGCAGAAGCCATGGAGGAATGTTTCTTATTGGAATGCTACCCTAGCTGGCTCAGACTGCTTTCTTATACCACCCAGGGCCACCTGCCCAGGGATGGCAGGCACCCACAAAGGGGCTGGGCTTTCCCACATTAATCAGGAAAATGGCCCCACAGAGGTATAGTCTCAATTGAGGTATCTTCTCACGCTGATAAAAAACTAGCCAGCAAACCCACCCCGGGTGCCTGAGGACTCCCTCTAACACATACATCTTTTAAGCACATAAAGCAAGAAGCATTTTGGAAGAGAGTCCCCCACGCCTATCCTATAAGTGCTTGAGTAAGAATGTCTATAGACTCGTGTGCATGAGTGCAGGGAAAACGAGTGGGGCTGAGTACCTGTATAGGGATGGTGGGCTCCCAAGTACCTGTGGAGGGGAGGCTGACCAGCTGGGGGGGGGAGGTCCTTGCTCAGAAGGCAGGGCCGTTCTAGTGTGCGGCCCTGTGTACCTGTAGAGGAAGCCTGGCTGGGCAGGAGAGTTTTTGGTCCAGTCTGGCGGCTGGAGACGCTGAGACCTATTCCATTGCTCCTATATGGTGGGTTTTGATAAGAAGAGACAGCCCATGGTTTCAAAGCTTTATTATAGAGAAGTAGGAAAAGAAAAAGGGATAGAGAAGTAAAGAGAGAAAGAAAAGATAGAGGGGTGAGAGCTGACCATGACCACGTGGAAAGAGGGGAGAAGAATGGAGAGAGAGGGAGAGCAAGGGGACAAGAGAAGAAAGTAAGAGAGTAAAGAGAGAGGGGAGGAGGCTAACTGCCCCTTTTATAGTGGGCCAGCCTCCCTGGCTGTTGCCAGGTAACCATGGGGAAGGGCAAACCTGGCTGTAGCCAGGTGACTGTGGGGGTGGAGTCCAGCCAGAACGATGGCCACAGGGTTATGTCCAACACATGAGGAGTCAGTGGGTCAACAGTAGGAGGTAAAGCCATAGGGAAAAGCCTTTCCGCATGCTTTATTCAGGGCAGGTAGGCAGGCGTCTATTGCTACTGCCCAGCTTGACCTATGTAAGACAGGTTGGCCCTCACTGTCTCTCTAACCCTATCTGAGGCTCCTGGATGGGATATGTCAACCTCCAGCCTGTCCCCTTGTGGTTTACCTCTGCCCCTTACTCTGTTTCTGAAGCCTCTGCAGGTTCTGCCCACATCCACACAAGGCCTTCTGATCAGGAAAGCCAACCTTGGGATCTAGGCTGCCCTCTTCTCCTCCTCAGCCTGAGCCTATGCATGTCAGAATGGCCACCCTGGGGAACAAGGGTAGGAGAGAGTCAGGGACAGCAGAGTTCAGGGGACAGGGGGACATATTGGAGCCGTGGAAAGGGATCACATCTCCCACCAGAGGTGACAAAGCCCATTTGCTTGCAGCGGCTTCTCCTCACCTGGTATCCCCACCAAGCACTTCAAACTTGACTAACACATGGGATTTCTTCACCCCAAATTCACATTCCATAAACACGTCCCCTCTTGGACCAAACTAGTGGGGCTGGAGGGGTCGGTGGTGACATACAACGCCATAGCAAAGCTTCTACTTAACCCTGGAGAGACACTGGATCCCATCCCTAGCCCCAAAAGAGGAGGGGGAGAAAGAGCTGGTGAAGGGGGGACGGGGGGGGGGGTGACATGACTGAAATGGTTTGCGTCTGTCATAGTGGGAAGAATACAGGCAGGGAAGGTTTGACCCTCCGGCCCAGGGTGGCCAGGACCTATTGTCACTGCTGCCTTTAGTCTCAACACCATTGACTTGGAGATTTAATTGTATTTATGACCCTAGAGCAGAAGGAGGCTGTGTATCTGGGGCCTGCTTTGTGTCACATATTCATGTTGGCAGGGTGCAGCCCAAGCATCTAAGGCTTTCCCCATTGTCACATGGAGCCAGGCAGTGGTGGCGCACGCCTTTAATCCCAGCACTTGGGAGGTAAGGCAGGCGGATTTCTGAGTTCGAGGCCAGCCTGGTCTACAAAGTGAGTTCCAGGATAGCCAGGGCTACACAGAGAAACCCTGTCTTGAAAAACCAAAAAAAAACATTGTCACATGGGGCACTAGACTAGTAGCTATGTCTCCTCCCCATCTGTAGCTCCAGCCTCCCTGGAGGACTCCTTCCACTGGCTCTGTGACCTCTGTGTCCCTGACCCCTCACTCTCCCTCATAGATCTGAGCAAACACAGGCGTTACGAGATCCGGATGAGCGTGTACAACGCCGTGGGCGAGGGACCCTTGAGCCCGCCGCAAGAGGTCTTTGTCGGGGAGGCAGGTGAGTTTGCCCTCATGAGTCCCAGATACAGGATCCAGGGCCCCCATTCCTGCCGTAGCCCACCTCCCCTTCTACAACTTAGACCCGTGAACACTGACTTTCCAACCTCCATGCCCTCCAGTACCCACGGCAGCACCACAGAACGTGGCCATCCACAGCGCCACAGCCACACAACTGGATGTGACCTGGGAGCCGCCCCCACTGGACAACCAGAATGGAGACATCCAAGGATACAAGGTACCGGTGATCTGGCGGAAGAGTGGGGTGCGGAGGAGTAAAGGAGTGGGGACGGCTGGGTGAGTAGGATGAGGTCCCAAGCCCTTCCTGGTCACCCTCAGGTGCCTCTGTACACCTGTGGCCTTAGCTAGGTGCACAGCTGGCAGAAATAAACACTGTGGCCTTGTAGAATATTTCCGTTCTCAGGTGGGCTGAACTTGATACAAGGAACTCAGACCCCAGGCTGAGTTTGCTTTAATGCACACAATGCCCAAACCCCATAGTCATGTAAGACACTCCGTAGAGAGGGTGGAGTATTTGCTTCACATGTATAAAGCCCCAGGTTCAATCCCCAGTACTGCATAAACCAAATGTGGAGTTTTATATAATCCCAGTGCTTGGTCGGTGGAGGCAGAAGAATTAGAGTTCAGGGTCATCTTGGACTTTATAGCAAGTTCAAGGCCAGCCTAGGCTACAGGAGACCCTGTCTCAGAAAGAAAAAAAAAAAAAACTACGGGGTTCTTGACCCATCTATTAATTAGATGACCAATTTGCAAAGCAACTTGGCAGTATTTGAAAATCTGCTTTGAAACTCTTCCAGCCTGCTGAAAGCCTTGGAAGCTGTTGCATTGTGGGTATTAATGCCCACAGAAATGTGCCTATTATATGAGGAAACTGTAGCCCAACTGATATAGTCCGGACAGGTCACCGCCTAGCGGGTGTTAGAATCCAGAAGCCCAGATCACCCTTCCCAGGAAGCAGAGCACAGGGTCAGATCCTAGAGGAGGCAGTGTGTGGAAGAGTAAAGGTCAGAGTGGCCTCCTTCCTTGGAGCACACAACCCTTGGCTGTGGTGGAAGCTTGCCTCCCTCGCCAACATCTGGAATACTCTGGTTTCTGATATTTGGATGGTATTTCAGAAAACCGTCTCCATGCCATGGCCCTGGGGACACAGGATATGCAAACCACAGAACCCCCATGGTTTTCCTGATCCAGCCCGTCATTCCATAGGTGGCTGTGAGAGTGCACCAGGGTGAAACACTCTCTCTGCCACTCAGCCTGGTCTAAGGCAAAATCCAGCAGAGGAACCTTTTCCATCCAGGATGGAGGAGGGGGAGAAATAAGGAGGGAGGCATCTTGCCAAGGACGCCCTGAAGATGGATGATACCCCTCAAGGCTTTGCGCAGGAGTGCCAGCTGGGAAAACCAAATATTGCACTCATAGCATATGCCGTGCAGGGAAAGGAGGCGCCAGGCGGAGCCAGCCACGGTGTGGCAGCCACTAGACTGTTGAAGCTTAAAAGCGGTGCATTAACATGGAGATTCAGGAAATGCGTGGGTACCCAGGTACCATATAGAACACAGCGGATGTCTGCAGTTCCCAGAAAACATTGCCCATCCCTGGGTGTGAACTACAGGGATGGAACTGCCACATCCCGGATGCGTGCTATCCAGCACTGTGCCATCAGCACCCATTGACGGCACCTGGTGTGTTCCCTTCAGCATCCGGGCTGCAGGTGAGACTCAGCTGACAGAGTGCTTACCTAGTTAGTATGTGTGCAATCCTGGTGGTTCTATCCCCAGCACCGTATGTATATCCAGCTGTGATGGCGCATACCTGTAACATCCGGAACCCCAGCACTCAGGAGGTGGAGGCAAAAGCCTCAGAGGTGCAAGATCATCCTTTGCTACCTAGCAAGTTCAAAGCCAGACTGGGCTACATAGATCCCTGGGAGGAGAAGATGAGGAGGAGAAAGAGGAGGAGGGGGGAGGAGGAGGAGAAGGAGGGGGAGGAGGAGGAGAGGAAGAAGAGGAAGAGCAAGAAGAAGAAGAAGAAGAGGAGGAGGAGGAGAGGAAGAAGAAGATGAAGGAGAGGAAGAGGAGGAGGAGAGGAAGAGGAAGAAGAAGAAGAGGAGGAGGAGGAGAGGAAGAGGAAGAAGAGGAAGAAGAAGAAGAAGAGGAGGAGGAGGAGGAAGTGGGAATGGAGCTGGTAGAGTCTGACAGAGGACCATGGCCTGAGGGAAGAACAGGAAACATGAGCCATGGCCAGGGATCTTGGGGAAGATGGAAACTTTAGTCACAGGGAAGGCAAAGGAGGAAAGGAGGAGGGGGCTGGAGAGACCTGGAGTCTGGCTTCCTGTGTTTTCATTCTAAAACATCTACAGTTGGCCAGTGGCTTCACAACACCTTTAATCCAAGCACTCAAGGCCAGTCTGGTCTACAGAGCAAGTTCCAGGGCAGCCAAGGATACACAGAGAATCCCTGTCTCCATTGAGAAAAAAAAAAAAATTCCGCTAGCTGCCAAGGGAGACAGTGAAGCTGTAGTTACAAGTGAGGCTTAAGAGAACAGCTCCAAACCAGAGAAAGTGTGGGACACAGACACAGATGACAAGCAAAAGAAGACGGGAGCCTGAGCCCTGGGACAAGAGCCTGGTGGTGACTCAGAGCGAGAAGGAGAAACTGAGAGACGGAGCAAGGGCAGCCCAGGGAGCAGCTGTTGGGCTGTAAGGAGAGATTACAACCCAGCTGCTCTGCGGCTCTTCATTGGCTTTTTCTGAGATGTTGGAAGGGGCTGGGGATGGAGCTAAGTTGATTGGACCGAAAGCCCTGGGGTCCAACCTGCAGCATCACATAAACCAGGATGGGGTACGTACCTGTAATGCTAGCACCGGGGAGAGACGGTAGCAGAGACGGGAGGATCGGAAGTTCTAGATCATCCTTGGTTACATAGTGACTTTGAGGATAGCCCGGGCTATGTGAAATCCTGTCTAGAAAAAAAAAGATGCTGGAATTACAACAGGTAATTCAGTTTAACGGGATTGGCCAGCTAAAGCCAATAGGCCAAATCTGGCTCACTGTCTTTGCATAAGTAATGTTTTCTTGGGATATAGCCACGCTTATATATTTACAATTGCCATGGCAGGTTTTGCATAAGAAGGTGCTGAACAGATCTGAATAGTTGCAACAGTGACAGAGAGGTCTAAAGTACCTAAATCTTTAGTCATCTAGTTCTCTGCAGACAAAAACATAGTCAGGGTGGCCTTAAAGAGAGCCGACAGAACCTTGGTGACACACATCATTCATCCCAGCACTCAGGAAGCAGAGATAGGCAGATCTCTGTGAGTTTGAGGCCACCCTGGTCTATATCGTGAGTTCCGGGCCAGCCAGGAATACAGGATTTCAAATTTCAATTAATTAATTTAAAAGTAAACTATTAGGTCATACATTGTGATAGATGCCTATAATTCAAGTACAGAAAGAAAGCAGGGATGAGACAGGAGAATTATAAATTCAAGATCAGCTAGTGCTAGATAGTCTCAAAAGTGGATGAATGAAGGGGTGGATGGATGGATGAATGAATGAATGAATGAATGAATGAATGAATGAAAAGAGAGCCAGTAAAGTACTGAGGGAAAGAGGAGGTAAGAGTTATGAGTTCAAGGCTAGCCAAAGCTACATAGTCTCAAAAATGGATGGATGGATGGATGGATGGATGAGAGGCGGATGGATGAATGGGTGGGTGGGTGGATGGATAGATGGATGGATAATAGGTAGATGATGGATGGATGGCAGATGAATGGATGGATGGATGGATGGATAAATGAATGGATGGATGGATGGGTAGGTGGGTGGATGGATGGATGGATGGATGGATGGATGGATAGATGGGTAGATGGGTAGATGGGTGGGTAAATAGGCAGATAAATGGATGGATGGATAATAAGTAGATGATGGATGGATGGATGGATGGATGGATGGATGGATGGATGAATGGGCAAATAGGCAGATAGATGGATGGAGAACCACTGGACCAGGCACAGCAGTACATACCTATCATCCAAGCATTGGAATGGAAAGCAGAGTTGAGGCAGGAGAATTGTGCACTCACAGCCAACTTGGTCTACTTATCAAAATTCTTGCCCCAAAATAACAACAGTGAAGCTGGAGAAATGGCTCCTTAGTTAAGACCACTTGCTGCGTTTCTCAACACCCACAACTGGCTGGGACTTCAGCTCCCGGAACTCTGACACCTTCTTCTGATCTGCATTCATGTGCATAGTCACACACACACACACACACACACACACACACACACACACACACTCATGCACTCACATGTACACATAATTAAAATTTAAAAATACAATAAAAACAAGGACTATAAGTTGGTTGTGGCAAAACACACCAATTTTCTGAAAGTAGAGGCAGGGGGATCAAGAACTCAAAGTCCTCCTCAACATATAGCTAGTTCCAGGCTGCATGAGACTGTGTCAGTAACTAAAGAAACAAACAAACAAGGGCTGAGAAAGTAACTAAGCCAGAGAACAACTGTTTATCATGCTCAAGACCCCGAGTTCCATTCCAGCATTGCCTCCCTCCCCCAACAACAACAAACGGGTGTTGCCATGATAGTAGGAGACAGTGTAGTCCCTCGTGGTCCCTCCAGTTTCCCAGCTCAGTGTTCTACTGGGAACAAATTGAGAGAAGGGCAAAGACAGGAGAGTGTCAGAAACAGCTGTCTGTTCCCACGGGCGATTCCTCCCGCTGAGGATCATGGCTATGGGAGGCAAACACAGGGCCAGCCTGAACACGAGACATCTTCCTGTTGTTACTCCCTAGATGGATGTGCTGTGATGACTGCTTACGTAAGCCCTCACATAGTATCAGGTGTCTAAAGACAGTGTGAAATTCACAGGAGGAGGATATAGGTTCATGCGCCTCTAAGTGGCAAGATTTCCCTGCTTTGAAAGTAAAATAATGCTCCATTGTAAATGCACAAATACTGTATGTTCATCTTGCACACCCACTGACATAGTTAGAGGGGGTTGTTTGTTTCTTGTTTTTGAGACAGGGTCTTCCATTAGCTCAGCATGGTTTTAAACTTGCTATGTCCCAGAGGATGATCTTGAACTTGTGACTGTCAGCCTCCAAGTGCGGGATGGCAGGTGTGCAATAGAGTGCCTGGATTTCCACATCTTGGCTTTTGTGGATCTTACTACAGCGTAACTTGGGAGTGTAAATATCTTCTTCAAGATCCTGATTTTAATACTTTTGGATACATTCCCAGAAATGAGATTGCTGGATCATATGGTAATTCTATTTTTAATCTTCTTTGAAGAACTCCAGACTGTTTCCCACAGTAGCTATGCCATTTTACGTTCCCAACGATGGCACAGGAGGCTACTAGTTTGTCACCAGAGGGTTGGCTATCTTTTTTTTTCAAGAATTATTTATTTATTTTATGCATATGAGTACACAGTAGCTGTCTTCAGACACACCCAGAAGATGGCATCAGATTCCATGACAGATGGTTGTGAACCACCATGCGGTTGCTGGGATTTGAACTCAGGACTGGAAGAGTAGCCAGTGCTCTTAATGGCTGAGTCACCTCTCCAGCCCCAAGGCTGGTCATCTTTTGATACTTTAATAACAGTCACTGCTGTAGATGCCATGTTTTGAGACAGGGTCTCATATAACCCAGACTGGTCTTGAACTCACTGTGTCACTAAGAATGACATTTAACTTCTGATCCTCTTGCTTCCATTACCCAAGTGCTGGGATTACAGGTGTGTGTGTCCTGGTGCTTGGCTGGCCACTGTGGCATGAACTCAAATCTCTGCCCAATTCATGTTTGGTAATGCCTGGTACCTTTCCAGGTTCCTGTTACCCATTTACTTGTCTGCTTTTGGGGAAAGTCCATTTGTTTTCTTGCCTCAAAGCTATATGAACCCAGAAGACATTGCCTTAAGTGAAATGAGCCAACCACAGGAAGACATGACCTCTCTCATACATATGACCTAACTCATCAGAGTCCCTGGGATAGTAATAACAGAATAGAATAGTCTAAGTTGGGACTGGAGAGATGGCTCAGGGGTTAAGAGCACTGACTGCTCTTCCAGAGGTCCTGAGTTCAATTCCCAGCAACCACGTGGTAGCTCACAACCATCTGTAATGGGATCCAATGCCCTCTTCTGGTGTGTCTGAAGACAGCTACAGTGTACTCATATACATAAAATAAATAATTCTGAAGGAGGAGGGGAAGAATAGTCCAAGTCACAAAATCAGGAAGAAGGTGGTGGCCAGATTAGGGAGGGACTGGAGAGATACTGGTCAAATGGTAAACATTTCAAGATTTCAAGTCAGGCATGGTTGCGCACACCTTTACTCCCAGCCCTCAGAAGACAGGTACAGGTGGGTCTCCATGAATTCAAGCCAACCAGAGCTACACAGAGAGACCTTGTCTCAAAAATGAAAGTGGAAAAAAAACATAGGCACTCACCTTTCATCCCTGCACTTAGAAAGCTGAGGCAGAGCCACAGAGTGAGTTCCAGGCCTTCCTGAGGAAGAGTGAGCCTATCTCAAAGAAACAAAAATAACCCCCAGCCAAAAGAGTTTCGGGGGCATAGGATGAACCTGTTTCTGGATCTAACAAGCCCAATGAAACTATAGTGTGTACCTCAAACCCGTATGCTGACCCTTGTTCTTAAACCAGTAACTGTGAATCAGGGATTTAAAACAATTAGAAGCCTTTGTTTAAAGGCTTGTGTTCCAATTATAATCCTGCAGTTTTCTAGGAATCTCACCACAAATGCCCAGTACAGGAAAAGGACGTTTCCTGAAACACAAGCCAAGCATATCAGCTCCTGCTTCTACTTCATCAGCGATTATTCCTACCTACACACCCAGCACCTCCTGAGCCACCCTATAATATTATTTATCCAACAACGGCAGGGAGTGGAGTTTATAAAGGATTCTCTGACTTGTAACCAACAAGATATAAATACTAATGCTAAGGCTTAATTAAGACTCTTCTTAGCCAGGCAGTGGTGGCGCACGCCTTTAATCCTAGCACCCGGGAGGCAGAAGCAGGCAGATTTCTGAGTTCAAGGTCAGCCTGATCTACAGAGTGAGTTCCAGGACAGCCAGGGCTACACAGAGAAACCCTGTCTTGAAAAAAACAAAAACAAATTTAAAAAAAAAAAAAGACTCTTCTTAGATAAACCCATACCCAAATAGATAGGTTTTTCTTATTCTTTCTCAATCATTCTGCTCTCTCATTTCAATCATTTCTTAATCACTGTGCTTAAAATCTTTTAATAAATTGTGATTTTTATTGAAAAGTCAAAAAAAAAAGTGACCGTTGGAGTTGACAGGTGCCAATCAGCTTGGCTTGACAGTGGTCCACAGAGAGTGGATATGAAAACACCAGAGGGCTTGTGGTGGGGTTCAACTGGCAGAGTAGCTATCATTCATGATTCCTGGGGTTCGACCCCCTGCAGGCATAAACCAGTGGGTGTGGGGATCTATACCTATAATCCCAGCACTTAGGAAGTAGAGACAGAAGGATCACCTCAAGGTTATCCTCAGTCACTTTGTAAAATCGAGGGCAGCCTGGGCTTTGTAAGTCCTGCATCCCAAAAAGGAAAAATAAATAATAATAATAACAACAACAGGTCAGCTAGGGGGGCAAAGCTGATCGAGTGCTTCTGAGCATGCTCAAGGCCCTGGACTCTGTTTCTAGCACTATAAGCAACAACAACAAAAGAAAAAAGAACATTAATTATTGTCTTAGTCAGAGTTTCTATTCCTGCACAAACACCATGACCAAGAAGCAAGTTGGGGAGGAAAGGGTTTATTCAGCTTACACTTCCACATTGCTGTTCATCACCAAAGGAAATCAGGACTAGAACTCAGGCAGGTCAGGAAGCAGGAGCTGATGCAGAGGCCATGGAGGGATGTTACTTACTGGCTTGCTTCCCCTGACTTGCTCAGCTTGCTTTCTTATAGAACCAGGACTATCAGCCTAGGGATGGCACCACCCACAAGGGGCCCTCCCCACTTGATCACTAATTGAGAAAATGCCCCACAGCTGGATCTCATGGAGGCACTTCCCCAACTGAAGCTCCTTTCTCTGTGATAACTCCAGCCTGTGACAAGTTGACCCACAAAACCCAGCCAGTACAATTATATATCTTAATTCTATTAAATTTTTGTCACCTATATGCCAGAAAGGTGATTAAAGGGGAAACAGGCAGGGAATAAGAACCAAGAGATAAGAAACGGGGTCAGTCCATTGACCTGTGTAACAACCATCAGTCAGGTGTGATTCTCGGTGCCTGGGACACACAGGAGCCAGATGGACCAGGGTGCTGGCTGTCTGGAATCCACATTCTTGTACATACCCACTTCCCCATGAGTGGGTACTCTACCAATCAATCATGTCACCTTGGAGACCAGGATCCAGACTCAGCCCCCTTGTCCCTTTTACCGTGTATCCTCTTCTAACAAAGGTCTACTGACAACAAGCAGGCACCCTCCTTCTGTCTGCCCTACACCTTGACACTGCCCTGCCCAAGGGCATGGCCCCAGCCATTGACCCTGTCTCCCCAACAATACTCTGCTTCTCCCTCTAGTGCCTGTCACAGACGGGCCATAAAGGCATTCTTTGTTACTTCTTTGTTCATTACTTAGTATTTTTATGTTTATGTGCTTGTCTGCATGAGCTCATGTGCACCACAGGAACCCAAGGAGGCCAGAAAAGGGCATCAGATCTCCTAAAACTGGACTTATAGGAGGTTCTGAGCCACTAGATGGGTGCTGGGAACCGAACCCAGGTCTTCTTCAAGAGCAATAAGTGTTCTTAACCACTGAACCATCTCTCCAGTCCCTTATTTCCTTTTTTAAAAATAATTTGTTGGACTGCAGAGACAGCTCAGTAGTTAAGAGCACTGACTGTTCTTCCAAAGGTCCTGAGTTCAATTCCCAGCAACCACATGGTGGCTCACAACCATCTGTAATGGGATCTGATGCCCTCTTCTGATGTGTCTGAAGACAGCAAGATGTACTCACATAAAAATAGATAAGTAAATAAAATATTTCAAAAAAATAATAATTTATTTTATGTGCATTGGTGTTTTGTCCATATGTATATCTTGTGTGAGGGTGTCAGATCTTGGAGTTATAAACAGTTGTGAGCTGCCATGTGGTTGCTGGGAATTGAACCCAGGTCCTCTGCAAGAGCAGTCAGTGCTCTTGACCACTGAGCCATCTCTCCAGCCCCTTATTTCCTTTTCTAATGCCCTTTCCTAACATCATGGTTTTGTTCACATTTCGTTATATCTTTACTTCGTCCTTTTACTGGAGAATTCAAAGGCTTCATCCATGAGATAAGGACATCATTGCTAAATGGTAAAGTGCTTGCTGACAGTTTGCTGTGCTCTCGTGATACACGGGCACATGACAATATACGTAAAACTCAGGCTGGATCTTCAGCAGAGGGAGAGAGACCCTCCAGCAGAGGGCAGGAAGAAGGACAGAGAGGGGAAGAAAGAAATCAAAGACAGTCTTCCATAGTCTCTGCCCCTCTCAAGCTGCCCCTCTACTCTCTTTTCCAAACCCCACTCCAAGTTCATTCTCATCCTCCCCCGCCCCTCCACATCTCACCCTGCTAAGGCTGCTGATAAATCTGCCCTGTTCTTTGGCAACCGAACACAGCCTTCACCCGGCCTGTCTCCACAACATTGTGCCTTACACAGTTGAGACATGATATTCTCCTACCTGTTTCTCCTCACACGTCCAGCAGTTCTCTAACTGTCCTCACCAAGCTGTTGATGCTCAGGGAGTGTGCAGAGCTAGCCTTGAGCTCTTCCCCGAATGAGGGATCCAGGAGACGCTCTGTGACTGTTGCGTTCTAGTAGTCAGTGGCTGAGTAGGTGATTTTATGAATGAAGACCTCAATTCCCCATATAAAAAGAATTAAAAAAAACGGAAGCAAGGCTGTAGAGAAGCAAGTCTTTTGAAGTAACAAGATGTCCTAACTGCCTTTGCACGCGCTGGGGTGGACACTTTTATTAGCTCTTTCCTACTTTTATTGGTATGGAGGAAAAGAAACGCCAATAGCGGTCAGAACCCTCTTTAGCCAGCAGATGGCGCCAAATGATCTCCAATCCTGTACAAGGTTTGGGACACCAGGCTTTGTGGAGAGTCCCAGTTCAACGTTCTTAATGTAGTTTGAGAATCTTCTATGTATGTTTAAAAGCACTAACCATGCTCGTTACAGAGGGCCTGGAGTCTCCAGGAAGCCCTTGCTGCTCTGAGGACCTAAAATCCTCCACAAGCATGTAACAATACCCTTAGAAGCTGGCCAGTCCTTACGGCCTGTAGCCTTTTTGCTCACCCGGAAAAGCGGGTGTCCTTAAGCCCTCTGCAGCTCCTGACCAAGCCACACGCCTAGCAAATGGTGCCATCAGAATTCAGCCACGAACCAGATGCCGCCTTACTCTAGCCATCCCCTGCTGCAGACTTTGCAGACAGACTTTGATCCACATGGTTATCGGATTGGATTGTACATATGCAATGCCAGGAGCTTCATTTACAGAGGGAGCTTCTTATAGGAGCATTAGCAGCTGAGGTTGCTAATATGGCACCATGGGACAGGGCTGAAGCGCTCCGCTCCTCACCAGTGCCCTGGCATTGCCAAACTACTGGCCCTTATGCCCCACACAGTGGAGCAGAGCCCATGATTGCTCCCACCTCCCCAGCTCGGGCTCGTGAGACACGGGTTCCTATTCTGAGATTGACATATCTGTGTTACACGAAACAGATACCAACCACAGAGAACCAAGAAACACGGAATGAGATTTAAGAGTCAGAGGGTAGGTATTGGCTAGAAAGTAGTAACAGCCTTTTTTTTTCTTCAAAGATTTGTTTATGTATTTATTTATTTATTTTATGAATATGAGTACACTGTAGCTGTAGAGATGGTTGTGAGCCTTCATGTGGTTGCTGGGGATTGAATTTAGGACCTCTGCTCATTCCGGTCAACCTCGCTCGCTCCCGGTCAGCCCCACTTTCTCCGAGCCCACAGATTTATTTATTATTATATGTAAGGACACTCAAGCTGTCTTCAGACCTATTACAGATGGTTATGAGCCACCATATGGTTGCTGGGATTTGAACTCAGGACCTCTGGAAGAGCAATCAGTGCTCTTACCCGCTAAGCCATCTCACCAGCCCTCAGGGATCCTTCTTAAATAGCTCTTAGCTACTTCCATATTGTTTTCCTGGTTGAAAGCAGAGGTGTCTTTGAACCCCGAGATGGGCAGAGGTAGAGGGGAAGCCTAATGTCTTCATCCCTCTCATCCCACAATCTTTGGTTCCCCCCACAGATTTATTTCTGGGAAGTCCAGCGGAGGAACCTCACAGAGAGGGTGAAGACTCTCTTCCTGGCTGAGAACAGTGTGAAACTCAAGAACCTGACTGGCTACACGGTCTACATGGTCAGCGTGGCAGCCTTCAACGCTGCGGGGGATGGGCCACGGAGCACCCCGACCCGGGGCCAGACTCAGCAAGCAGGTAGCGAGAAGTCTCTTGGGGGGAGGTCAGTCTGTGGGGACAAACTGGTGTCCACACCTAGTGTTGGAGCTAGCTCATGCAGCCGGGGAACTGGGTTCGGATACCCAGGCCCCACTTCCAGATGCTCTGTGGGAAGAGAGCCCAGCCTGCAAAGAAGGCTCTGTGTGTCCAGAAAAAAAGAAACTCTCACTGGGAACCTTGAGAAAGTCCCCAGATCTCACCTAGCCTGTTCTGCCCACCTCGTGTCAGCCATTGGGACAGTCGCCACTCCCCGCCCCTGTTTGGCTTCCTCCTCCTTTCTTCTCTTTCCTTGCCTTTGCTCATCCCACCCCACATTCATTGTCTTCTGTGAGCCCACACTTTTGCTTCATGCTGGTGATGAAACAATGATAAAAAAAAAAAGTTAAGTGTGTGTCCTGGTGAGGACCACAGACCTTGGGACAGAATGTGAACACACACAGATGAGCGGGCTATGGGGTGGAGGGGGAGTTAAGGGGAGCAGGGTGTAGTTTACTTCGGACAGGCCTGTGGCTACACCTGAACTGAGCTTTGAGCCAGAGGAGACCAGCGGTGGGAAGCTCTGGAGACAGGCAGGAAGCAGGATTCCTGTCAGAAGGACCGGCAGGTGCAGAGGCCTGGAGGCAGGAAGGAATTCGAGGAGCAGAACCCACCCCCCCACCCCACCCCCCGTGTGACAAGAGAAGTGGAGTGAGGCCCATGTCCCCAAGGGTCTGGAGAACAGGATTTGTGTCCAGTGTGATGGCGGGACACAGAAGGGTCTGAGCAGTTAAGAGTTGGAACTCGGGCTGGTTCAGTGCAGTGGTTAAGAGCACTGGCTGCTCTTCTAAAAAGACCCAGGTTCAATTCCCAGCACCCACGTGGCAGCTCATAACTGCCTGTAACTCCAGTTTCCGGGTGATCTGATACCTTCACACAGACATGCATGCAGGCAAAACCACCAATGCACATGACATAAAACTAAATAAATAAAGAATTTCCAAAGGATTAGATCTTACTATGTGTTGAAAAACTAGCTCTGCCTTCTGGGCTGAGAGACTCTCTGTGGGGAAACCACAGAGAGAGGTGACAGAGAGAGGTGGGGACTAGATCCAGGCAGGGTAAAGGAAGGAGAGTGAGTACAGATCCTCTTGCCCTGAGGTGTCCAAAGCTACTTTTTGGTAAGTGTCACACTGGATTCCCCTAGAAGTCCCAGGCAGTAAGCAGTGTAGTGTCTTCTTTGTTTAACAACAGAGGCACCCCAGAAAACATGCTTTTTGCATAGGTAGGTCATAGGGGAAAGGGTAGATGCTGGAACAGAAGACAGCTGAGAGAATTCAGGAGCTTTTGTTTCTTTCTTTTTTATTTTTCCCCCATGGGTCAACCCTCCAGAGCCATCAATTTCACATCTGCAGATTCAACCAACCAACCAAGAAAGGAAAATATTCCCCAAAATTGCCTCTGCCTGGGCGCGGCAGCCCAGACCTGTAATCTAAGCACTTAAGAGATGAAGCCAGGAGGGGTGAGAGCTCAAAGTCAGGGCTGGAGAGATGGCTCAGCAGTTAAGCCCCTCCAGAGGACTGAGTCCCATTCCCAGAACCCACATTAAGTGTCTCACAACCACCTATAGCCTCAATTCCAGGGAACCCGACCCCTTCTTTGCTGGCCTCCATGTGCATGTACGCTGATGTGACATACACTCAGACACACATGCACATAAATGAAAATAAGCCTTTAGCCGGGCAGTGGTGGCGCACGCCTTTAATCCCAGCACTTGGGAGGCAGAGGCAGGTGGATTTCTGAGTTTGAGGCTAGCCTGGTCTACAGAGTGAGTTCCAGGACAGCCAGGGCTACACAGAGAAACCCTGTCTCGAAAAAAAGAAAGAAAGAAAGAAAGAAAGAAAGAAAGAAAGAAAGAAAGAAAGAAAGAAAGAAAGAAAGAAAAAGAAAAGAAGCCTTTAAAATAGATCAGAGCCACCTTTAGCTGCAGAGCAAGTTCAAGACTGCCCTGAGCTAAGGGAGAATGTCTCAAAACACAAGCAAGCAAATGGAAATGTATCTACACTGAGCTTGTACAGACTACACCAAATAACAACTATTTAGTAAATAGATACAATACTGTTTACATTGTATCAGGAATCAAAAGTAACCCAGAAATGACTTAATGTATATGGGAAGGTCTAGATGGTATCTCAGTGGTACCTCACTTGTCTAGCCCGAGAGAGATGCCCTGGGTTTAATTCCCAACACCACAGATAAGAGGGAGGGGTACACAGAAGGATGCCTGTAGCTTATATACCTTTTGACGGCATTTTATATGAACCGAGCATCCTCGGATTTTTGTTAGAACAAATTGCCATGGATACAAAAGGCGCAGCCTTCTGCCCTGGCCTCCCGAAAGCAGGTTTCCCAGCCTGGTGCCTTACTTACTTACTGTGGCCTCCACTAATCTCTTAAGGGGCTGTAGAAAGCAAACCACCAGAGACAGTTCATAACCGGGATCCTCTCTAGGACAAGACCCTACTCCAAGGGAGCCTTTCCATCCACGGGCTCCCCCTGGGGTCAGCCGGAGGCTGAGCTAGGGTATGCTGGCCTATTCGGCTGCCTGCCTGCCCATCTCAGTGACACTTCATCAGAGTCACTGGTCAGATAGGAGCCCCCGCCCCACCCCCCAGGAGCCTAGAAGCTTCCGGCTCTGTAGCATAGGACAGAATGTCCTGTCCCACGTCCTTCTAACCCCCTAGTGTGTTGAGGGGGAGGGCAGGAAGGGGCCCTGAGTTCACCTCCCTCCTTCAAAGACAGTCCGGGATGGAGCCGGAAGCTGTCAAGATTAGTTCTGGCCTGGTGGGAGGCAGCACTGGACAATAATAGCCTGGCCATCCACCCAACCAGATTGGGATGCTGGGGGGTGGGGGGATGGGGGTGCTTCCTGTCTTGCCTCTCTGCCCTCCCATTTCTCAGCACACACAACCCCATCCCACCTCCCCCCCACCCCACCCCCCCACACACACACCAGAATCTTCCATCCTTGTGTTTTCAGAGTTACCCCAGGGGTCTCAGAACAAGAAAACATCTCTTCCAGAGGATCTGGCTGTCCTTGGTCTGACTCCTGCTGACAGCTTGATGTCTCTATGCCCCGCCACCCAGGGATGAAAGGAAGGCCATGTCTCCAGACAGAGTTCTGATGTCTCCTTTAGCGCCCACTCTGTATATGAGGCCAAAGCACCCCTACCCACTCTAGTGGGGTGCTGAAAAACACATGCCCCATGGTGGCAAGAAATGGTCTTGTCCCCAGAGTGACCCTCAGGGGTCATCCATTGTAATGCAGTGGCTAGTCCCATGCTGCTAGCCAGGGCTCAGAGCCACGTAGGAGGGAGTCTGGATTCTCCATCTTTAAGGAGGTTTTCCTCCCCTTGCCAGAGCCTCTGCTCTTAGACAGCTGAGAGCTAGTGACGGCAAGGGAGGAGGAGAGATTTCAAGGGCCTTAGCTGACCCTTCCTGCCTTCTTCTTGTGCCTAGCCTCACTCTCTCTTCCTCCCGGGCATGAACCCAAGAGCTCCTGCTCGTTGCTTGGAGCCCGACCCGAGGCTTTGCACTTCCACAGAAAGAGAAAAACAAAAAAACCCTTTGCTGTCTCTCCACAGCCCCCAGTGCCCCAGGCTCAGTCAAGTTCAGCGAGCTGACCACTACCTCAGTGAATGTGTCCTGGGATGCCCCCCAGTTCCCCAACGGTCCTCTGGAGGGTTACCGGCTGGTGTATGAACCCTGCACCCCAGTGGATGGTAAGTGGGGATCTCCCACATGACCTGAATTCTCCCCTTTCAAGGGCTGGTTTGAACCCAGAGACCACACCGTGAACACTATTCAGCAGTTAGATGTGGTGAGAATCAAACTTTATACATTTATATAAGACATCTTCTATCTTATAAATGGGGAGATGGACCCAGGGAAGGGGTGTTTCTGAGAGGAAAAGCATCTGAGGGCAAAGTCAAACCAGCATCCTAGGGCTGTCATCTCCTGTGCAGGCAGGGAGCCTGTAACAAAGACATCCTCTTTCCTGAACTGAATCAGGAAGACAGAGAGGGAATCCAAGCGAAACCTAGTGCCCCAAGAATGGACAGGACCCCGAAGAAAAGAGTCCTCTGGTGTTCTCATGTTATCCTGGCCCCCTTCCAAACCTCAGAGTTCTCAGCACACCCCTTTTGGTGGGTCAGGGACCCACGTAGAAGCCTAATCAAAGCCTGGGAGCATCTCCCCCAGGGAGATGTGTGAGAGTGAGCTGCTACCACACTCCTGCTCTGCAAACGACTGTCCTAGCCCAGGTCAAATGCACTGTCTTCAGACCATTCTCTCCCTCTCCACCCCTGCCCTTCCCAGGCTCCCCACCCAGACCCTGCTCTGCTCTGGGGCTCTCAGAAAGGGGTTGGACTGGCAGCCCTGCCTGTTGGCATCAGGTACCTGCCAGCTTTCTCACACAGTACAGCCCAGTGCCAGTGGATAGGAACGAGCCGTGGCACGCGTTAGTCCCCAGAAGTTGCCACTGTTTTATCCCTGCAGAGCTGTCTTAAGAGAACTTCCAGGCAAGAAAGGGCCTGGGCTTCTCAATGGCTGGGTCTACTTACAACAAGGCATAGGGATAAGACTGCCCTAGAAGTGACACCCCGGTGGCAGGAAGTGACCATTTCTGTGAACACACACACACACACACACACACACTCCCGGGAACATTAGGCATCTCCAGTTCTGGGTCAGGGGTGGAAACAATAGTCCTCAGTCTTTCTTGCCACCACCTCGGTGCCAGCAGCCCATTCTGCAGAGCCAGGCTGTGTCAGAACCATAAGGAAGCAGGTCCTGGAAAGAGATGCGGTCAGAACAGGACTAGGTCAGAGGTCAAGAAGACAAGACGCAGGGGTCTGAGTAGTTTTTTTACCCGGCCTATCCAGACATCTCCCACTTTGAGAAATGGAGTTCTTGGCCTCTTGTGATCTTAATTCCATCAGGGTCTAAACTCCATGTCCTTATAGGTTCCAAAATAAGGGTCTCCATTAAGAATATGCCACAGGGGGTTGGAGAGATGACTCAGCAGTTAAGAGTACCGACTGCTCTTCTGAAGGTCTTGAGTTCAAATCCCAGCAACCACATGGTGGCTCACAACCATCCTTCACAAGATCTGACGCCCTCTTCTGGAGTGTCTGAAGACAGCTACAGTGTACTTACATAAAATAATAAATAAATCTTTTAAAAAAGAAAAAAAGAATATGCCACAGCTCCGCAGCAGGTCAGCAGCTCCTCGTTATAGAGAGAGCCAAGGTCTTATAGAGAAAGCCAAGGTCTAGGCCAGGAAGGGGTTCCCTCTGCAGCACCAGAGAGGACTCATTCAGTAAGCGAAAGGGGCCAGAGGTGAGGCCACATTGGTACAGTGGTTGCTTGGCAAGCACAGAGTCCTGGATCCTATCCTCAGCACCACATAAGCTAGCCATGGTGACTCACACCCATAATTCCAGCTCTCAGGAGGCAGAGGCAGGGAGATGGGAATTCAGAGAGTTCCTTAGCTATACAGAAAGTTTGAGACCAGTTTGCATCACTAGAGACCGTATCTCAAAAATAAATATGGCCTAGAGATATGACTTAGCAGTTTAGGGTCCTGGCTGCCGTTACAGAGGGCCAATTCCCAGTCACCCACATGGCAGCTCACAACTGTGTATAACTCCAGTGTTAGGGCATTCAATACCTTCTCTGGCCTCCTTGGGCACCAGGCATGCTAGTGGTATCCAGACATACATGTAAGCAAAATATCCACTCTTCTCCCTCCTGGACTCGATGCTGGATTATTAGCAGCTAAGGAAAAAGAAAAGACGTCAGGCAGTAGTGGCACACGCCTTTAGTCCTAATACCTCGACAGCCAGAGGCGCGTAGATCTCTTGAGTTCGAGACCAGTCTGGTCTGCAGAGCAAGTTCCACAGCAGCCAGGGCCATGGAGAAACCCTGTCTTAAAAAAAAAAAAAAACCAAAGGGGAAATAAATGAAGTACTTACTATATGTTTGGTACTCTCTCCTTTTATGTGAAGTTCCCTTTCCTTATCAGGAATACTCCTGACCCTCTGGCTTGTTGGAAGAATAAACTGAAATTATATATATATATATCACATACATATATACTCACACACATATATACATATACATATATATACGCATACATAAATACACACACATATATATACATATTTTTTATCTCTCCAGTTTCAAGGGAATTCACACACACACACACACACACACACACACACACACACACACACAAGCTTAAGGGCCACAGCAGGTCCTGTGGTGACCAGTAGACACCCTTCTATAAGAGAACAAAACCTGGTTCCGCCTTTCGGGGACACTTTAGGGTTGGGAATGTGCAGCGCACACAGAGCCACCCGTGGCAGCCCCCATCCTGCCCCTGGCTGCCATGATCTTAGCGGCTGAAGCTTCAACCCTAAAAGCCACGTGGATACAGGTGATGGGGTCCCTGGAGCTGGATTCTCATTGGCCAAGAAGAGCACAGAGCTGGGGCTGGGGTGGGGTTAGAGTCGTCACCAGGTGCCATTCAGCTCCAGTGCTAGAGGTCTCTTCACAGAACATCCCAACACCGGCTGCCTGAATGCCACAGGCTGTTGTTGTTGTTTAGATTTATTTATTATTATATGTAAGTACACTGTACCTGTCTTCAGACACACCAGAAGAGGGAGTCAGGTCTCAGTAGGGATGGTTGTGAGCCACCATGTGGTTGCTGGGATTTGAACTCAGGACCTCCGGAAGAGCCGTCAGTGCTCTTAACCGCCGAGCCATCTCTCCAGCCCTGAATGTCACGTTCCATGAGATGTTGGCATGGGGATGGTCTGACGGGTGATATAGCAGTGAGACAGGATGGAGACTTTGTGACTGTTCCGGGATGGGCAGATGGGACATAGCTTTCCTCCGGGAAACTTTAACCATGGAGCCTTTTACCCTGAGCTCTTTTCAGAGCCACGGTCCTGACACACTGTCGGCAGCCTGTGGGCTTGAGTGACAGCTCAGCCGATGTCAAGAGATGGAGGCCACAACCGTTACCTCCTCCCAGTAGCTGCCAGTGGTCTTGGTGGCCCTGTTCCCACCAGCTACTGCAGCCCCTACTCACGGTCCTTCCCCACAGGGGTCAGCAAGATTGTGACAGTGGATGTGAAGGGGAACGGTCCGCTGTGGCTAAAAGTGAAGGATCTGGCCGAGGGCATGACCTATCGTTTCCGAATCAAAGCCAAGACCTTCACCTATGGGCCTGAGATCGAAGCCAACATCACTACGGGCCCTGGAGAAGGTAGGAGAGGCGTCACAATGTCCTGTGCACCGACTGCATCCTCAGGCCTCCACGTAAGAGAGACCCAGGACCTCTAGAGCTCGCTCTGAAGACAGCAGGAAGCAGAGAGCTTATTCCTCCTCTATCTCCTGCCCGAGGCCCCCCCCCTTCCCTTCCCTCTTCTTGATTCCTCCTCCCTCACTGTCTCTTCTCTCGGTTCGACTCTTGTCCTCATCTTGGGCTTGGTTATTAGCAGCACCTAAATCCTTGGGCTACTCCCGCCCAATCCTGGATCGACCCAGACCGTCTCACCACGGAGGCCCATACACACATCCCAGGCTGTCACAGGGGCTGCCTCGATATAGAAACCAGGTTGACCTGCTACTTATGGTCCTCGGGCCTCAGTCGCTCAAGTGCCGGTTTTACAAGGGTGAGCCACTACAACCATTGAGGTTTCCCTGTCCTCCCTTTTTCCTTCCTCTCTAACCCTCAGTCCCTGTCACCTCAGCCCCTGTTACCTCAGCCCCTGTCACCTCTGTCCAGGAAGGAAGCAACCTGGCAGGTGTCCAAACCTCCGTCCTGGCCAGAACCACCTCCCTAACCCTCCCCTTCCCCCACCCAACAGTGGCTCTCAGCAGGGTGCGGAAGAATCACCCGCAGCTCTTGTCTAGTTGTAGGCTCCATGGGTGGACACAGAGCTTCTGGTTCCTATGAGATGCAGTCACCTCCTCTAACGAGGACTCTGGCACCTCCAGTAACTCTCTGACACACAACCTCCTGACAGCCAAGCCTGCCTTCCCCAACACCCAACACCTCTTTTCCCATTTTTTTCCTTTTTTTTTTAAATTTATTTATTTTATGTATATGAGTACACTGTAGCTGTACAGATGGTTGTGAGGTGGCTGGGAATTGAACTTCAGGACCTCTGCTCACTCCAGTCCTGCTTTCCTCCAACCCAAAGATTTATTTATTATATGTAACTACACTATAGTTGTCTTTAGACACACCAGAAGAAAGAAATCTCATTATGATTATGAGATGGTTATGAGCCACCATGTGGCTGCTGGGATTCGAACTCAGGATCTTTGGAAGAGCTGTCAGTGCTCTTAACCGTTGAGCCATCTCTCCAGCCCCTCTTTTCCTATTTTCAAGACAGGCTTTCCCTGGGTAGCCCTGGCTGCCCTAGAATTCGATCTGTAGACCAGGCTGACCTTGAACTCGGAGACCCGCCTGCCTCTGCTTCTCTGCCTCCCAGGGCTGTCACCAGCTTCCCCTGCTGCTTTTATGGATAGAAGGCCACTTTGTATTTGCATGTCAATGTTCCACCCTTGGGGTCCCACCCTAATCCTCTCTGTCACTTCCCACTCTCCACCCAGGACCCTGAGGTGATCAGGGTTTTTTAGTACCCACAGGCCCTGTCACTGGTTAAGGATTTCCCATCCTACCTCCTAAGCAACCCTGCTCCTGAGGAAGAATCCAGTCAGGCCCAGCCCAACTTCCTCACTAAGGCCACCTCCTTCCCCTCCATGTCCCAGGGCCATCAGCAGACAGAGGACCTTTCTCCAGAGTATGGGCTAGAGGAAGAAAAGGCCTGGGGAGTCCAGGCCCTCTTGCCTTCTACCTGCTTGTGGGTTGGTCAACACCCCACCACCACATCCCCCCCACCCTCCCCCCACTCCCACCACACTGCACCCCCATCTCATTCAGTAAGACCATGATGTGCAAGACCCTGGGAGGCTGCTGCCCCAGCCGTCCCAGTTCTGCTTCTCCTCTGAGACTTCCTGGGATTTAAGAACTAGAAGGGAGCTGGCAAATAGCAGGCCACCTGAGCACAGCTTGTTCCGACTTAGGGTTCAAAGAGTTCCAGCTTGGAGTTTGTGGCACGGGATAGGGAAGGTGTTGGACAAGAAGTAGAGGAGGGGAGGAGGATACCAAGAAAGAAAACCGACCTTACCCAGGAGGGATCCACAAGAGACAACACCAGCCCAGATGTCCTTGGCTCACCAGAAAAGCCAGTGGCAGTCCTTTTCTCTGTCCTGAGCAATGCCCTACAGCAGGGACCCCAAAGGCCTCCCCAGCCTGGACCCCACTCTCAGGTCGTGTTTCCCCTTCATGGGCCGCAGACAAGATGCTCCTTAGAGAAGGAAAAGGGGGAAATCTGAGGCTCTCCAAAACTGACGTCAGGAGTGGATCTGGGGGCCTGGCAAGGCGGTATTCAGCTGTGTGCGAAGTCTCCAGCCTCCTGTCTGAGTTGAACGGCTCTCCCAGGTCCCAGAGGGATTTCGTGAGAAGTCGGAGTTGTGTTCTCTTTCCTATCAGGCAGCCAGAGGCCATCAGTCAGCCTGCACGCATGCGCACACACTGCTACCTCAACCCCTGGTACTGTGAGCAGATAGGAAGCGTCTACCGTGTACTAGGCTCTAGGGATGGTTAACATCATGTCTATTGGGAGACAAGCTTGGACCACACACAGCAGGAGTCTCCAGGAAGGGACAAGGGTTGTACTAGTACACTCCCAGTGAAGTGCTTGGGATGCTACGTAGACAGATACCTGGCCCAGTCTTCTGTCGACCCAAGCTGCCTCCTATCTGCTATTCCACCCTCCCTCTTCAACCTCAGTCTGAAAGACACACCTTTTGCCAAGTTCTCCTCCTTAGACTTCCTAGGGATGGAGCCTGCTCTCTCCACATCTAGCCTAACAGCACGTGCATGTGAGGGTGGCAGATTTCAAGGAAGAGACGGGACAGGCATTATTTCATGCCAGGCAAGGAGACATTAAAGGGACCTTCGCCCCCTCAAACAGACCTCCATCCCTGGGCACACTCCACCATCAGCCTGAACACCCCTGCTGCCCACCGGGGCGTCTCCTTTCGGGATTTCCTTCCACAAGGCCCTTGCAGATGGGCAAACTGAGGCATCCCTGAAGGATTCCATGAGTGGATCACATAATAAGTTCTAGCTGGTCTTACATGCCATCATCCCTTGACGCTGTCCTAGAGCTCATCCCAGGACCATCCCCTACACTGTGCCTTGCCCTGGGGTTCAGAATGTGGGGTGTGGGAATAACAGGAAGAGACAGTGGTCACATCCTGGCAGGCCCGGCCCAAGACATACTCTTCGGACCTAGTATTTGCAGGAGGTCCCGGAGGCCCTGTGTCTAGAGTCGATCTGGTTGCCCAGCCCCCTACCACCAGCACAGGGTGTTGTAAAGGGAGACCATTCTTGGTTCCTCGGGTTCCCTCATACACTATGGGATGTTTGCAGGTGCCCCAGGACCACCGGGAGTACCAATCATCGTTCGGTACAGCTCAGCCATTGCCATCCACTGGTCCAGCGGAGATCCTGGCAAAGGACCCATCACACGCTACGTAATAGAGGCCAGGCCTTCAGGTACGCCTAGCCCAGGCTTGGCTGTCTTCCCTCCATGAGCCACACCCTGCCCTTCTCCCGTCTTTACCCTTGGGCTTGTTTCTATCCTCCATCCATGAAGGTATATATGTGTGCTATTGTAAGTGAAGCTAGAATTGGGGAGTAGAGGATAGGGCTCTCTCCTTAGAGCTAGACTCCTGTTTAAGAATCCCCGGGAGGCCCCCAAAGAACAGTTGTTAGCACCTTGTATGAACCAACTAAGGCTAAAGATTGTTCAAGAAGCCAGACGAACAGCTGGGGAATGGCCTAATCAGTCAAGTGTGCAGACATGAGGACCCGGTTTCAGGTCCCCAACATCTCCATAAAAAAGTCATACATGGTGGTGCACACCTAAAACACTAGCACTGGGCAGGGCCCTAAGGTTTGCTGGTTAGAATTGGCAAGCTCTAGTTTCAGTGAGACTCTTGTCTCCAGAAATACACGGTAGAGAGCAATTAACAAAGACATTCAACATCCCCCTCTGACCTCCACACACGCACATGCACCCACAACACGCACGCGCACTTGCCGGTTCATTCACGCATGCATGCATATGAAGAACATGAAGTTTGAAAAGCAAGGTTTGGCTCACAGTAGCTAAATGCCTATGTCCTGTTTGGGACTCTTGTCACCCTACCGACCTCTCCTGTCAAGCCCGAAATCGAATCACAAGAACTTCCAAAGCCATCAGGCCCTGAGCGGCTGATAAGTCGCTCCTGAGGGGGGCTGCTCTCCGCTCCTGTTTCACGATCAGCCCTGCACCTGCTTCCTGGGCTCCAGCTCCATTACTCCACCGACAGCTCCAGCTCCCTCTGTTGCTAGGTTTCCAAGCTAATCAGAGGATCCCAAGTCAGCCAAGAGCTGCCGGCTTGATCTTTGTATTCTGAGGATCTGTGCCTAGGCGATAGATGTTGAGAAAGATAAGTCTTTGCTGCCCAACTGAGGTAGAGTCTATCAGTTGTTGACGTGCCTCTGTGTGTGTGTGTGTGTGTGTGTGTGTGTGTGCAAGCACGTGTTCTCAAGTGCTCAAGCGCATGCAGGAGAAAGCCTAAATTCAGTCTCCGGTGTGATTCTTTAGGTGCCGTCCATCTTGTTTTATGAGACACGGTCTCTCACTGGCCTGGAACTCACCAAATTAAGCTAGACTGGCTGGCCAGAGAGCCCCAGAGATCATCCTGTCTCTCCAACACTGAACTCCCAATTGCTTGCCACTGTGCCCATGTCTGGCTTTTTAAAATAAAGATTAAAACCTGGGTTCTAGGGAATCAAACTCCGACCTCCATGCTTGCAAAACCAGCGGTTTGCTGGTGGAGTCATTTCCCCATAATACTTCTTATGGAGAATTGAACCAGCCCAACCACAGGTTGTACATTCCTCAGGGTGGCTGGGCCACCCCAATAACAAAGAGTTAATTATTCTGGGAGGTCCTGGAAGCCACCACCACCCACTACTACCCTAATCTCACACTAACCATCACAGCCACCAGTAGCTAAGTGTCTAGAAAACTCAGATGTACCCAGTTGCCCACACTGCAGGTGGGTGCTGGCTCTCCCCCTACTCCAGATGGTCCCTCCCTGAACCTCCAGTACCGGCTGTTGAGTTGGCCCAGAGGCCTCTGCAAGCATCTCCTCAGCAAGGCCCATGCCTGCTTATTCCACCAAAGCCAGCCCGATCTGGTGCTAGGCTGTGGAATGTTGGCCCCGGACCTCAGCCTGTTGCTTTTCCAGTGTTTCCTGGGAGGCCCAGCATGAGCCACTGCCCTTCCAAGTTTGGGGGTTGTGATTTGGTGCACGTAGATGGAACTGAGGAAGGACTGAGCCGGCATTCAGTGACAGACAGAGAAGGGCCAAAGCCAGCAGTTTTAGGGAGGACCCGACAGCGGGAAAGAGGGGGGAAGGGAGCCCTGAGGATGCTAGGACAACCCGTAAACCTGTTGGAAAGTGGGCTGCTTTTCAGAGATGGCTGTCTCCCCTCCTCGGGGCTGCCTTCCCCTTCTTTTATTCTTCCTCCATGCTTAAAAGCTCTTCATGACAAAATAGCCCTGGTGATGCAAAATACATTGCTGTGCTTCCTGCTACACAGACTTAGCAAGACATACGGATGTCTTGGAGCCATTGAACTCTCAGGCAGAGCAGAGCGAGGGAGGGGCTCTCTCTGGGACTGACCGGGCCTGTGAACTGGCTCCCACATCTGCTGACTCTAGGGATAGAGGCCACTGAGGGACATTCTAGCAGCTTCTGGCTTGGTCTTCCTGCCCAGACCCCTGTCCTTTGTGTGGGGTACAGTGAAGGGGGAGTGGGTATGAAGAGCAGGCAGGAGACCTCCGCCTCTAGCAGGCAGCGGCAGGATTCTCCATGAGCTATTAGCAAACATCGGCTGCAGCCACCGCTTCCCTGGGTACCCTGAGGAAACTCAATGCCAAGAGTCGGGTAACTCAGCAGAAAATGCCACCACTGTTGGCCATGTCACTGTGACCTTGGCAAGAAGAGTTAAGCTCTCTGAGCCTTGTCTTATCTGGAAAACGGGAGAAGAAGTTCTTACCCCCTGTCATTGTTACAGCACACACACATCCACCCACGCCAGGTTGTATGACACAGGACTGTCAGCTGCTGTGGGGGAGGCCTCATTGTTACAGTAATCACATAAGGATCTGAGCCCCACTACATCCCAAGGAACGAAGCGTCGAGCTGCGCATTAAACTGCACAATAACACTATGAAAAACACAGGGGAAAGTCCGAGCTCCTTGATTTAACACATGCTGCAAAGATATCTGAGCTAAGTGCTAATGTATAAGGATTTCCACAGCCTCAAAGTCAGGAGAGAGCTGGGAGATTCAACAAAAAGATAATTGGGTAACTGGATATGCTGGCACAAGGAAAGAGGCTGAGGCAGGGGATTGCGAGTGCCTGATCAGCTTAGGTTACAAAGTGAGACTCTGTCTCAAAAAATTAGAGGGCTGGAGAGATGGCTCAATGGTTAAGTGCACTGACTACTCTCCCAGAGGACTGGGGTTCGAATCCCAGCACCCACATGGCAGCTCACAACCATCTGTAACTCCAGATCTGACTCTGATATACATGTGGGTGGCAGCTCACAACTGCCTGTAACTTCAAGATCTGACATCGTCTCACATAGACATACATGCGGGCAAAACACCAATTCACATAAAATAAAGGTAATATTTTAAAAAAATTAAAATATTGTAGGTAATAATCAAGTAAAATATTAACAATGAGGCAGGAAAAGTGACTCACTGGGTAAATTGCTTGCTGCCCAAGCGTGGGGACCCAAGTTTGTGTCTCCAGCATCCATATAAGAGCTGAGGGAAAAATCTGTGACCCCAGTACCGGGAGGTGGAGGCAGGCACAGATCTCCATGGTCTATGGCCAGCCAGTCCAGCCAATTGCTGGGCTCAAGATTTGATTACAGACTCTGTCTCCAAAAATGAGGTGAAGAGCAATGGAGGAAGAGACCCAGACATGGCCAACATGTTCAGATACATACTTGTGTGCACATATGTGCACACACACACACACACACATATGGACACACACATGCACACTATCATCTGTGACTCAGGACCCAAGGCCTTCTGGGAGGATCTCTGAATAGACAGACCCCATGTAGGCTTCTGTAAACTGGCAGGGTCTATGAAGGAGAGGGGCAGGCTGCCCTCAACAGGGCTTGCAGCACACTTGGCCCAAAATGTTTTTTCAAACGATGCTAGGGCAGTGGTGGCTACTTATGTCCTGGATTCCCCTGCTGGATCTGAGGGAAAGTGTGGTAAGAGCAACAGATTCCTTCAATCTGGGAAAGAACGTTCTGGAACTGGGAAGTCAGACCAGGACATGAAAGCCGCTCAGAAGTTCACAGAATGAACATCCTGGGGGCCAGACCCACTGTAGTGGGGATAGCGGGGAGATGGAGGCCCCATTCCTAGACTCAGCCTACAACCCCAGCACTCGGAAGACTGAGGCAACTGGTCAGAGGTCAAGGCTAGCCTTGGCTACAAAGACCCTATCTCAAAATTCAAAATAGCATTCCTCCCATGTTTATCTGTCGACACTACCTAGTACATTTGAAATAGGAATGTGTATTATGTCTGTCATCGCTGTGACAAACAGCCAAACAAAACCAACTTAAGGGAGGGAGGGTTTGTTTGGCCCTTGGTCTTTTTGGTTTTTCAAGACAGGGTTTCTCTGTGTAGCCCTGGCTGTCCTGGAACTCACTCTGTAGACTAGGCTGGCCTCGAACTCAGAAATCCTCCTGCCTCTGCCTCCCAAGTGCTGGGATTAAAGGTGTACACCACCATTGCCGGGCTTAGCCCTCAGTCCTAAGGTACTATCTATACTGGTAAGGAATGTGTGGCGGACAGGACAGCGAGGGAGATGAGTGCTCACAGGTGACCACAGTCAGGGAGAAGGAAGAGGCAGATGCTGGTGCTCAACTTGCTTGCTCTCTCCTCTTTCCCTCTTCTTAGTCTGGGAGGATGCTGCCCATGTTGGAGATGGCTCTTCCCAGCTCAGTCAAGCCTCTAAGGAAACACTCCCAGACATTGTCTCCCAGCGATGCCACACTCAGTCAGCCTGACAAAGAAGATTAGATATCACGAAAGGAGTTAAGATAGATAGATAGATAGATAGATAGATAGATAGATAGATAGATAGATAGATAGATAGATAGATAGATAGATAGATAGATAGACAGGTAGATAAAAAGTTCTGGCTAGGAGCTGAGCCTGCACAGGGCTGAATGCTGAGTCTGCCTCTCCGGATGCTGGTAGAGACTGAGTGTCCCCTATCTGAAACATGGGGAGCCAAGTTAGGAATATTTTCAAGTTAGAAATATTTTCCAGTTTAAGAACTTTTCCATATATATGCAATATATCTTATAGAATACAATTCTATAATATATATTCTCTTATATATGCATATTATATATAGAATATAATATAGAAGAATATAGGTGCATATATATGTAATATATGCAGATATACTAAATATATTTCAGATAGACACATATAAACATAAATTTTCTTATGTGATATACCTTATACACATAGCCTGAAAATTAATTTTTATACACTATTTTATTTTATTTTTATTTATTTATTTTTTTTTTGGTTTTTTGAGGCAGGGTTTCTCTGTATAGCCCTGGCTGTCCTTGAACTCACTTTGTAGACCAGGCTGGCCTCGAACTCAGAAATCCGCCTGCCTCTGCCTCCCAAGTGCTGGGATTAAAGGCGTGTGCCACCACTGCCCGGCCTTTATACACTATTTTAATATTTTGCACATGAAGTAAAGTTTTACGGTGTGTAGTCTTTCTGTTTGAGATGTTATAGGTCTCAAAATGTTTCTTTTTTGGGAGCATTTTGGATTTTATTTTGTTTGTTTGTTTGTTTTTGAGACAGGGTTTCTCTGTGTAGCCCTGGCTGTCCTGGAACTCACTCTGTAGACTAGGCTGGCCTTGAACTCCACCTGCCTCTGCCTCTGCCTCTGCCTCCCAAGTGCTGGGATTAAAGGCATGCGCCACTGCGGTCCAGCTGGATTTTATTTTATATTTTTAATTCCTTTAGATCTCACTAGATATCCCAGGCTGGCCTCCAGTTTGATATCCTCTTTCCTTGACCTCCAGAGTGCTAAAATCACAGGCGTAATGATATTAGAGTTTAGTCTCTCTGATTAAGGTGTTCAGCCTGTATTGGTTTGGTTGTTAAAGAATTTACTGCACGGTATATGTTTTTAAATGTTTTACAGGTGTTTTAATTTTAAAGAAAAGATTGAGGCACACCCCCTCAGAAAGTATCTGTCTCTAAGACCTCCCTCCACAAGATTGTCCTAAGAGCCAGGCTCAGGCACATGTTAAGCTACCTGATTAGATGGGACCCACACTCAGGAGGTTACAGTTAGAACCAGACCAGGTGGGGTCTGAGGCTCCTCCACCTCACAGTGCCTCCTCTCTCTGCTCCTGCAGATGAGGGGCTCTGGGACATTCTCATCAAGGATATCCCCAAGGAGGTGACTTCCTATACCTTCAGCATGGACATCCTGAAGCCAGGCGTAAGCTACGACTTCCGAGTCATCGCGGTCAATGACTACGGTTTTGGCACTCCCAGCAGCCCCTCCCAGTCTGTACCAGGTACCAGCCTGTAGGGTGACAGGTCAGAGAGTCCATGGAAGAGCTGGTGACATTCTGGGGGATGGAGGGAGGGATGAAGGCAGACATTGGGCAGCAGAAGTATCAAGGTGGTCATACAAATCCACTGTCCCTCAATTTCTCTAACCATGAGCTCTGGGTCCCAGGAACAGTTCACAGCCTCAGAGGAATTTGCCAACCAGGCCATAAACCATGGTTCCATGGATGCCACCTCACCCCACTCTCAACAGACAGCACCCAGGTGGGCCATGGGCTAACACTGGTGGCCTCTAAGATCCCATTGGGCAGCATCCAGGTGGGCCATGTTTATTGCCCCACCCTCCCCCTTTCTTTCATTCCTCCTATCCAGCTAAGGGCTTATGCAGGGCACTAGGCCTACACCTACAGCCCTGCTCAGTTACTGACCACTTTAAATACGAAGGCAGAAATTCAGCTCAAAATTTCACTTCTGCTCTCTCCTTGGGCAACCCAGCTCCCTTTCCACCCCTATACTGCTCCTATGCC
Source organism: Tokudaia tokunoshimensis (assembly GCA_036184795.1). NCBI lineage: Eukaryota > Metazoa > Chordata > Mammalia > Rodentia > Muridae > Tokudaia > Tokudaia tokunoshimensis. Next base: position 8,301,224 of record BTHU01000010.1, read on the forward strand.
CAGATGGATAACACCAAATTATGAAATACAAAGAGTCTGAGAGGAAAATAAACTTCCTTAGCTTTCTGCCATCAGTAAAAAATAAACAACAAAAAACAACAACAAAGCATTCACTATAGCTTTGAGGGAAGTTCTCTCAGGCTTCCTAAAGGTCAGAGAAACATCTTTCCATGCACAAATTAGAATCTGTCTATCAAAGTCTATTTTTCCCCCAAAGGCAAGAGAGTGAAAACAAAAACACAGCTAACATACTGCTGCTCACCCTTCTTGATCCCCTGGCAGACATTATTCATCGATCGCAGCACTCTTTCTGAATAAACCCAGGGAATTCTCAGTCAACTAAACCATAAAACTCTCCTTAAAACAGTCCTCCAGGCAAACCTTTGCCTGCAGATCAAAGCAGGAACATTTAGAGTGCACATGCCCCCCCACCCCCATGAGCAGGTGGGACCCCAGATGGACCAGGAAGGCTTGTGGGCAGACAAGTATTAAGCATCCAGGTCCTAACACTGTACCACTGTTGCAGCCCAGAAAGCCAGCCCCTTTTATGAGGAATGGTGGTTCTTGGTGGTCATTGCCCTTGTGGGCCTCATCTTCATCCTGCTTCTGGTCTTCGTACTCATCATCCGGGGTCAGAGCAAGAAGTATTCCAAGAAGACAGATGCAGGTGAGCAACCCTGCATCCCCCTGCCCCCTCCATGACAGACTTGACTCCTGAGGCTCTCCTCTATGCTGGGGGCTGGGAAGGTCCATTTCCTAGCAATGCACACTCTCAGGAGAGGCAGCTAGGAATTCCTCCACACTACCCCTGGGACTCTAATCTGAGTCTTGAAACTACAAGCAAGAAAAGGGAGCAACCCGGCTAAGTGAAAGAAAGGAGCTGGGAAGGAATGGCTGTGTGGTCTGATGGGTACCGATCCTCCCCTTGTCTCCCCACACCCCTTTGCCCTCAGGAGGGAATACCAAGTCAGGAGCGCTCGGCCATGGGGAGATGCTGAGCTTGGATGAAAGCAGTTTTCCCGCTCTGGAACTCAACAACCGACGACTGTCCGTAAAGAACTCCTTCTGCAGGAAGAACGGCTTGTACACCAGGTACTATGCCTGCCTGTGGGGACAGAGGACAGAGACTTGAGGGTCACACACCAGCGCCCAGCAGTGACGGCTAGGAAGGAACATCGAACATGCCGTGGCCGCTCGGCCTTCCCCTTCCCTGGGAAATAGCATCCCTGCTTCAGGGCTGGCAACGGTCAACAGAAAGTCATGTGGGACCCCAGCAAGATACTTAGGGGCTTGTGTTAGTCCCTGCAGACCCAGTCACAGCTTTAGAGAATGTTAGAAATTTCACGAGGAGGTGGACAGTAAGAGTCTCTGCCAATAGCTGCAAAGTGTTGAAACAGAGTGTTGTGGAAACCAAACTACGGTTGTTTGCAGGCAATGGCACTAGTAACCAGCCTTAGCAGATGGCCGTTCACCCCAGAGGTGAGCTGGACCCAGCTGAGGCACCTCAGTGAGAGGTGCCAGGGACTAGCCCATTGCTTATGCCTTTCTTAGCAAGGGGAGAGTAAACGCCTTCTTCCCTGGGCTTGGCTTACTTTTGTTGGAGTAAAGTCAAGATCCTGCCACCATCCTGCGGCCCCTGGAAACAGTTAGGAAAGACCTTGAGGTGTATAGCTCAGCTGTCAGAGGGCTTGCCTATCACACTTGAGGCTCTGGGTTTGACCCCCTAACACTGTGAAGTCTGGATGTGTTGGCGCATCCTGGTAAACCTGTCAGGTTCTTGGGAGGCAGAACCATAAGGGTCAGTACTAAAAAAGTCAGCCCTGAATTCCATAGCGTTTGAGGCCAGCCTGCATCAAATGGGGTCCTTTCTCAAAAGCCCAAAGCAATGAAAAAAAAATGTAGAGGCCATTTTGGTGGGACCCAACTCCCATTCCTGACTTCTTTCTAACTCCAGTCTCTCCTGGATATTCTTCCCTGAAGCCATCAGGGTGCCCATTCCTAAGGGCCAGGGTTGCTCCTGGGGCCCGCCTGACCCTCCTCTGATAGGACTGGGCAGTTTTATGCTCCCAAAAGCGCAAGGAAGATTGAGGCCACAGCCAGAGGGACTCCTGTCTCCGGCCTCAGCAAGCTGACATTCACGGTTCAGTGGAGGCAGCAGGCTGCGGGTGGGGGAGTCACCTCTTTGAGCGGATTCACAAAGCTCCTCTCTGTCTCCTCTTGCACTTCTCCAAGGGGGCGGAGGGGAAGGCTGAGGGCGGAGCACCCAGGCTCTCACCCCTCGCCAATCCAGCCTTCCAAAGAAAGAAGCATTTGAAGCTGTGGTTAGACTCACCCAAGCCTGGCATGGCTGCCGTAGCCCCGCTGAGCAGGCTCCTGGGCCTGCCACAGGGAACAAGGGGGCATTTTACCCACGGCCCCGCCGCCCCTTGTCCCCCTTCTCCTCCTACTCGTAAGGACACACACATAGAGGCCTGCATGTTCTATGCCCCCATGGGAATGAGAAAAATCCTATTTTCAGCAAGCCAGAGTCAAGCTGAACTGGTCTCAGTCATGTTTGTGCATACATGTATGTGCCCAGGCACATAGACACACATTCCATTTGCCCTATCTGTTCAAGGACTTCAGTGTGGCATTCCGTTTTCTCTCCTCCTCCTCTAAGCCCCCCACTTCTCTAAGGTCCAGGCTGACATACTGTGGTCACAAGGAGGAACCCAGGGTGGAGGGGTTGGTGGCCTGCCTTCCTCCAAACCTCTCTGAGCGCCACCTCTCAGCCTCACTTCTTTCTCTCCCTAGGTCCCCTCCCAGGCCCAGTCCAGGCAGCCTACATTACTCTGATGAAGATGTCACCAAGTACAATGACCTCATCCCAGCCGAGAGCAGCAGCCTGACTGAGAAGCCCTCAGAGATCTCTGACTCCCAGGTGAGGGGCACGAGGACCCAAGGCCAGACAGGTGGTGGCTGCTATTAAATGTGTGTGAAGGGATGAACAGCATCCCATCACACAGTCAGCCTCTTCCTCCCCCCCTCCTCCTCCCCCTCCTCCTCTCCTTCTTCCTCCTCCTCCCCCTCCTCTTCTTCCTCCTCCTCTCCCTCCTCCTCCTCCCCCTCCTCCTTCTTCTCATTCTCCTCCTCCTCCTCCTCCTCTTCATCCTTCTCCTTCTCCTCCTCCTCCTCCTTCTCCTCCTCCTCCTCCTTCTCCTCCCTCCTCCCCTCCCTCCTCCCTTCTTTCCTTGACTATGGAGACCAAAGGGGAGGGAGCAGCTCTCCCGAAGTCATTCATGAGTCAGCCACCACCACCTCCAAGCCCTGCTCAGAGTTTACCTCAGAGAGAATGGGGTCTGGGTCACAGGAATCCCATGAGAGCCTGGATCCCCTATAGTTACCCGAGTCCCTCCATTGCCCAGTTTCTCAGTAACTCGGACTCGTGGAGGAACCTGGGAGCTGAGGCGAAGAGTGACTAAAAGAGGGGCTAGGGATGCAGCTCAGTGGATGAGAGAGAATAAGGCAAACCCAGAGTTCAGTCTCAGCAGTTCAGTGGATGAGTACTTACTTAGCATTCGGGAATCCTGCATGAGTACTTACTTAGCATTCGGGAATCCTGGATGAGTACTTACTTAGCATTCGGGAATCCTGGATGAGTACTTACTTAGCATTCGGGAATCCTGCATGAGTACTTACTTAGCATTCGGGAATCCTGCATGAGTACTTACTTAGCATTCGGGAATCCTGGATGAGTACTTACTTAGCATTCGGGAATCCTGGATGAGTACTTACTTAGCATTCGGGAATCCTGCATGAGTACTTACTTAGCATTCGGGAATCCTGCATGAGTACTTACTTAGCATTCGGGAATCCTGGATGAGTATTTACCTAGCATTCGGGAATCCTGGATGAGTACTTACTTAGCGTTCGGGAATCCTGCATGAGTACTTACTTAGCATTCGGGAATCCTGGATGAGTACTTACCTAGCATTCGGGAATCCTGGATGAGTACTTACCTAGCATTTGGGGGACCTGGGGTTCACTCTCCAGAAGCATTTACACCAATCACACCCATAATCCACTGGGGAGATGGAGCAGGAAATCCAAGACCACCCTGGAGTTCACTCAAGTGCAACAGCCTGGGATTCTAGTTCCTTAGTTCCAGGGCCAGATGATACACTGTGGCTGCCCATAGAGTTGGGTCTGAACCTTGTTTCTTCCCTATCCCCAAAGCCTTGCCTATGGGTCTTTCTAGAAAAGTCTTCTGCTCTGTCCAATAAGCCATCTAAGAGAACCAAACATTCAGAGTCATGTTTTACAAATAACTTGTGGAGTTTCTAAAAAAGAAAAAGAAAAAAAAAAGGAGAAGAAAAAAAATTAAGCCTATCTTTAAAGACTAAAGGCAATACAAGCTCTAGGCAGTAAAGCTATTCCCATCACGCCCCATGTTCCTACCCACTTCACACCCTCCCCACCCCCACACAGCTTTGTACACACATTTGGATGATAGTCCTATCTCTCCAGAGGGCTGTCGTGGGGGATGCGTTCACATGAAAGATAGCACTTGGCTTTGTGATATGACGCCTAAGACCTGCACAGAGTCCACTCTCTCTCCTAGTGACTCTGGCAGGGAGGATCATTCACACACACAAGGCAGGTAGCGTGGTACACTGAGCAGGATGAAGTTGAACCACATGGTACCTGACTCCTCAGAGTCTCTGGAAAAAGCAGAGTGGGAATCAGGTCTTTCAGCTGTTGACAGTGTTATTGGAAGCCAAGCTTTTGGCTTTAGGATCACCACAGAGAACCCAGATTCCAAGTTGGCTAGAACCCTAGCATCTCAGAGATGGGAGTGTGGTATGAGCAGGCCCCTATTCCCAGTGTGATACTTGCATTCTATATTGTCATTAAAACATTTGCCTAGCTGTTGGTAAATAGCCACATTAAAATGTTTGCCTAGCTGTTGGTAAATAGCCACATCCCGGAGCTCTTAGGTATCACCAAAGGGACCCCAAGCAGATAGCTTTACCACTCTATAATTACCAGGAATACAGGACCCTAATTCTAGACGGCTTTCTTCTGCATTTCTACACTTAACAACCATGGGAATTGTGTTTCTACATCATCCTAGGGCTTAGGACAGCTCTGGCAGAATCACAGGGAGAAGCTGTCTCTGACTTCTCTCAAATCTTCCTGTCTCTCCCTCTCCCTATCTCTCTCTCTGGTCCTGGGAATGGAACACAAAATCCCCCACTTGCTAGATGAAAACTTTACCCCTGAACTATATCATTGGCCTCTGGCCTATTTCCTGAGCCTATTCTCAGAACATGGAGGTGATGGAGACAGGGTTCTGACACCTCCCCCGTCCCCCCGCCGCCCCCAGGAGCTCCTCGGGGTCTGCAGGGTTACATATGGAGGTAGAGCAGCTAACCGTGTCCCTCAGACAACCTTGCTGCACACATCCCTGCCAGAGTTCTCTGCATTATCAATCAGGGTCTGGAGTGTTACCTACCAACCCTGATGGCTGTCCTAGCAGATGACAAATGCAGGTCCCTGAGTATTGGCAACCATTGCCCCTCAGTGTCAATGACTCTGAGAGAATCACTGCCTCTTTGAGGAGTCCTCCCCTAGGTCCCCTGTGCATGAGTGTGCATGTGCAGCCTGGTTTATATTCCCAGTCAGAACACCCAAATCTCGTTCTCCAAACTGATACAAGTCTGTCCAGCCTCTGTTCTGTGAGACAGTCATAAACGATATGTCAATTTGATTTAAAAATAAATATGTATGATGAGATGCAGTGTGAGAAAGGCCCCCAGAGGGCTGTGAGTGAAGGGCTAGAGGCAGAGGCTCTCTCCTCCCAAGGACCCAGGGCCGTGCCTCAAGAGGTGCTAGTGACAGCCACCCCCCACCTCCCAGCCCCCCCCCCCCAGCACAGGAAAGGCACGCCCAAAGAAATTTGTCTGTGACTTGTTTGGTGAAATGTCTAAAAATGCAGCCTGGCTGCATTCCAACTCGTTTTCAAAATAACAGCACAAGTTTAGTAGGGAAAAAAAATACGTATATTTAGCACACAAATACATCTCAACGGAAAAGAAACACTAGGCCCACAGCCGATGTCTTCCAATCTTAATATCCAGTTCCTAGCGGGATCGTGGGTTGGCCAGCTTCAAGCTCATTTTGAAAAAGAAGATCAAATTGATGTGCAAACGTTTAAAGAAAATGCGTGGGACCAGTCACATCTATTTACTAAGGATATGGAGCATTTTCTAGGAGTCAGGATGGACCCTAAGAATTGTGGGTACACAACACTTTCAATCCCTGGAAGATACTGATGACATTATGATTAAATAGGTTAAAACAAACAGTGGTGGTAATATGGGGGGAGGTAGTCATACACCTCAAAAAGTTCAGATCGCTGCCCCCCCCCACGCCAACTCCCTGTTATACCTCTTCTATTCTTTATGCAGGTCAGGCCCATTGAAGAAATAACTGTTGACTTCTTGTCTCTGTAGTACTCATTCTTTGATTCCCTTCCTTGGAATACACACTCAACAGCCATTGGTCCACACCACTGAATGGTACCAGATAATAGGTTTTCTCCGCCAACAAAATAAGCCAGTTCAAGCTGAATTAAAAGTATAGAAGTGGGTTTATCGGAGGCAGCTCTTGGGCGAGTTCACTGGTCTCAAAGAATGGGGCCCAGGGAAATCGACATGCAAAGAGGGAGACAGAGAGGGAAAGAGATCATGCAGGCAGTGTCTGGGGTGGGTGGTGGGACCTTTTATCTGCAGTACATGCCTAGCACACCTGGCAGTGGTAGATGATGATGACGTAAGAGGTTGCTGGATCCCTGAGAGCAGGCCAGTGACATTGCCTGTATATTAACAGGGTTAGAGTTAAGGGTAGGGTTATGGGTCCCAGGTTTGAATAACACCAGACACGCCAATGGTAGTAGCTGCAGCAATAAGCAAAAGATGCTTTGTGACATTCTATTGTGGTCTGTCGGAGAGGGCTAAATAATCACACATCTTGACTCTCAAATATCGTGGAACCATAACAACTGACTGTAGGAAGAAAGGGATGTCCAAACATCATTCTGTTCCCTGCTGTTCGAGGAAGTTGAGGCGCCGGAGAGACCTGAGGGAAAGGTCACTACCCAAAGGCATGTGACAGAGGGACGAGGGTACTCATTCGGTGTGTGCGGGTCCAAGTCAGCTATACTGTCCCCTTCCTGTAAGATCTCGGTCTGATGAATGTTTCTCATCTTTTTGTCCATTTTCTTTCTTGTCCATCAGGTTGGGTCATCCCTGGAACAGGCTCAGCTAAGGCCCTCTCTGTCTCTCACACTCCTTAGCCCAATGAGAAAGATACCACAGAACAGAGAAGTTGGTCAATACCTTACCCATGCCAAACCTCATGCTTTATGTATCTCGTTCAGAGCCCAACAGCCCTGCTGTGGTAATGAGTTGATGTCCCATAAGGCCCTGAGGGATTCAGATACTCAGAGCTAGCCAACATTAAGCTTTTGGTTACAGAGCTCAGAAAAGCAGGTCACTGGGACTCAGTCTTTTCCTAATGACTCTGAGGACAACGTCCATCCCAAACCTCCCTCGGGAACCTCCCTCAAGGCCCTTGACCACAGACATCCTAGACAGACAGACACCTAAGCTGCATAGGTCGACATTTTTCAAGCTGTTTTCACACAGGGGGCCCAAAGTTCCGAAAGTGACCCCTCACAGGGACACCAGCAAAGTCCTCTGAAGATTCTCCAGGGGCCCCTTAGCATGCCAGCAGCCTCTTCAACCCCATTCCCCAATGCCCTGCAGAAGGTAACAACTTTGCCCCAGAAGTTAGCATATCCAAGGGACAGAGCACTGTGTCCAGAGTGTGGTCAGGCAGGACAGATTGCCCTGGGGACCCCAGTTGAGAGAGGGGGGTCTCTTAGTCTCTGAAGTCCTCAAATAAGAACAGGGACACACACACATATGCACACCGCGCACGCGCGCGCGCGCGCGCACACACACACACACACACACACACACACACACACACACACACACACACACACACACCCTACCGCCTGGTCCCATACCTCATACCTCTCTCCCTTACACCCTGAGCTCCTTCTCATCTGTCACCTTTACCAGCTGAGTCTGGTACAGGAGATGAGCAAACAAGCAAAGGGCTTTTTCTCCTCTTCGGGATTTCGCTTTTTCTCTACAATTGGCCCTCCTTCTAGGTCCCTCCCCCACTCCTGTCCCCCCCAGCCTGGCGGCGTCTGCCCTCCCGCTCCTGCGACTGAGTAATTGCTGATTGAGTGGCTTTGAGGAGCTGTTAAGAGGCCAGGGAACTGAGGCAGTCGCTTGATGGCTTGGCGGGATGGCCCCTGAAAGCCCCCTTTGTGCTTGCCCGCTCGCAGGACGGGCATTCAGTTACTGAGAGAGAGTTGAAAGCTACAATTGGAGTCCCTGGTTCCCCTCACACTCTTTCTTCTCACCCCACCCCCACCCTGAAAAGAAACAGATGTTCAGGGAAGTGGAGGCGGGAACCGCCCTGTTAGTCTGAGGCAAAGACGTCCCCCCCCTTCCTCCTTGACCCCGGGGAGCTGGAGGAGGGACTAACTAACAGCTCAGACCCCACCTCCTCAGCACCCCCACCCCCCACTTCCAGGCTTCCCATCTGTCAGAGCTGCTGTCCCAGAGGGCCAGGCATCCAGTAGGTGCTCACAAGTTAGCAGCTGCTGGTCTAAGGTCGTATAGATAAGTAGGTTTTTAGATTTGGGCCTGGAAGAGCCAGAGAGGACCCAGCTGGTCCCCAAACCAGACCCCACCCACTGGTGACTAGCAGGGGAGGCTGTCCCATTCCAGTGACATCACTGAGGCAATCTCCAATCCCTGGCCCCTTGTGATCGCTCCCAAAGGGCGCTGAGTCCTCCCACTGAAACTCTGTCCCTGCCCCCCAGCCTTTCTCCCCAATAATACCATTTATTCTACTCCTGCCGGCTTCGGCTCCTTTTTGCCTAATAGGTAACAAGCTACCATTTTGCAGACCGGTCCACCAAGGCTGTAAGCCCACCAGTGACCGTTACAAACATGATTTACTAGCAACGGCCATGCCGCTGCGTCTGACCCCAGAGGCTTGTGCATTGTAGAAGTGGTGCACCATGATCTGGGACTCCTCCCAAATGTGTAAGCCTAGGGCTAGCCAAAATTCTAGATGCCTTGGAGATGCTGGCAAACTCTTCAAGACGGGAAGCTAGTAGAAAGATCTAACCTAGTTCTCTACGTATCCAGACCCTTCCAGAAGATAGGTACCCACCATCCACCACACACCCCCACACCCATCTCTGCCAGGACCACCACTATCACCTCCCAGCCTCTGGCCTCAGCGTATTAGCCTGGCCTCAGCAAATGGACAGCTCCTGTCCATATCTTTTGTTCTGGGTAGGCAGCTGAGCACACACACACACACACACACACACACACACACACACAAATGGCTCACATTGTGCTGCCTTGAACCCAAGGCAAATTGACTGGAGGGGCTGTCCATTGTGGGCTCTACCCTCCTGGGGAAGATGGAGGCTGCAAGGGGGAGAAGCAGGAAGGTGGAGAGGAAGGGTGGGATGGAAAGGAGGGGAACTGAATTAGCCAATGGCTGGGGAGTACTTGTCTCCCCTGGGAGGCAGGGAGGGACTTTTATTCTCCTTCAGGAGCTCCAGTGTAAGCACAAGTTACTATGTGCCAGGGTGGACATCAGAAAATCAAGCAGATCCAAGCTAAAGCCCCAGCAGACCTGTATCCCAGCAAACCCCCTGTCTCTGCATTCAACATCAGCACGCAAAGTGCTCATGCCCATGCGGCATAAGTACGAACATAACATCAGCACTCAGTCAGTACATAGTACCAGTACCCACACACCAGTATCACTGGGCATCAGCGCCCTCTTTCACATAGCATCAATACTCACACAGAACAAGTACTTACTTACATGGTACTGGTACCCATCCAACGTTAGTGCTCGCACAGGCTCCTTTAGTAGTCATAGAATCAGTGCTGAGTCACATAGAGTGAGCACTCATTCACCCAGGTAGCATTAGTACTTACCTAGCACCAGTAGCCGTGATGCAGCAGGAGTACTCCCACAACCTCAGTACTTACTTAGCACCAGTACCCATGCAGCATCAGTATCCCCAAAGCATGAGTACCCTGGCGACATGGCATACCACGACAGCCTTAGCATTCACATAGTGAATTCACAACCGCAGCACAGAGATGTGAAAACTAATTACAGAAATGCCAAGTCAGCAGCTCCTGCCTTCCCCCAGGAGTGCCTACCTGAGAAGTCAACATAGCTTTGCCTCTCTCGAGGGTCTAGAAGCCACAGAGGGCTATATCCCTAGGACATGTTGTGCATCCCGTCTCCCATGGTTCAAGCCTGGGAACGAAGTCATCTCTAGTTGCTTCAGATGTCAAACAGGACACAGTGGATCACCCTGAAATCACTGGTGTTGGCCTAGCCGGGTTTTGTCTCCAGCCCTCTCCTTGGCAAACACATCTTCCTTAGGTTCATATAAGTGGTGAACTGGCCAGCTAGGGACACTGGGACACTGGCGGGCAGAGATGAGGAAGGCGAGGCATTGGCTGGGTAGCAGCCAGGAAGACTTGGTGGCAACCTCTGGGCTGCATGTCACTAAGTGTGCCTTTCTCCATCCAAGCTGGCCTGTTCCCCAGAGTCTCCCATCTGTTGTCTTACTCCTTCTCAAAACAGGGCTGGAAGCTTGGGGTGGGGGAGGGGGGAGGGGAGCGGTAATTTTAGCTCCGCAATTCAGAGTTTACAATTCAGATTGACTTGTCTCCCGCAGAAGAAGCATGTGCCTTGAACCGCAGAATGTCATAACAGAGTTAAGAATAATTGAATATTTCACATTCATAGGGGCAGGACAGCCTCCAAAGTCATCATAGGAGAATTTGGAACTTTTGTTAGCATAAAAAAAAAAAAGTTTTGTGCGTGTATGTGATTCTGTGGTTCATGTACATATGCGTGTAGAAGCCCAGAGAAGCCAAAAGAAGGTACCAGAGTCCTTGAAGCTGGGATTACGGCTGATGTGAACTGCGCAGTGTCGGGGATGAAACCCGAACTCGGGTCCTTGGGAAGAGTGGTAGATGATCTTCACCACTGAGCCATCTCTCCATCCCCTGATGACATTATTTTCATGATAGTTTCCTAACAGGCTTACTTTTACCCTGAATCATATACGGGAGAGCATCTGCAGTTTTCACTGTCCAAGGCTTCCCAAGTCTTTACCTACCTCAAACTTTATCCCTTGTCACAGAGTTCAGACCCAGGTTAGAATGCATTTTGGGGCTAGAGAAACGGCTCAGTGGTTAAGAGCACTTGTTCTTACTTAGGTCCTGGTTCGATTCCCAAGACCCACAGGGTGGCTCAGAACTGTCTATAACTCCAATTTCTGGGGTCCACTGCCCTCTTTTGAACACTAGAGACCAGGTACATACATGGTACACAGCTATACATAAAAGCAAAACATCCACACACATTAAGTAGATCTAAAAAAAAAAAAAACAACTTTTTTTTTAGATAGCATCTTGTCATGGATGGTCAAGGATCAGAAATGAGAACTGTCCTTAAGTCAATGTGCCAAGTCAAGGACACCAGACACAGATGGGCATGGCATCTGTAATTCCAGGAACTCAGGAGACTGAAGCATGAGGGTTGTCACACACTTGAGAGTGGCCTGGGCTGTAGAGTATGTTATAGGCCACCTTGGGCTGAAGAATGAACTCTTGTCTCAAAAGCCAACAAACAAAAAGAAGACGCTAGACAGAAAGTATATAACATGCGCACCCCTTTGGGTGGAAAATTGGAACAGGCTGTTCCTGAAGACAGAAAATAGATGAGTGGATTTATTGGAGGTGGGAGTGGGGGGTTAATAGGTTTAGGGTTGTACTTTGGGGCAACCAAAGTATTTGGAGCTGGATAGACCTGGTGGCTCCCAGTGTCACACACAGACTGAACAGTGCTGGATTGCTCAATTAAAATGGTTGACTCTAATGTCGAGGGAATTTGATTTCAACTGGGAAGAGTAAAGGTTAGGATTTGAGTGTGTAGGTCCGGCTCAGTTGTATGGGTCTGAAATCCTACCTATCACAAGGCTAAGCAGGAAGAATTGCAAGATGAAGACCAGTATAGTGAGTTCAAGGCCAGCCTGGGGAAACCCTGTCTCAAAATGAAACAAACTAGAAAGTGGGTTACAGGGTAGCTCAGGAGTAGAACACTTGCCTAGCATGATTGAAGCCGTAGTACAACAAAGAGGAAAAGACTGCCTTTGTTCATGTGTTCATGCTCTGACAACACATTGTCCCCTCATACTGGCTCTCCCTGAAGAAAGAGGGAAGGGGATGCAAAGGGACACTGTTGTGTTTATAAAAAGATAAAGAGGGAAGGAATGTGTCTGGTGGAGGGGTAATCAGGTAGGGGGGAAGAGGGTGCCTCCTAGGGCCCACCCTGAGGAATCCCTTCCCCCTGAGGGACCAGCCACACGGTATAGTATAGAATAGAGCTTATTCAGGGCGTAGAGAAGGAAGTTAAGAGGGTAATAGAGACAGAGAAAGGGAGAGAGAGAGAGAGAGAGAGAGAGAGAGAGAGAGAGAGAGAGAGAGAGAGAGAGAAAGGAGGAGGAGGAGAGGCCGGTCATGAGCAAGTGGAGAAAAAGGAGGGGGAATGGGAGAGGGGGGAAAGGGGCAAGAAGAAGGCTAGTGCAAGAGAATGAGAAGGGGGCAAGCAGCCCCTTTTATAGTGAATCAGGCAACGACCAGGTAACTGGGGGCGGAGCTTAGACAAAATGCTAACAAAGGAGCCAGAATGTTCTGTGCCTTTGAGCCCTAAGCTCACTAACACCCCAATTCTCTCCTCCCAGGGGAGTGACAGCGAGTACGAAGTGGATACGAACACCCAGAAAGCCCACTCCTTCGTCAACCATTACATCAGTGACCCCACATATTACAACTCTTGGCGGCGCCAACAGAAAGGCATCTCTCGGGCCCAGGCCTACAGCTACACAGAGAGTGATTCCGGCGAACCTGACCACGTCACTGTCCCCAACAGCAACAGTACCCAGCAAGGCAGCCTTTTCCGGCCCAAAGCCAGCCGGACTCCAACGCCCCAAAACCCCCCAAATCCCCCGAGTCAGCAGAGCACCCTCTACCGTCCCCCCAGTAGCCTTGCCCCCGGCTCCCGGGCACCCATAGCTGGGTTCTCATCCTTCGTTTGACATCAAAAGAGGAGAAAGAATGGGGGGAAAAAGAGAGAAAGACACCAAAATCCTCCTTTGCCACTTCCCAAAACGCCTGCCGGTAAACACTCAAGAAAACCCCACCGAGACATCGACTCAACTTTTCACCTCCCAAGTTTATTTTTCCAGAGATTCCAGGGCCAGCAAAGTCGGGTTGGAGGACTGGCGGAGGGAGAAGAAACCCACAGGAGGACTTGGAAGCATGTGACCTGCAATGGCTTCACATCCTTGGGGTCTGTTTTGCGGTGTGAAGGGCTGGAGACCAGATAGTCTCACTTCTGCCAAGGACAGAGGGGCTTGGGGCCCTGGAGAGAGGGAACCACTGGCAGGTAGGGCCGAGGGATCAGGAAGCTTCTAGAGATGCAGATGGCTTCACCCCTCACACTTGTGCTGGATCTCTGGGCTTGATAGCCTTTCCCCTCTGTCTCTGGCTCTTCCTGGCAGGTGTCCCCATAGCCTTGTCACCCACCTTCCCTGCTTCAGCCATCTCCCAAGGGCTCACGGCTCTTGTACAACTTCTTTACCAAGCATTTGGCTTATTTGGGAGGGAAAAAAAAAGGAAAAAGAAAAATCAAATGGTAAGAATCCACTTAGCAACTTCCTGGTTCCTACAAAGCAATTTTAATTGTGAATTCAAGGAAGAGGACCTAAGGGTTGAGAGAGAAAGAATCCCTCCACAGCCACATAACTAGACCTCCTGTTGCTTAGGAGAGGTAACATCTGGGGAATGGAGACCCAAGGTGCTGGCTCCACGCTAAGGGACGCTTCAGGGAGATGTCCTGCAGGAAGTCAGAGATGCAAGGATAAAGCCTTGACTGTTTCCTTCTGATCCACAGGTTGGGGGCGGTGCCTAGGTTAGGAGGCTCAGCCCACCTAGTCTCGCAGGAGGAAGGTTGTATGTTCAGATTACCATGCTCCTCTGAATGTACACCTTCCTGCTAGCCCATGCGTCTGCCCCACAAACTTGGAAGAAACAAGGTCCAGGGGTCCTTCTTAAGAGGATACCCTGGGACGCCTTTGCCCAACAACATTCTTACGTTAAGATCTATGTAGCCCCTGTCCCCTGTCTCTACCCCCAATGCACAGGTGCCCAGAGGGACGGGTGGTCCAGTCCCTGGTCCTGAGGCTTTGTAAAGGTCACTTTAACTCCCTATAACATCTCCCAGGCAGGGCTCAGTGAAGGCTGAACTGACAAGGACCAAAGAAGGGCCCACCAAGGAGCTTTGTCCAAACTGCACATGGCAGTCAAGAGTCGTGGTCAGCCTAGCCAGGAGAGGCGGGTCAGATAGGATCAAGGAATAAGAATAGCTGATGAGGGCTGGGGTGGGGAGGGGTTGCAGAGTGTGTGTGTGTGTGGGGGGGAGCTGTTACTCCTAGGAATGTTCTGTAAAAAGTCACAGGGGCCTGAACTTCTCATCAGCTTTGGCCTTCGAACACAAGGATTTGGGGAGGAGATTTTCTGATGTCCTGGATTGGCTTAGGCCCTTGGGGACATTAGCCAGCATAAGGCTCAGCCTACTGCTGGGAATGCATGACTGCCTCCTTCAGAGGCTTCTCTGGGGCATGTCCAATTCAATAAGGAACCAGACTTGCTGGGAGTCTACACAGCAGTTACTGCTGGTCTTGTTGAGAGGCCGGAGTGGAGAGCCTGTAGGCGTTCTCAGCAATCTCTAGTCGCTGCTAATCCTCACTGGACAGAGAAGCCAGGGCCAAGGCCTGAGTAAAGAACGTGCTTGAATACTATGTGGGCTCCTCCCTATACACATGACCCCTGGGCTATGTGAGTGAGGAGATGTGGAAAGCCAGGTTAGCAGGCAGGTGACCCTGCTGTGTGCAAGCAGTGGCTTTTCACAGTGACTCCTCTTAGGCAGATACAAAGGCTCCTAAACCAGGAAGCACAGCCTTGTCCCCAAAGGACAACAAAGGGCTGTGACCTTGCCCCTCCAGGGATACAGGTTTCCCAGGGCTACCTTGAACTTTGCCAGTCAGCTGGACCCCAATCCCTGCAGCATCTGGTATCTCCAGAGCCGCCCATTTGCAGAGGCCGCATGAGCTCACACTGCCACGCTCACTGTCCGTCCCTCATGTCTTTTTAAAACAACTTCATCTTTTTTTTTTCCTGTCTTTGGAGGCTTTAACCATTTAAGGATGTTCCGAGTTTACATTAGGGAATTATTAGCCCAGGCTAGCCCAGCCCAGTGAGGGAGCTTTAAAGAGGAAGTGGGAATGTTTTTTTTAAAAAAAAAATCATTTGTGTGTGTGTGTGTGTGTGTGTGTGTGTGTGTGTGTGTGGTGTTGCACAGGAAGCCAATGTTCCTTTGCCTTTAATGAATCACCTTGTGCACTGAGATGCCCCTCCCCCATTCTGTGTGCGCATTGGAACCCTTGCTGGCATCCATGTGCACAGGCAAACTTGTGCTTATGTATAAGCATATAAAGATATGCACAGAACATACATCTATGTGTGTTAACACAGGGGCTCTTGGCATGCCCTCTGATGGTCCCTTGGCTGTCTCTCATCCCCATGAGGCATGGATAGCCTGGGTCACTTGCACTTGGGGTATCAGTGGGACCTGTTACCCAAGCAGCTGAGCACATTACAAGCTACAACTCCTAGACGAGCCTAGGGTGAGAGCCCTCTGTTTAAGCACTCCCTGCGCGGGGTGGGAGGGAGTTATTACCTACACAGCCCCCAGCCACGGCTGGGCACCCAGTAGGTTTCCAGCTGTGGGAACTCTAGGTTGTTTAATGACATCTCTTGGCCTATGTTTACATTTCTGCTGGGCACTGGAGGATTCCCAAGAACTCCACCCAGACACCCCGCCACATTCTAAGGGTATGGCGGGCACCAACCCTGGGTAAGGAAGCTTTCAATTTCCTGAGCCGGTGAGGCCAGGGCTGATGTCTTGTGACTCTATGGGAAACTGGTTCACAGAAGGATGACACGCCTAGCCCTCTTGCCGTTGCCTCTCTGTGCCCTGAGGAAGTCTGCCCTGTATTCAGAAGCCCACACTTAGCACACTGGGGCCGCAGGCCCTGCACCCAGATTGCCAAGTCTAACCAAATAGCCGCTCTGGGCTCCAGAAGCATGTTCCTCCGGAGAGCTGCAGGGAGTTTACGCTGATGCCTTCCCTTTCCCCTCTCCACCCCAAACCTGACACTGCCGTGAGTCAGAGGGAACAAGGAGAACGGCTAGGCTGCCTTGCCAGCCTCTGCTTCTTGAGGCCTTCTGTCTTGCTGTCCATGCCTGCCCTGGACAGCATTTCTAAAGGTGCCAGAACCTCACAGTAGACTGCCCTAGGCAGGGGTTCCCCTCCCTCGCCTTCTCGAGTGGCACACAGTGAAGGTGCCACCGTGTGCAGCCAGCCAGCTGGACCATCAATGGGGGAAAAGAGGGGACCCATAGACAGCCACCACCAGCTCCTGAGTGCCTCTGTGGTCCCATACAGGGACACCCACCCTAACCAACACCTCGAGCACAGGTACCCCACCCCCTTGGGACAACCCCCTCCTTTCTGTTTCCATAAAAAAACAAACAAACAAACAAAAAAAACAAATCCAAAGCATATAAGTGTGTTACCTTCCTCCACCCATATAGACTCCCAAAACAAAACTCGGTACAAATCTTTATTTTTTTGATTTAAAAGCTATAATGAAAAATTATGGGGAGAGTATTCATTATGGCAGGTGTCTATCTGTAAGAAAAAATATATATCTATATGTCATATAGCTTGTTAGCAAGTTTATTTTTTAAATGAAAGGTAAGAAAGAAATTGATTTGAAATATATACCGCGAGAAGTCCCATGTCCTGTCAAACTGTCAGTATTTTATAAATAAACTTTTTTTTTTTTGGAATTGTGAAGCTGCAGTCATTCTTTTCATCAGTACAAATTCTGTTCCTCAAACATATGTTTCTATTTCTAGTCACATGGGGATTGTGCAGAACTAGTCCCAGACAGGGATCACCTGCCCTTTTAGTTCATCAGCACATGGTATGTATACCTTTAAACCAAAAAATCCTGCTTGAAGTTGTGCGGAGCTCCAGGGTAGGACTTCAGCCCAACATGCAGAGGCTCTGAGTTCGATCCTTAGCACCAAAAGAAGAAAAAGAAAGAATGTTTTGTTTTAAGTTTGGGGGATCAGAGCCCCTCAGATGTCTGATGCCACTGATAATGGTCAATACTGACGGTAGCATAGGGGTGGGACAGAGGCCCCAGTGGTTAAGAGCACCTCAGTTCAGTTCTCAGCACCTACATCATTGGGCTGCCCACAACTGCCTGTAATTCCAGTTCTAGGGGATCCAACTCCCTTTGCTGGCCTCCGCAGTTGCCCATATACACACATATGTGCACACATGCTCACACACACACATATTCACACACACATGCACACCCTCACAATCACACATGATGCACACACATACAAACACAAATGAAATTTAAAATAAACATGTATAATAACGACAACAGTAAGAGGTGATACATTGATACAACACTCCTTGGGGTCAGATGATCATTTGATATGCAGAACCTGACGAAACCCTAAGTGTGACAGCTAAGGAAGGGAACAGGCACAGAGAGACCATTAAGAGGCTTGCTCTCCAGAAGCAGAAGGGGGTGGAGCCAGGATTCGTCTTAAGGTAACAGTTTGACTCTGGAGGAGCACAGATCTGGTAAGGCAGCTCCTTGCTAATTTTTAATCGTTACAAATCTAGTGCATAGATCCAATCAAGG